>OX602135.1:1830894-2430894 GCA_951449985.1 Falcaria lacertinaria
ATTTGCAGCCCATAATCTGGCCTGTTATTAAGCATCACTAGTGTGAATGTTACGAGGTATAAAATCATGCCATGTTTTTCTTTATTAATAATATATTAAACATCTCTATTTTTGCTATTTAACGAAGGTATTAATTAATAACGAAGGAATCTAACACTCTTTAAAAAAATGAATTAGTAACATTGATAAACGCACTGTGAGTTGAGTGCGACTTTGTCAGACACCAGTTGCTCAAAGACGAGTTACAGCAGTTGCTTTTAAGCTTGGTACGCAACCAGCAGGAAGCGATATGTCGTTCTTGTTACCTGGCGTTTGTCCGGAGACGTACAACTGCTTTACCCCCCCCGTAGCTGTAACTCGAATGACAAAATTGACAAAACGTGCGTACGCGTAGGGA
Source organism: Falcaria lacertinaria (assembly GCA_951449985.1). Lineage (NCBI taxonomy): Eukaryota > Metazoa > Arthropoda > Insecta > Lepidoptera > Drepanidae > Falcaria > Falcaria lacertinaria. The sequence continues at coordinate 1,831,292 of OX602135.1, forward strand.
TGCCGATCTTGAAATGAAATTCGCTAATGGGTGGCACACACTTTTGTGTTTTGGTGTGTCGTGGCGCGCTGTAACGCAATTGGTTACGTACAATTACTATGACTAGATTCACACTTGTAGGTTGTGGTGTGCTGTGTCAATTTTGTTGCTGTCTGTTTTTTGTTGTTTAAAATGTCCGATGAACTTATCGAATTAGTACGTCAATACCGAGGACTCTATAGTAAAAATGTAAAGGATAATTATGAGGATTACTGTTAACTTGGGAGGAACTAGCAAAACCTTTAAATAAATCAGTTAAGAAGTTTATTTAGTCGTTATCAGAAGAAATTTAATATCTACATCAAAGCCATTGTCAATATCAGACGACTCCATTTTAAAACACGTCTTCACTCCACAACTGTTGAAATGAGAATGACCTAAAAATGCGCCATATTGTGTTGCACAACACGACACATAAGTATGAACACTCCGCGACACAATAGACGGCACCACAACACACCACGACACAGAAGTGTGAGCCAAACATAAGCAGTCGACACTGGTAAAAATAGTCCATGAATAGGATTGATTGCCATAGTAAGGAAGACTTCTTCTTCCTTATGACTCGGAGGCGGTTTTTATGAGCGATGTTACATCCTTCAACTTGCCTGTACTGGCCGCAGTGCGTAAACCCCAGAAGTTGCTGTAGTTAGGGATGGGCAAGTGAAAAAAATGTATCGATATTTTTAAACAGTATCGATAATTATCGAGTGAAAAATATCGATATATCGCCTGTTTTCGCATGATAATTCAAACTTCGTAAAAAAGATAAAAATATAATCCTATAAAAGCTAAAGCCCATCTATAGATGCCAACATTTTTATTCAGATTTTTTTTTAATTTTCTACATGTGCATAGTTTTAGTTTTTTTTTGTAATTGATTTGTTGAATAAAAATAACGGAACTGATACAAATTCGATACCCTAAAATAAATATCGATATATAGTGATTAAAAATATCGGCGATATATATCGATATTTTTTGCCCATGCCTAGCTGTAGTTCCAACGCACGGTGAACTACAGCAACGTTTGCCACTGCAAGCACTGCACTCTATTCTCTGACCTCTGTCTGTGGGAGCCGTGGGTGGACGGACGCCATTTTCATTCCCATACTAAAACGTAGTGGTTAAGTACTCTTGTGTCCCATACTTTAAGTGAATTGGTCTGGTAGTAAAATGATCAATTATTGTAGTGCAGCCATGGACTTTTATGAGTGCAGCGTACACTGTGCTAATGACCACGCAAATTATAATTACAGTTAGTGGATTTTAAGCGCGAACGTTATTTCATGTGGCGGCCGAATGGTAATAAAAATCACCATATTCAACTGAAATACAAGGCGTACCTATGCTGAGTTCGTATCGAAAATTGGATGAGGCTGAACTGGTAAGTCAAGAAATTGTTTATTAAATTATTTATCACCTACCAAGCTGGCAAACAATAGTGATTTGGTAAGTGATTTTCGTAGCCTATTGACGCTTACGAAACCAGGGACATCACAGATGCGTGACGACCTTTTTCAGACTAAGCTTTAAAATAAACCTACAAAGTTCAATTACGTATAATTAATGGGCACACATGCCTTAATTTTTTTTACTGTCTGTTAATTTAACAGATTCCCTTGATTTTGTATGTTTGGCACTTAACTCCCAAATCAAATTATCTCCCTATTAAATTCAAAGTATATTTTTAACATTGTAAGTTGGCAAATCTATCTTATGCATACATTGAAATTAGTTATTGAATTTCAGTATGCTTCATTTGTGATCAATGGGTGAACATCAACAGCATGGTTAGCCACAATGTGTGCATACAGAAGTCAAGGTAACAGCTGCAAATCCTTGAGATGTGTATGTGCAGTGCTGGCCACTTTAGAGGCCCCTCCAGTTCCCTTTAAAATTATGTCTCATAGGAAGATGATGCTACTTGTGTGGTATGTTTTTTCTTAAATTTCAACTTCTTTCTACTAGTATAGGATCCCGATATACAATGACCTTCACTGAGGTGGTTAATGGATCAAGCATATTTTTTATGTAATTTAATATATCAAAAAATATATTGCATATTGGTTACCTAGTAAATTTCAGTCCAGGATATTTTGATTTTTTTTTTTTAAATACTTCACCGGTTTGGTTAATAGATGAATTCTATACCAATCGAAAGTATGCAGCCCATAGTATATGCAAAAGTTAGGTTGCCTATTTTTTTCCTGTCACAACCCTTGGGTTGCCAGGTATGAACAGGCAAATCAATACTAGTAATTTGCACCGGCCTGGTTAATGAATGAAACTTAAAATAAAAATAAAGTTTATTTCAATACAAACACGGTAATATACGGTTGCCGAATTTAAAAAGATTAAATTTTGCTCAGTGAATGTGTGCGACTGAGAGGTCCCTACCAACAATCCCATGCGCTAGAAGAGGACACAACAGCTGTTTGTAGCCCGGCCTTTCTAAGAGAGAGAGTGCGCATGCTCTCTGCTCTTGAAAACAAAAAGAATAGCGATAGACGCGTACATGCTGAGCATCATTTTGGAGTAGTTTCATATTAAAATAAAGGATTAGTTTTTAATCAATTAATTATATATGTGTATATATTTTGTTACATTAAAGTATATATACATCTTTAGTAAATAAGAAGGTTATAGCAATACATATATAATTCTAATCTTGCAAATGTTATTTCTATTTTTCCCTTTAAAAATATTCATTAAAAAAATTAAAGAAGTTTGCTCTATGTATTTTATATGTCTATAGATATATACTGAGAAATTAAAATCAATTGAAATTATTGAAAAAAAATCAAATCTCATGATAGTCAATTTTTTTCAATGAATATTTTAAATCAGATCAGACAGATAACTGTGATCTCCAACTTCTGAACCTTCTTCATCATCGTTTTCTATTTCAGTTGTTTCGACAATGTCTTCAATTCTTAAAGGTGTATGATCCCCAATGAATCCTATTGGTTTTAAATATTCATCTAAGAACCAACCGCAGTTCTCAGGTTGAATTTTTACACATATTGGATCCGTTTCGTTAATTCAATGTGGCTTTATCCACATTGAATTAACAAAAATAGTTTGTAATTTTTTTTGAGTTAATGATATCCAGCATGGTGGTATGGAATTGGAGTCGAAGCCTTTTATTTTTTTTCAAAACTGCTCGCTGTCTTCTTTAGCAGAGTAATTTTTCAAGAAAATGCGAAATCGCATCATTCTCGTTGGTGCAATTCTTGATGCCATACATACTAGCAGAAAATTCTTGAACGATCTTCATTTTTTCGTCAATGAAAATATCAGCAGGATCTGTTAATGCAAAAACTGTTTGATATCATTCATTTTTGGAAATGAATGAAGTAGCTGAAAAGGTTTTACTTTGCCTTTATTATAAATACTGCCGTGTAATCGCAACCTGTAAACGCGTGGAAGGCGGGAAGACTTTGGCATAATTTGATGCTTAACTACAACGCTAAATCGGTGCAATTAATGCAATTTACAGGTTGATTATTAGTCTTGTTTGTTGCTGTAGTGGCTAGCCAAATTTCTGACTCAATAATTTTGTGCTTATTTCCTAACAAAATTATCAAAACGTCAGTATCAGAGGCTTTAGTTAAATTTCTTGAGCCTGGTTCCGCTCTGGAAGCATGAAAAATATTCCGTGTATCTGGCTCTTCATGACAACATTCATAATTAATTTCATAGGTTTTTTTTTTTACGGAATTTTCCTGAACTTGATGAGAATAGCACTGATGGTCGACGGTTAAAATTTTGTTTTGGATAATTGTTACCAAATGGTTGTTCTCCCAATAATCTGCCAGAAACAGCACCAAAGCCTTTAAAACTGTATTTAAAACGGTAGTTTTTAAAGCTTTGGAAAAAAAAAAGTTTGGTCTTGTTATTTGAGGTCCGGAAAAGTTGTACGGAATATCAAAATAAAAAATCATTGATTCAGTTTAGGCCCAAATAAAGGACTTATGAAGGTCTAAATTACCACCGGTTCTGAAAAAAAGCCACCTGAGAAGAACCGGCAAGAAAGTAAGTGCTCTGTCTTTTTTTTGTCATGTAACAAAGTAAAAAGTAAGTAAAAAGTGTGTGTGTGTGTGTGTGTGTAAAACAGTGAATTTGTTTGTAATGTTAGTTGCTCAGATTTTAAGTTTATAATTGCATTAAAAATTCTCAAGCAATCCTATCCAATTATACCGTCAGCATGGCACGGCATATCGTGCAATACGTGGAATGAATGCTGAAATTATACACTGTCGTGTGACTCTAAGGTTATCGTTACAACATAATTTGTTTTAATATAACCACCTATTCCTCTTATATATATATTATTATTAGAATATAATTTTATGTAAAAGGGAACTTTTTCTTTATGTAATATGGATAAACTTACACCGGTATCTAATAAAAATGAACATTGTTGACCGTCAATTCCTAATTTAAAGGTTGTTAAGCCGTCGCTAGTTAATATTTTATGCTCGAAAAAACACTGTCTCGCTATGCGTTTGCTGTTCCGTATTATTTTCTACGGTCTGGCTCAATTGGTTATCGTCCGAAAGGGAGTATATGTTTTGACTAAAACCCCTACGACCACGATATCTAGAATTATGACCTTGTTGACCGCTTCCTCGATAAAAAACTGTCTGACGGCCCCTGTAATTACCAAAAGTATTACCTCTAGCATAGTCTTGGCGTGTGTTTTGGCGTGTGTTCTGCCATCCGCCATTTCCACGAGAATGCCATGCACCGTTACCACGGGAATGCCATTGACTTTGACCTCTTGCGCGAAAACTCTGCATTCTACCTCTAAACTTACCTCTCATGTTCATGATTGTTGCTGACGATGATAGGTGTTCTGGCGCCTCGTCCTTGGCAGCCTGAACCGCCTCTTTGAGCTCGGTGTAGTTGCGAGCAGCGATAATGGTGCTCAACCGCTTGTTTCTCAGGCCATCTGCAAACTTTTTAATAGCTAAGCTTTCGTTTATGGGTCTCAAAATTTCGCTAGCCTTTTGATTTTCACCTCCTTGCGTAATTGTGAGATTAGTAAACAACTCTTGGACCTTATCACCATATTCATCAATAGACATTTCATTTTGATTTATATTATTTAACTGCAATAACAATGAATTGGCTGATTTCTTTGTTATCAAAAATTTCTTTGTCTTTTACTAAATCTGCGACAGAGCTATAATCTGATTTTAATTTTAGTTTATATATTTTATTCAATCTTGTTTTCAAAACAAATGAAATCAACAATTTCTTGTTATTCTGATCTTTAAAAATACTATCTAACATCTCAATGCCCTCTATTACTCTTTCAACGGTCTCCTCCTTTCCATCTAATACAGGAATGAGGCTTCCTACTGCCTTTAAATCAAAATGTTCAGCCATTGTAATTTGGTTCTCTTTCTCCGTATCCTTAGAACAATATCTTAATATACTATCAAAACATTTACGTATTTTCTCATCTAATATATCTAAAATATAACTAGTTAATTCACCTGATACCTTAGCTTTCTCAACTTTATCTAAACCTATTTTTTCTTGCCTTCTTTTAGGACCTAATTTTCTTAAACTAATTCTTATATTTTCTAACTTTTCTAAAATACTGCGTATCTCTAGTTCCATCAAATATTTGTGTTTTACGCACTTTTATCTTTCACCATACTCACTTTTTATTTTTTATTTTTTTTTCACTCACATTTACTCACATTAATTACCGATATAATTTTCACGCACTCACTCATCGTCGACGAATAATAGCAGTGTCTCGATGACCTCAGATGATAGCTTCCTCATCCTGGACCGACTTACGCTGGCCACGGCCTGACAATCTCATCTGAACTCGCTGGAAGAGCTCACTTCGTAGTTCCTTCTGCATCCATCCTTGGTGGCAACGTTTGTAATATTTGAAGAGGAAAATCAAAATTACGATTCCTGCGATAGCCAAAATAGTGCTCAGCAATACATTATTTATATGTATGTGATCCTCGCGAATCCCGATCGTTATCACCCACAGCGTTCTGCGTGATGATCACCTCTTTCTCTTCTTGCTTAGAATAGGTCTTCCCCATTTTGAAGGATATTTGGTAAAATTGCACGTACTAGCAGCGTTGATGTATTGTCCGCAGTGTCGTACAAGGGAGTAGTGGAAAAAACCATTATTATGTGTCTTCACAACACGCAGCGTCGCTGTTTGAAGAAGCTGTCTTTAGATCTTGCACTTTTAGTAAATTAATTGGTTCACTTACCATTCTTCATGGTTTATATACTCATCTGTCTTTCACTCATGCAGGAGCGCGCCAACAATACTCTGTGGTAAGCTGTCAACTGACTGTCACTCATAGCGTCTATAGATTTTGCCGGTAACGAATGCAAAATTAATGCATCATTAAATTATTTCAGGAAAATAAGTGATAATGGAGTTAAAACGAATGTTTGCGACACAGTAATTTAGTGTTTGTATGTTCACTGAACGTAACGAAACTTCGGAAAGTTTTGTTAGCTGGTTTAACCGTGGTAACAGATTCGTTGTGAAACCGTTTGCAAAGGTCGTAGGTACTTCAGCTATAGTCTCTTTGCGTAAAGAATCTGCCACCATGTAAGGTTACCAGTCACATTGTCCGTTTAGTACCTGCTACCGATGCTCAGAGATGAGACCGGTAGGCCCGCGAAGGCTTGTAATACCTACTTACCGATCTAGCTGCTCGGTATCAAAGTGAGATGTGTAGTTCATTTAAGTTTTGTGTGATTCCTTCCTAAGCTTGTTAGTTTTACATAAATTGGGTGAGAACTGAGAAAATTATATAAACACGTATACAGGATGACTGGTTGAACACTTTACATATTGATATAGAGTGCTCAGTACTCGATTCTCGTTCTAATTAAGCAAAAAAATAGGTGCCGAATATTTGCCTAATGTTTACCTAATTTATCTACTCAAAACAATAAGCGTGGTCACTCGCACCGCGCGAGTTTAGTAACTGAATTTGCCGGTCACGCGGCAAGGTACTCCCAAAGTAGGTACTTGTTTGTTTACACTGGTCGACGATCGTGGCATCGTTTGAACGCGGCGCGGCGCGCTGATTGGATGCAAACCTGGTCTCACCCCCGCGCGCACCCCTGCCCTACGCGAGGCACTGCGGTGTCCACAAATTTCGAGTTTTAGCACATTATTTTGATGAAGGTTTTCTCTGTAGTTGATTTGTATTTTTTTTATTTTATATTTTTAAAGGTTTCATGTGACCATAAATTATCATGCCCTTGAGTATGTAAAGTGTTCAACCAGTCACCCTGTATAATCAAGGGCTATAATACACTAAAATAATTAAATAAATCAGTCAACATACTTAATACAATGTATGTATACAAACAGTGTACCAACAGTTGATTTGGATCAGCTAGTAATTGTTTATTAAATAAGCAGCTAAGTTACATGCTTTCGTAAAGTACGTACTATATACACCATACTACCTGTTTATGATGGAATTCGAAATCAGGTACAGGTGTTCTGGTTTTTATTATAGAACTACACACACAAGAAGTGTCCTGGTTCCAATTGATAAAAGAACCTTGTTGAACATTGCAAATTGTTTTAACTTTCATTCACGCTTGTATAAGCGTAGAACAGATCAATATGAGTGCTCGGGGCACTACACACACAAGATGTGACAATTTTGATTTATCCACACCTCAGCCTCCTGTATGGTAAACCACAATTGCTTTTTAGCAACTCAGATAATAATACAATTGAAGCCAAATACCCTATGGCTCAACTTAATTCAAGGAAAGCCTGGAATTTAACAGTATCATTAGCCAAGGTATACCGTAACCCTAACCTAATATTGATCCAGGTATACAGACCTTACACCTTATACAATCAAGCAAGATAAGAGGCGGTCACACATGTTTATTAATTTCTATAATAGAGAAGCAGCACTTGCTATAAGTTCACTAACAGTTAATGGCTGGTCGTTGGACCTAGTTGCTAGTGGACCTACCTTCTGACTACGGTAAGGGATACGAACCTTGTTCGGGACAAGTGTTTGTGTAAGGAAGACATTTGTGAGTTCCATCCAGGTATAACAACTTATTGTTGTGTATGTAATCTATATCTGAGTGAGTGGGTATGGCAGTCTCTGGTACCTAAAGCATTATTATTATTTCGGTGTGATTTCCGTTAAAAGGCAGGTTATGACATGTTACATAATAACCTTTATTTGGTAGGTTAATTTCAGTTTCAAGAAAGATTACATAGATGCTCTGTAGCAGCATTTGAAACTGCATGTAGATGAGTTCTTGAAGAAGAAGAAGTGAAACATTTAAAATTGTTTACTCACATCAGAGATTAAAACCCTGCTTATACATAGGGGGTTATATATGATAAATTTTCTCCATATAAAGATTGAATATGAATGATAATTATTGTGTCTTGTATATAATGTTGAAATAGTATAACAATTGATCACAGTTATACTATTTAATGAAAACAAATATATATTTTAAGTTATTGACAGAAGTGCATCCTTCTATTTAATAACTATACTAACAAGTTGCTCAGTCAAATTAAATTCTCGTTTAGACTAATTTATTAGTTCTATTTTATAATAATATGTGGAACAGTCTGAAATTTTTGTTATCCTTAAAGAAGAAAACGTTTTAATTTTCTCTTATTATATTCAGATCACATAGCGTCTATTTCCAGATACTCATTCTCTTTCACCAGCAGATATCAAACAGGTCTTCAAACAGCGACGCTGCGTGTTGTGAAGACACATAATATAACTGTTTTGCATTCCAACAAAACAGATATTATGTGTGGAACAACACGCAGCGTCGCAGCAAGGGCTTGCTGGTGAATATTGAAGTCTTCTATGAGTGACAGTCAGTTGACAGCTTACCACAGAGTATTGTTGGCGCGCTCCTGCATGAGTGAAAGACAGATGAGTATATAAACCATGAAGAATGGTAAGTGAACCAATTAATTTACTAAAAGTGCAAGATCTAAAGACAGCTTCTTCAAACAGCGACGCTGCGTGTTGTTCCACACATAATATCTGTTTTGTTGGAATGCAAAACAGTTCTATTATCTATATAATTGGGCTACCGTTCCAAAAATGATGACTTCGCGGCGATGCACGATGCTACGATTCTCGGAAGCTAACCCGATAGCCCGGCGCACAAGCGCAACGCAGGGTCGCCATGCGGTGTGCGGGGTACAGAGGGGATAAATGAAGAATACGTGTTTACGTTACGAAGGTTTATTAGCTACTACTTACTGACTACATTACATGATATATTCTTACAACTAAGTACTTCAACCACTACAATAGGTTATGATACGTTTAGAAACTTTATGCCGTATCAAATAATATTTCGTTTCGTAAATTTCTGTTATCAATTTTGATAAACTATGCACTTAAGGGTTAAATTCACTGCATATAACGTTACGTAATTTTTGAAAACATTCATTGGGCTCACCAGACTTTGAATTATATATTGTTAAAAAATCTTCCTAAACCTTTCCATTCTATTCTTAGTCAGGGGTCTACACTCTTTCATAGAGGTGCTAGGTTGTGCACTATTATGCAACTCAACTAATTGAGCCATATGATCTGATCTAATGCCACTTATTAGCGACTAATTTTTTATATTTCCATTTGATATTATATTATCAATGCAGGTAGACGAAGTGGCTGTTATTCTTGTGGGCTCATTAAATATAATGTCTAAATTAAATTATTTGAAAAGATTTTTAAATAAGCGTGCCTCAGTTGACATTTTAAAAGTATCTACATTAAAATCACCACATATAACTAGTTTTTTATTTGTATAAAATAATTTTCTAAGCATTGCCTCCATTGTTGAACAAAATTGAAAATTGGATGAACTTACCTAAGTGAAATCCAATTATTATTTTATGATAGTTGATCTGAAATATAATTGCTTCACAGTGTAGTATTCCTGTTCGTTATTGTATGGCATCGCGATTCGTTCAGAGATAAAAAAGTTTTTTTTTTTTTTTTTTTTTATTCAGGATACAAACAGTCATTGAGAGACAACTTAAAGTTAAAAAGTACATAATGTATATGACATAACAGTATCCAAAGATATAAAACAAACATGCGGAAGTCATAGATGCAAAAGTTAAGATTATAATATAACATGATTATTGTTATGTATGTGCGTAGCTAGCTATACCTATAGTGCGTGGCTGCGTCCTCGCCCCGCTCCTACGAATAAACCAGTGTGTCTAAAGCAAGCAGATGTTTCACTCGCGTCCTCCTTTACTAACATTGGCGACGAGCTACCCACATAAATAAAAAAAAATGGCACATTTCGGTATCCTCAGTAATTTTGATCATACTGTACAGACTTGGAGGACATGTAAGAATCGTCTTACACAGTGGTTCATAGCGAATGATATTTCCGCTAAGAACGATATCACAGGGACGAAAAGGCGAGCCATCCTGCTGAGTGCACTCGCCGACGGTACCTACCAACTTGCTGCAGACTTAGCTCTGCCAAAGCAGTTAGAGGAGGTGCCCTATGAAGAAATCTTACAGCTCCTGGACCTTCACTTCACCCCAAAACGATGCGGATTTGGCGAACGTTACAACTTCTACTCGGCCACGCAACAACCCGGGGAATCACATTCTCAGTGGGCGGCAAGGCTGCGAGGGCTTACAGCTCATTGCAGTTTTAGTGACGTCGAAGAAGCATTACGTGACCGGTTCGTTATGGGTATGTTCGCGGGTCCAGAGAGGGACAAGCTGTTCGCAGAAGACGTCAAGACCCTGACCCTCGCAAAGGCAGTGGAGCTGGCGGGAAGTGTACGGTGCGCGCGAGCAAGCGCTGCCGTGGCAACGCCCACTGCACAAGAAGGTTCAGTGTTCAAAGTGCTAGCTCAAAGTGTGCCTCAAATGAAGCGTCCGACCAAAGAAAAATGTGCGGTGTGCGGTCGTAGTAACCATAAGTCATCTCAGTGTCATTTTGCAAACTATACATGCAAAAAATGCAACACAAAGGGACACTTGCGAAGAATGTGTAAAGTGAATTGTGTTGTGACCGGCGGTGAGGTGAGTGAGGGCGATGATGACGGTAAGTCAGTTTCGAATGTCAGTTTTGAACGCGGGCGACCTATGACAGAGTTAGTATTAGTCAACGGGGTAAAATTAAAATTTGAAATCGATAGTGGGTCTGCTGTTACAGTAATATCGGAAGTAACATACAATAGATATTTTAGCAATTTACCTTTATTAGCACCTAGAACGAAGCTATATACTTACACGGGAGGTAGTATAAAATGTATCGGTCTCGTTCGGTTACCAATTACTTATAGGCAGATAACGCATACACTTGACATTTACGTAGTGCAAGAAGGGGGACCGTCATTACTCGGCAGAGACTTCATAGCACGGTTCCGGTTGCAGTTAGCCCCCTGTCATTTTATAAATAATGTAAACGAAGCGATCGATAATTTGCAACATAAATTTCCAAAGGTATTCAATGACCGACTGGGTACATTCAATAAATACCTAGTTAAGTTACGGTTGAGGGACGACGCCAAGCCGATATTTTTCAAAGCTCGTCCAATTGCATTTGCTTTACGAGAAAAGGTTGATAAAGAAATAGATCGCTTGGTAACGTTGGGTATATTGAAACCGGTCGATCACTCAGAGTATGCGTCACCCGTTGTGCCAGTGCTCAAGCGCAACGGCAGCGTTAGGCTGTGTGCAGACTACTCAGTTTATATAAATAAACAATTAATTGTAGAACAGTACCCGCTGCCTACTGTTCACGAACTATTTTCGAAGTTACACGGTGGACAGCAATTCTCAAAACTAGACCTTTCAATGGCTTACAACCAATTAGTTCTAGATGAAGAATCACAAAATACCACATGCATCAATACCCATCGGGGCCTATTCAAATATACTCGTATGGTTTTTGGATTGACGAGCGCACCATCTATTTTTCAACGCGTGATGGAAAATATTCTGTCAGGCTTAGATGGTGTATTATGTCTATTAGATGATGTACTAGTGACAGCTGATCAGCCGGCCTTACATTTACAAAGACTAACTGCAGTATTACAAAGACTGCAGGACGCCGGCTTGACTTTGCAAAAGGAGAAATGTGAATTCTTCAAAAATGAAGTTAGTTACTTGGGCTATGTGATAAATAAAGATGGGCTTATGAAATCCCCAGACAAAGTTAAAGCAATTAAAGATTCACCGGTCCCAACTGACGTAGGCAAGTTACAGTCATTCTTGGGCTTAGTCAATTATTACAGAAACTTTGTTCAGGGCGCGTCTCATATACTGAGTCCTTTATACGATTTGTTAAAAAAAGGAGTTAAATGGAATTGGGCAGACGTGCATCAAAATGCATTTAACGAGATAAAAGATCATTTAACATCTGAACGAGTGCTAGCGCATTTTAATCCCAAAGCAAAGTTAATTCTTACAGTGGATGCTTCACCGAACGGATTAGGTGCGATTCTATCGCAAATCGACCAAGACGGGCGCGAACGCCCTATATCGTTTGCGTCGCGAACATTAAACGCAGCTGAGAAACGGTACTCTCAAATTCAGAAGGAGGCAACCTCTATAATTTTTGGAATTCGCCGTTACCATCAGTACCTGTATGGTAGATCAGACCCGTTCGTTTTACGCATAGACCACAAGCCTTTAATATCGATATTTGGACCACATAAAGGTATTCCTGAGGTCTCGGCAAACAGATTGCAACGATATGCGATGTTCCTTAGTGCATATAACTATAACATCGAATACGTAAGGAGCGAGAACAACAGCGCCGACTACTTATCCCGCGCGAGTCTGCCGGACGCTCCGACTGACGCTCAGTCAAGCCTAGGCTCGAGCACAGGCGGCGCGTGCGCCAGCGCGCACTCCGCCGCTGCTGCTGCCCCTATTGACCGCGCCTCCTATGTTCATTTTATCTTCGAAGGAAATATGCCAATTACGTTAAAAGAGTTGCGTAGAGAAACGAGCAATGATGTAAATTTAAAAAAAGTTATCGAATACATTTTAGTAGGTTGGCCGAAGAAAATATATGACTTAAAAATTAAGCCTTTTCACTTGTGCCGAAGTCAGTTGTCCTATGAGAACGGATGCATTATGAGAGGTCATAAAGTGGTAATACCAGAAAGTCTACAAACTAAGGTACTAAATGAATTACACACATCACATCTTGGAATTGTTAAAACGAAAAATGAAGCTCGCGCTCGATTTTGGTTTCCGGGGATCGATAATGCATTAGAAAGAATGATAAATTCGTGCGAGGTGTGCATACAATTACGACCGTCCCCACCCCGTGCGCCGCTCGCGCCTTGGCAATATCCATCGCAACCATTCTATAGACTACATATAGATTTCCTCGGCCCCTTAGAGAACCGCAGTTACCTAGTAGTTGTCGATGCATACACGAAATGGGTTGAAAGTTATGATATGGGAGGTAACCTAACTTCCTCAGCAGTCGTAGAGAAAATGTACGAATTCATTTCGAGGTTTGGGTTGCCACACACAATTGTAAGCGATAATGGCACAGCTTTTACGTCACATGAATTTAAACACTTTTGTGCGTTGAACGGTATCACGCATATAACGTCACCGGCGTATCATCCCGCGAGCAACGGACAAGCGGAAAGTTTCGATAAAATAGTTAAAAAGGGAATCCGTTCATGTATTCTCTCTAGTCGCAATCAGAAGGAATGTAGGGTTAAATTGTTAAAATATCTTTTTGACTATAGAAATTCTATACATTCTGTCACAGGGTGCTCGCCGGCACAATTGGTGTTCGGACATAGGCTCAGAGCGCGGTTAGATTTGATAACACCGCAGTCATCGCCACCCTCACACGCTTCGCTGGACAATACGGTAAAATCAAAACAGTGTTTGCAGTGTGAGTCGTATGGAGGTCGCAATAAACAGTTTTTTGTAAGCGGCAATGAAGTGTTATACAAGAAAAGTACAATTAACAATAAGTTTACTTGGTGCAGAGGTACCATAGTTAAAAGGACTGGGAGAGTGACGTATCTTATAAGTGATCACTTATCGGCAAATTTGGTAAAAAAACACAAAAACCAGATAGCATTGTTTAAGGGTTACGATAATAATAGTACCCAACAAAGTTGGGATATATCTGGGGATGGGGAAACTTCCACGGTGTCAGCACCTTCAACAAGCAGACCTAGCCCTCAGCTCGATGCAGGGGGCGGAGAGGGTGTGTGCAGCACGAGCAGCTCGACATCAGATGCGCTGTCTGTGCCCTCCAGGCATCCAGATAGATTGTTACGTAATATCCCAAAAGTCAGTTACAAACAATTTCTGTAGTTAGGTGTGTTATGTATTAGCTATATAATAGGTACAAAATAGGGTGGGGAGATGTTATGTATGTGCGTAGCTAGCTATACCTATAGTGCGTGGCTGCGTCCTCGCCCCGCTCCTACGAATAAACCAGTGTGTCTAAAGCAAGCAGATGTTTCACTCGCGTCCTCCTGTACTAACAATTATAAATACTAGTTACAATTTTGATTTCAATAAATGTGACTTAAATGTATGTAAGGTAAAATGAAATATATCTTCATCGCCAAAATATTTGTTATATGAGCTAATACAGCGCGGAATGAAGCTATTTGTAGCATAGTTAGTTTTAAATGTTGGTACATGGAACAATGTTTTAAGACGAGAGCCTTTGCTAGGACATCGTATGTGTAACTTTTGTAATAAATATATACTATCAATTGAATTATGCAATATTTTATGTAAAAACATTTGGTCGCAAATTGTTCTTCTGAATTTTAGTGACGGCAACTTAAAATCAGAATCACGAAATCTATAGTTAAGATGTTTTAAAAATTTATTTTGAATCCTTTCTATTTTTTTAGTATATTCTGAGTATTGGGGATTCCAACATGTAGATGCGTATTCAAGGAGAGGTCTAATAAAATAATAATATAATTTAACAAGCGTCGCTTCATTCTTGAATGGTTTCGAAATACGAAGCACAAACCCAAGCATTTTGTAGGCTTTATTACAAACATGATCAATGTGAGAACTGAATAAAAAATTATCATCCAAGATAATACCCAGGTCCCTCACCTCGGTTACTCTAGTGATAGGAGAATTATTAAAGGAATATGAAAAAAATATTTTATTTGTGGTTTTACGGGTAAACGAAATCATATGACATTTATTAATATTTAACTGCAAGAAATTAGCTGAACAATAGTTCCATAGTTTATCCAAATCTTTTTGAAAACAAATGCAGTCATTAAGGGATGTTATGGTACGAAAGATTTTGTTGTCATCAGCGTAAAGAAGAAAATGAGAATTGGTAAAATTAACTAAAATGTTATGGGGACATGCACATGCGGCGGCTGCAGTCATCTGAGAGAGCCGCGGGCGCCGCGCTCAGTATTTACGCAAGCGTTGGAGCGAGATGGAAGATGGTTCTCGCTCACCTGTTAGTTGGAAGTGTAGGGTATAGCAGAATCGCTGTATTCCCAACTACCCGATACATCCATGTTTATGTTAAAATGTAGTCTGTCTCATGTTTTGTATATGTCCATCTCATGTGCTGTAAATAGAATATAAGGAGATCGATTTGATAAATAAATGCAGCCAACTACCGCGGATGTCCAAAGGCCCCCCGCTCCAACCCAAAAGTAGCCAAGCGCAACCAAGCTCGGCAGCTGCGGGAAAATCTCCCCTCCGCGACCATTCTTGAACGCCTCAGCCCGCAAAGACCGTCCCCCTGGAACGCGCTTAACCACCAACGCGCATTCCCGAAACTTGCCCGACCACCACCACGTCCATACCGCCGCTGATGGCTAAACCCGCTCCTAAACCGAGCGCAAACCTACCGGCGACCGTATCTGCCAATATGACCACCCCCGTGCCGGTCAACAAACCAGTCCCTTTGACTAAGGGAACACCCCGACAAGCCACAGAGGTACCTGACGATGATACCGCAGAAAACATGGCATTCTTATGCCAGTTATTTTCTGCAGTAGACATTCGCAGCCTCAATGAAATGGCTACAAAACTTAGGGCAGCACGCGGAAACGTACCTGCCCTTCTGGCAACATTGGGTGAATACGCCCATGTTACCAAGTCCCTCGCCTCCCTACTCCCAGGCCATTAAATGGATACTATAAAGAGTAGACTCAAACCCCGATCCCTCAAAGTAGGATTCTTCAATGCCAACGGCATAATTAACCAACGCTACGAGATCGCTTCGTTCCTCCGCGACCACCAACTAGACATTTTTCTAGTACAAGAGACCTTCTTAAAACCATCTAACCGAGACCCTCGAATCGCAAACTATGCAATAGTTCGCAACGACAGAGTCCGTTCGGCCAAAGGCGGCACGCTAATATACTATAAAAGGTCCTTGTACTGCATTCCCATGGACCCACCTAACCTTTCCCACATTGAGGCATCAGTGTGCCGGCTAGGCATGACAGGACACCATCCAATCATTATTGCATCAGCCTACCTCTCTCCCGTAGACCATAACATCAACATCCGACCCGATATCGAAGTACTCCTCAACTTGGGCAACTCAGTCCTAGTGGCGGGAGACCTCAATGCCAAGCACGCGTCATGGCACAGCCAAACGGGCAACACAAGAGGCAAGCAACTCGACTATCTTAGTGGCATTTTAAACTTTGATATCGTGGCCCCAATGCATCCAACCCACTTCCCAGCTAATATTAACCACCGTCCTGACGTTCTGGACCTGGCAATATTAAAAAACATAAACCTCCGTTTGAGTTCCCTAGAATCACACGACGAACTTGACTCAGTCAGACCATCGACCTGTGATCATAAACTTAACCCCCCGCACTGGCCCCCCCGATCCTGGTCAACCAGCCCCGTCAAAAGTGGCAACGAACTGGAGGAAACTTGAGGAACACCTCAAACACACTCCGTCCGTCCACCTCGAATCCATCCCCGATAATATAGTATCAATAGACGACACGATAAAAGCAATCGACTCGCTTACCGATCACGTGCAGTCGGCCATTGACGACTGCTCACAGCAGATCCCAGACATGAGCGATCATCGCTGGAAACTGCCTGATGACGTACGAGATCTGGTAACAGAGAAGAACGCGGCTATCCGAGCTTACAGGACTTACCCAAATGCAACCAACAGATCCTTCATGAACCACTTACAAAGTAAAGTAAGGAGGCGCATGAAAGAAATGAGGGAAGCCAACTGGGACAAGCTCCTAAGCGACCTTACCCCAAACCACCAGTCCTTCTGGCAACTACAACGCAAGCTCAAATCCAAAGAGGTTTGCACCATCCCCCCTCTCAACCGCCCCGGGCAAAGCCCCGCTTTTGACGACGACGAAAAGACAGAATGCTTAGCCGACAACCTTGAAGCTCAATGCTCTCCTAGCTCTCTACCAGTAGACATGGTTCACCTCGAGAAGGTGGATGCCGAAGTCGAACGTAGAACAGCTCTGCCACCCACTGAGAACCCCGAATATCCCATCCCTGTAATATCAGAAGATGAAGTCAAAACTATAATCAAAGACCTCCGCCCTAGGAAAGCTCCAGGGTCGGACGGCATTACCAATAAGGTGATTAAGCTCATTCCCCCCCAACTTATAATCCTCATCACTGCAATATTCAACGCAGCTCTCAGCAACAACATATTTCCACAATCTTAGAAAGAAGCTGTCGTCATAGGTATCCCAAAACCGGGCAAACCAAAAACCGAATCCTCAAGCTATCGTCCTATTAGTCTTCTCAAAGTCCTTGAGAAGATTTACGAAAGGCTTATCTATAAGAGACTCAAAAATTACGCCGAGTCTAATAAACTCATTCCCGACGAACAGTTTGGCTTTCGAACCAAGCACTCGTGTGTCCAGCAACTGCATCGCATTGTTGAACACATCAGTATTGGCTTTCAGCGAAAGCGGACAACTGGCATGCTCTTTTTCGACGTAGCTAAGGCTTTCGACAAAGTCTGGCATAACGGCTTAATTTATAAGCTGTACCAACTGGGAGTGCCAGACCGCCTCGTACTCATCATACGAGACTTTTTGTCGAAACGAAGCTTCCGTTATCGCATAGAGGGCGCTCTGTTGTCCCCGCGATCGATCCGTGCAGGAGTCCCTCAGGGCTCTGTACTCTCCCCACTCCTATTTACGCTATACACCAGCGATATCCCAAAAAGACCAAAAGTAAACTTGGCACTATTCGCTGACGACACGGCCATTTACTACACCGGTAGTAGTCGCGACGCAATCGCTCGACACCTCCAGGCCGCAGCCTCTGCCTTAGGCAAATGGTTCCGGAAATGGAGGATCGAAGTGAATCCAGACAAGAGCGCAGCCGTCCTCTTTTCGAGATCCGGCGACCCACACCACGCTCCAATCCGACCACTATCGATGTTCGACCAACCGATTCCATGGGAATCAAAGGCCAAATATCTAGGCATCATCCTCGACCAAAAACTCACCTTCCGTGAGCATATAAAGACAGTGCGCGATCGCGCCGTTTTTGCCCTTGGACGACTCCATCACCTACTAAATGCACGCAGTAAATTGTCCCTCAAGTATAAGGTGCGAATCTACCTTGCGTGCATTCGCCCAATAATGACTTACGCCGGCGTGGTCTTCGCACACACGGCCAAGTCCCATATCCATAGATTGCAGGTGGTTCAAAACCGATTCTTGCGCAAGGCTACCGGTGCACCGTGGTACATCCGCAATAGCCAACTCCATGGGGATCTGAAACTGCCTACCATCAAGCAGTTTCTAAAACAGATGGCCAAACGTTTTTTCGACTCTGCCGAAAAACATTCCAACCCGCTGATAGCAGCGGCCGCCCGATATACACCATCTCGAATATCGAAACGTCGTCGACCAAGGCATGTCCTCTTCGATCCCGACGATGACACCACCCTACTCCAGGAAGCCACTAAACGCGCATAAACCGCAAACCGACCCCTGTACCGCCCTCGCCGGCGAGGAGCGTCGCACTCATCCCGTCTTCTTCGTCCCCAAAGCCAGTCTAGGCTCCGTAGCCCATCTCCCAGCAACGCCCTTAGTTCTGTTGCTTAGATTAAGTCCCCCTTCTGGCTGGAGGCCTTAAATGGCCTCGCCACTTTAGTCCGGTTAAGCAGTAAAAGTTCCCTCGAACTAACTGCGAGAGACCATATCCCAAAAAAAAAAAAAAAAAAAATGTTCATTATTACACTGCTACCGACTCTGAAATATCTCCTGAACAGTCCTACATTACTTTCAGTGGACCGTTTAGGAATAAATCCGTGCTGTTGAGAAATTATACTGGGTCTTATCAAGGGCATGATTAAATCACATATTATCTTTTCAAAAACATTAGGGATAACAGATAATTTTGAGATTGGACGATAGATGACAATATTATGTCTATCACCATTTTTATATACAGGAACAACATAGGACTTCTTCCATTCATCCGGAAATATACCATTATCGAGGGACTGTTTAAATATAAGATATAGAGGCAAAGCTAATTGAGAAGAACACCGCTTAATGAATAATGGAGGTAAACCATCAGGGCCCGGGCCTTTCGTAACATCTAGATTCGAAAGGTATTTTTCTACAATTTGTTGTGATATAACTTTATCGGAAAGAGATATTACATTAGAATGATTATAAAAAGAACTAGACGGTTGTGAACTATTGGAAGACTCAGGTTCAAACACGGATCTAAAATGCTCATTAAACAAGTTTGCCATCCCTTGTCCGTCCGTGGTAGTTTCTGTATGTAAGTACATTGAATCAGGTATATCATTGACACCTTGTTTAGATTTCACATACTTCCAAAAGTGATTAGGATTTACATTTATACTACTTTCAGAACTTGCAATGTAGTTATGTAAGCATAAAGATTCCACTTTCTTTTGTCGCTTCCTAAGAAATGAGAACGTATCATAATCATTGATTATACCATAAGTCTTCCATTTACGATGAGCTTTTTCTTTTTCCTTAATGATCTTTATAAGCGCTCTATTATAATATAATGGATATTTCGTGCTATTATATTTATTTATTTTTGGGACATGTGTATCAATTACATTATTCATGATATTATAAAATTCCATGACACAATGGTTTACACTATTCCCAGAAAAAACATTCTCCCAGTTAATGGAGGAAAGCGAATCCTTAATGACATCATAGTTAGCAAGATGAAACCCCTTTGAGATTTGCGGTGGGGGACGTAAGGAAAGAAGTGGAGTGAATTCAATAAACAAGTTAAGCGATGGATGATGAAAGTCTTCAGGAACTAGGAGAGCACATTACATGATAAGTTTGAAATAACTAAATCGAGGATACGACTATTAATGTTTACTATTTGATTATATTGAAAAAGCCCTGTGATGTTAAGAAAGACATTTAAAAGGGTGACGAGATGATCACTGTAAGGATTGGTTGGCTCAGCATGAGGATTCTCCGAAGTAACATTCCATACTGCCTTAGAAATATTAAAATCTCCAATCATAAGTATGTGATCATCAGGTTTATTTAGAATAAAATCTGATGCACGCTCAAAAAACATTTGAACTGAGTTGTCATGATCACGGCCATGAGGAAAATATGCACAGAACAGATGACATTTATTACACCCGTTATTAAAAATTGATGATATGCAAACATGTATTACTTCTGCATCGGCAAAACATGTTACATCGAAGGCAGAATCATCCAATGATACTAAAAGATCTTTGTGCAAAGCAATCAGAACTCCACCACCCATTTTATTTTGGCGTATATCGTAAGGCCGATCAGATCTATATACAGAATATGTAGAATCAAAGAGTTCATGGTCAAAAATACCTGGCAGTAACCATGTTTCCGTGATAAAAATTATATCGTAGTCAGAGTTGACAACCGATTGAAAAAAGTCATTCGTTTTGGTCCGGAGACCTCTATAGTATATATTTAAGATGTTTACTCTCTGGCAACTCTATTCGTTACGTCACTGATTTAGAGCCAAGACCGGGTAATCGGGTACCCATTATGCTCGGGATCAGTGTTAGCTGATGAATGGGCAGGGTGGGTGATTATATTTCAGATCAACTATCATAAAATAATAATTGGATTTCACTTAGGTAAGTTCATCCAATTTTAAATTTTATTTCAAGTTGATCTGAAATATAATTGCTTTACAGTGTAGTTGTTTAGAGACATCTGCATAATGGGTAAGATTTGTGATAATAATAGGCACTAGTTATTATCGTAAAACTTTACATTCAGTAATTATAAAATGTGTTATTTTAGGTTTAATTTACACAAACTGGCTCATTACCTATGTAATGAGCTAATCCTTATTCGTGAACTTAAAAGTTCATACTAACTAAGGAGTCTTATTCATTTATTTTGTATTAGCTACTTGTACATGAACAACTTTATTAGTGCTGTATTATCACTTGAGATAAATTAACTCACTGCTATCTGTATATGTATCGGCCTATGTTATGATCACAGATAAGAGATAACTTGTTTTTATTTAAAATTAAATTAGTAATCAGAGTTTAAAAATGGCATACTTGATTATCTATAGTCTTGAGTATAGTATATTCTATATATATAAAATATTTTAATGCATATGGTTATACCAGTTACCAGAGCTGATTTACTTATATAATCAAAGGTGATTTAGTTGGTATATACAGTTTACGAAATCACAAGTGTTATCATTGCTTTGGGTGTAATTTGTATGTTTTTTTACAAATTTAATGAACTTCCTACCTAGTCACATCTAAAGGCGCACTAGCCGTTGAGGTGGCATGGTTCAAAGTGCTATGTGATGTGTTCTTTATTATAATAATTGTCTCATTTTGTATTATTTTCTTTTACAAAATATTAATATTAATCTTGAAATTTTTGCACGCTAGTATATGCCTACCAAAACATGTAAATGGACTCCATAAATATGTCACACCTTTTTATGCCATGTCTTAGCAAATAAATGTTATTATTATTAAAAGTGGTTTCTTAGCAATAATACAGTGGTGACATCCCTAGTAAGTATAAACTATGTGTCAGGAAGTCACAACTCTTCTAACTATTTTATATTTATTTACTTATGTATATAAGTGGAATTGATTCCAACTCACTTGATTCTCAAAGGTGAAATTGCCTTTAGTGTGTTCTTAATATTAACATTATGCTGGGTATAGTCAAGAAGAGACCTGACTGGACATATTTTAATCTCTATGGAATAAAATGGTAGGTCAACTACAATAACTACTTCCCTTTTTGTATGTAACATTATTATTATTATTATTATTAATTTTTTGATCCCAAGTACGTTATCTTTCTGTTAGATAAGAAAAAAAGTCGTTCAGTTTTATAGCTGACAGAATAAGCACCCGTTGAGCACTTGCCAAAGCTTAGTTTTTGGTGAGCATTTCTAGAGCCAGAGGTTCGCGGTAATTCAACTAGATGATTAAATACAGTAGATGGTTATAAATTTACATATGAGTATTGATCTGTGATCCGTTTCAATCTGAATAGGCCTATTAAGGACCACTTCATACTATCGTCAGCGCTTATCTTATCTTCCCTTCCATGAAAAGGTAAAGGGCAGATTTCATCAGGGTATTGTAAACAGCTCTTCTAAAACTGTATAATAATGGGGACATTACAAGTAATACTGTATTGTTTCATCATACCTGGTGAGATGGATGTTAATATTATATTCCATTGAATAGATAATTAAGTAGCTCTCTGCCAAACCTCGGCGTCTCAATGCTGTCTGCAGAAGATGGTCGTTGCTAGGGTGAGGTCGCGCATTCTAAAAGATTTGAAGAGGTTAGTGCTGGGCAAAAATATAATTGGCTTGGTTATTGTGAAGCTCTTTGCTAAGTGCTGCCGAGGCTATGACTCCAGACTGGATAAACCAGAATGTTTTAGTTTAATCGATACTTTTTGTTATCAGGGAAAATAGTGAGAAAGCATAAAAGGTATTTTTGCTCTCAGTGAAGCATCAAAATGCATAGGAGTACCATTTCTATTGATTTTAGATGCAAGAAGATCAATATGTGAAATCCATAGTCAAGCCAAGCAATTTTTAAATTATCAAAATGCCTTATCACACTATTCCCACCAAGGAACTTATACCAGACCTGGAATGTGCAAAGGCTGCCGATACGCAGTCCGAGTGAGATAGCTTTGCGAGAGCCCTCTGTCCCTTTTATTAGGGTAACCAAACAATGTAGGTATTTAGGACATTATAACGTGAACAAAATCATTTGATTTCATAAAATCATAATGCTATAGGTTATAGAGGATAAAATAAAATAAAACGCATGCAACGATTCATATATTTATTGGTATTCATGTACTTACAGCCATGGTCACACATTACTAAACAAAACAGTTTTATGCAACTTCTGTCTAAATTTGTTTTCTGACCTCTAATTTTTAATGTTTGAGTTTTACCGTGGCTCATCAAACGGGCGGTAAGATATTAAGATGCAATGCTTTTAGTAAGTTGCATTTCGTGTGAATCTTCACATTGAAATGATTGAACAGGATGTGGTGGATCAAAACATTATCTCAAAATACTATAAAAGTTTTGCAAAACAAATAATATAATTTTGTTTTTATTTACCTTTATTAATGACTGAGCTATAAAATTTGAATATTTTTTCTGTATACAGAATGATTTGAAAAACAAATTTAGAAACATATTTTAATTTTCCTCTGTTTTCGAATGACGTAAAGGATGAAACTGTGCACACATCAATAGAGTTCATATTGTCATGATCCTCATGTTTCTTAATAAACAAGGCAGAAAGACAATATTTGCAACTTAACTTTTCGGATATACTTTTTGCACAGCATCCAGCCATTTAGTATAGTATATCGTTTTTGTAATATGAAAATTCTTCATTGTCAACATAAAACAGTAAATTGATAAGTTGTTGGTCTTCGCTAGCCTCGTGATTGTCTATAACTGCTCGTTTAAGATGTCTGAATTCCAAAACTGGAGTCATTTCAAAGTCATCCTCACTGACACAATTAGCGTTTACACTGGGTTTTACGCTATTGCGAAACAAAAGTTTTCGCAACGTGTACCGAAATTTAAGCGAACTCGGGTTATCATTTAAGGCACCACACCGCCTAACGCATGAAAAAAATATTTCAAGATTATCTTGCGAACATTTATAAATTAAAAAGTATTTCATAGCGTTTTCGTTATCTTTTAGTAAATCAAGACACAAGTTTGCAAAGCTGTATGTGTCAATAATAAATCCAAGAGCAGGAGTTTTGCGACGGTGTTCAAGGATATGTTTGTCATTGATTTTAAACTCATCAAATAGTTCCTAGTTTCGGTGAGCGCATTCATCCAAATTTCAAGGTTTTGCAGACGTAATGGTGACTTAAAGCCTTTGCCAAAGGGATTTTTCGAATTCAATATATCAAATATTCTATCCAAAAATCGAATATACTCAACAGTTGCTTCGCTTCCTTCAAAACGCTTATCGCCACTTTTTGTTAAGAATTCGATTGCATCGGCAACTGAATTGCTCAACACTTGTGCTGCTAATTTGACATTCATCTTTTTACCAGAAAAAATTATGTGGTTACTAGTAAGTTTGTTGGCTAGTTTCAACCCTTCCTCTTCTTGTATTGCATCTAATTGCTTTATAAAGTTGAATTTTATGTCACCTTTCGGAGAATTGATATTAGTTTCTAGAAAAACATTTCTGGCCAGCTTGAGCATATGGGGAGTATCTAAGATGCAGTGGATCTGGCAGTATTTTGTTGGTGTTTAAAACTTGTCTTCATTTCAGGTAGTGTGAACCTACATCCCAAAAGCTCATAAGTCTTGATATTAACACAAGTTCCATCACAGGTTATGGATCTTACTGTAATATTTTTTTCTGATAACAACCTAATGGTTGTTAATATTAACTCTGATTGAAGTTCAGCTGATATTTTGTTAATAAAAAAGTAAGCTATGGACATTTAAATATTTTTGTGAAAGATACAACCATGAGAACAAGGGCTTCGGTAGCTAAGGCTTCAGAGTCATTGGGTATGATTCCCCCATAATCTACATAGACCCAAAATTTCTTCCTCGGAGGTGCTCGGCATAGGACTGATTTCAAGCTTTTGCTCAGGAACTACTGAAATATTACCGGGTTTTTCAACAAACACTTCTTCATCTATTACTGGAGAAGCTTGAATAACCATATGGCTTAGAACAGTTATCTCTTTTCCTGGTGGAATAATCTTAGGAAAAATTGTTGGAACAGCATCGGATTTCAGTTTTGAAACTGAACAATGTGCTATTATATCCTGGGGCCTGAAGTGCAGACTACAAATAACAGAATATTTTTTGATATTTGAATTACTTGGTATGACATCCAGCCACTTTTTTCTCAAAGATTCTTTTCTAGGAAATCTGAAAACAATTAATAATTTAAAAAAATAAAATAAGTCTTAATAAAATAAGTAAATTGGGTCGTCGTCGATACGCCAATGTGACAAGTTCATAGTACATAAATCGATAAACAAAATTGTTATCTACCCACAATGGCATTAAAAAAATGTGTAAAGTGCAAGAAAAACATAACCAAAAAAGCACCTGGATTAGAATGTAGTCGATGTGATAAAGTTGTTCATGCAGAACCAGTATGCTCCAAACTTTCCAACAAACAGATAAACACCCTTCGGAACTCCTCTGGTATCGAATGGAGTTGCGAAGACTGCCTAAAAAACATATCTCGAAGGTCGTCGTTTGTGATTCCAGAGGAGGATGATGAAGAAGGAGAATCCGTAATAGGTGAAGCAATGAGTCCTCATACTATTGATACAAGAAAACTCGTACAGGATATCAGCCGTGAGCTAAAAAAAACATTCAAAGAAGAATTTGGAAACATCGAATCATCGCTTGAGTATCTTAGCGAAACAATCACCACAATAGAACAATCTATTAAAAATCAAGATGTTATCATAAAAACTCTTGAGCACAAAAATCAAGATTTGCAAAATAAAAATAAACACTTGGAGTTGAGAATGGCTGTACTGGAACAAGGAATCAACAATCTCGAACAAAACACCCTTGAGAGCTCCATGGAAATAGCTGGACTACCGCAAGTGAACCCTAAAAATGTCAGCCAAATTATAGAAACTATAGCTACAAAATTGAATATGGACGAGAATGATATAAAAACGTCGCGATGTCTGCCTGGAACTAAAGAAAAACCGGGACCAATCCTGGTTGAAATGAAAACGAAAGAAGCACGTCGGAAATGGATAACAGCTGGAAGAGAGAAGAGAATTACTGCAGGACTTTTGATTCCGGACGTCCCCAAGGAAAAAGCCGATGGACCTATCTACATCAGAGAAGCTTTAACAAAATCCACAAAAACACTACTATATGCCGCAAAGACCCAACTAAGCAAATCATTTCAATTTGTATGGTGTAAAGATGGCAAGGTATGTGCTAGGATAACGAACGATAGCAAAATATACTATATTCGCTCCATTAGGGATATAAACCAAATTGAAAAACAACTAGCTGCACCTACAGTAAATTACCCTACTAAATAGTTAGTTATGTATCTGTGTATGTATAGTAAAATCCTAATTCAACCTTTCATAGTCCTCTTGATCTTTTAATGGATACACAAATTAAGGAAATATTTGATTGTAACTCTACTAATGATTTTATCCAACAACTACCGACTAAAAGCCATCTACATTTTACTTGTATACATGTCAACATTCGTTCCTTAATTAAGAACTTTACCAAGCTACAACAGATTATTCACAACTGTTCATTTCCATTAGATGTAATAGTAATTACTGAAGTGGGTATATCAGAAAATATTGTCAAGTTGTTTAATATTGCGGGTTATAACATGCACGCACAACTTCGTTCAAACAAAAAAGGAGGCGGAATCATAATATACGTAAGGAACCATCTTAAGTTTACCTTAATTCAAAGCAAGACTATTACCTTTGAAAATCTTACCGGCACACTACAGTTAAACACTAAACAATCCGTAGTTGTGAGTGCTATTTATAAACCACCCGCCGCAAATAAGAGCATGTTTATAATGGAGCTGGGTAAGTTGGTTTCCAAATTCAATGCAAAATGTAACCTTCTTCTGATCGGCGACACCAACACTGACCTGAAATCCCTATCGACATACAAAGACGCATACCTAGAAACACTTAGCGAACACGGATAGATGTGTGGAATATCGGACTACACCAGAATTGAAACAAAACTTATGAAAGACATTAACAAATACATAACAACGAAATCTTGCATTGACCATATATTTGCACGGGTTCCCACATTAAATCCGTACTCGGCAGTGCTAGACGTCGTACTGGCCGATCACCGTGCTCTTATCTTTGCATGCATTGAAGACGAACATCCCAAGCGTACTCGTATACAGCGGGTTACAAAACAAGTAATTAATTATGAGATGGTATATGATGAATTGAAAAAGGTGAAATGGACAGAAACAAATGATATGAACTCACCGGAAGATATATTAAGCTTCATAAGAACCTCATTTCATAACGCAACTAATTTAGCAACTAGTTCAAAGTCATATAAATGCTCAATAAAGCAAAATAAAAGCAAAAAAGTACCCTGGATTGATAGTAACGTCACTTTCCTTTGCGAAAAACGTGATAAAATATTCAAATCATGGAAAAAGAATATGAATGATCCGAATATCAGACTTAAATATAATTCAATTCGTAACAAAATACATAAAATATTAGAAACTAAAAGAAATAATTATTACAAAAACTACATAAATATAAATTTTAAAAATACAAAGAAAGTTTACCAAATCGTTAACCAGATGTTAGGGCGAGTAACGTTATCAATCGATGAAGCTATAAAAAAAGCATTTGATGCACAAGGCTTAGCAACCAAATCCATTGCAGATAAATTCGCTACAGGGTTTGACAGTGCAGTAAAGGATATTATTCCAAAGTGTAGTATTAAACTAATGGACCCAAAAACATATTGTAAGATAAATGAATCTAGTATTTTCTATCAGAAGGCTAACAACGTCAAAATACATAATATTATAAAAAAATTAAAAACAAATAAGGCTCCAGGTCCAGATAACATCAGAGTAATCGATATTAAAAAAATTGGTTTTGATATATCGACAGCTATTGTAAACTTAATTAATCGCAGCGTCAAAACAGGTCTGTATCTGAATATGTTAAAAGAAGGGTGTGTTAGGCCACTGCATAAAAAAGGCAAACGCAATATTTATTTAAATTATCGTCCGATCACATTGCTCTCATCTATCGACAAAATTGTTGAAAAGTTTATTTGTGAGCAAATACACACATTTTATAGGAACCAAGACGTTATATACAGTAACCAATATGGATTTCAAGGTGGAAAAAGTGCTACCGACCTACTATCCAAAGTTACTGATGAAGTTAATGAGAATCTAAATAACAAAAACCATGTACTAGCATTGTTCATAGATTTTTCACGTGCATTCGACACTTTAGATCACACAAAATTATTAAATAAGCTTAATAATTGCGGAATAAGAGGCCCACTGCTAGGATGGTGCGAAAATTACCTGAAAAATCGTACGTATAGGGTTAAAATCGACAACACATATAGCGATCCCATAAATACAACAGAGGGCACTGCCCAGGGATCCGTACTGGGCCCGCTTCATTTTTTATCTTACGTCAATGATATGAACAACTGCATAAAGCATTGCACATGCTATCAGTTTGCCGACGATACTTGTCTCATAGTAGCAGATAAAGACCCACAAAAGGCTTGTAACCTCTTACAGACTGATTTTAATAACCTAACGAAATGGTGTCATGATGCTGGATTAGTACTAAATGTTAATAAGACCAAACTTGTTGCTATCAAATCCCCTCACGTTAAATATACCCCATTAAACAATATACTCGCTCATGATCATAGTTGTCTTCACAATGCCAATACTAGTATTAATTGTGGATGCCCACATATCGAGGTTCTAAGCACTCATAAATATCTAGGTGTAATAATAGATAGTAAACTTAATTGGTCCCATCACATAGAGCAGGTCTGCGATAGATTGAGAACGTTTTTGGCTAATATCACAATCCTAAAAGATCGTATACCGTTCAAGGTGAAGCTAATGCTGTACAACTCGCTGGCTGAATCCTATATACAATATGGACTAAGCAGCTATGGCCGAACGTATACTACATATCTCAATCAAATATATAGGTTACAACTAAAAATTATTAAAAAAATAGTTAACAACAAAATTAAGAGTAAACTCCAGAACAACGAATATGATCTATTCAAGCATTGCAAAATAATACCCGTACACGCAAAAGTAAAATATATGTTACTCAAACAATACTTTTTTGATAAAACACTAATAAAAAAAATTCAACATCCTGTATATACTCGGGCAGTGGCACGAAACCGGTTGTATACAACTAGCGCAAACAATGCCTACGGAGAGAGGACCGCCATTCACATGATACCTCGATTAATTAACAATCTACCCGTTAATATTCGCAATAGCCTCACCCACAGCAATATTAAGAATAAATTAAAAGAATACTTCTTATCCAATATTAAAATGTACCAGTAATTAAGCAAACTATGATTGTATATAACTTAATAATTAAGTGAGTAACTAAGTAATATATAATGCCTCAACTATATTATGTCGACGTAGACTATTAAATAACACCAGTGTTGTTAAACCTCAGTGGTTTTTTGGTGTTAAATGATGTCAAAATATACTAACAACATTTTATTCAGTAATAAATAAATAAAAAAAAAAAAAAAGTAAAATTTTTTTTTAAAGTCAAGATTTTTTTCAATCATGATTCATAAAAGCCTTAAGGTATTTCGACAGTACCTTTTCTGATTTTTTGCTCTCGAGTGCAATGCCTCAAGCTTTTATAAATCATGATTGAATAAAATCTTGACTTTAAAAAAAAAATATACTTATTTTATTTTAAAGTTTTTAGTATTAATATATTTTGTCATCATCAAAAAGTTCTGATCAAGACCAATCTAACGAGCCAAAAACACGGTAGATATCCATCTACTAGGATGCAGATCCTGTGGCCACCTTCCGTCTAAATCATCAGACCAGCTCAACTACACCAGATTATTGTATTGTCATAGTGTTCATACATGTATGCAAAATTTCACGTTAATCGGATAACTGGAAGTGGGTTAAAATGAGTTTCCAAGATTTGAAAAAAATGTTACCTACCTACCAACCTACCTATAAACTTACAAACAGAGCAAGTTAAATAAATGCTTGTAATAATACGTAGTGACACACAAATCAGTGATTAGCATAGAAAGTTTAATCTAGATTACCTACTATTTTATGTTTGTCGAAAATATGACTGCGAAAATAATCCTGAAAATCCGTTCATTATAGGCACACTACTTCGTGAATTGAAAAATACTTACTTGAAGAAAGAAATACCGCATCCCGCATAGGACTCGCTTTTACAGCCTGGAATCGCACATTTTTTAACCATATTTATTATGTACGAATAAAGAAATATTGCCGAATTACGGTTGAATAAATATCACCACGTTGATCACCACAATTATAACAAATCCAAAATGGCTGATGGGATGCCAGTTCAACTTAGATACATCCTACCACAACCTACTAATAATCTATTCTTTTTCAAACAACACTTTAATACCGTGTCAAAATTATTGGAAAAAGAAAATGTCATTATAAACGATAATTTAAAAATATTAGGATTATTAGAAAGATTAGCAGAAAGATTGTAATATTTTTTAAAAAGAGATGACAAACTTGTTTTTTTTTTTTACCATTCCTACTACGTTCGAAAAACAACCCTTCTGGCAACACTTAAGAAAGGGATACAGTGCTCCCGAAGCGCTTTCTCTCTGGGACCGGATTTCTCTCTGACAAAATGTTAATCGGAAATAGAACTTAATTTCATATGCATAAGGTTATTTTCTTATCGAGGAAAAAATGTCGGTGCACATTCCAGGTCGGGTATAAGTTCCTTGATTCCCACTCTTTGTCCATGTTTGTTGGCCAAAAATGCTTTATCAGCAAATGTATTTTCTTTAAATGAAATAAGAAGCATATACATTAACACTCCACTTCGCATACCCACAATTATATCTCTTATCGTTAATTAATTAGGGAGAGGAAACTGCATACTGCTTATGTTAATAGTACATGCAATGGCGGTTGTGTAACAAAGCTAAAGAGCGCTGTTAAGATTGCCAAGTTGTTAATATGGAATTGCTGTTAATTGTCCATCTGTAGGCTTCCAACACTGCCGCCATTGCAGTATGCTTCCCATTCTGAGAGTGATGTATCTGAAAGTGTATTTGGTTATAATGTCTAAGAGATTATATTATTTTAAAAAAAAAACCTGATAGTATTTTGGTACAAGGTATAAGGTTGGATACCCTTGGACAATCAATTATTGTGATAAAATAATGCTAAATGTTTTTTTCTTTCCAGTTTTACTATACACCAAGCCATGTAGTATGGCAGCACAAGCTGTGACTTAAGTTCTAAGTATTTAAGCCAATTTCCTTAACCCTATTCTTGGCAAAAAAAAAAAAAGTTGAATTTCCAAATGATTTTCCAAACACAAGTTATGTATGTATCTAAGGACCAGGAAAAAATATTTTAAAAAATCTGACATTATTACAAACTAATTTATCGACTGTATCTCTCAGGATACACCACCAAGATAATAGAACAAATGAACTCAGTGGGTCTGCATCCTTTAGGACACGTTGCCAGGTTATGTGAAATAAAAAATATAAATTATCTGTTTTAAATTTTTAATTAAAGTTTGTACTTATTATGAAAAAACTCGTGAAAAAAAACAATCTTAACTTATAACATGAAAATAACACTTAAATTAACAGGCATTGCTCACTAAAAATAAAACTAAGTAACTCTTCTCAATAAAAACTGTTCTCAAAACTTCGCAATAAAACTTAAAATGACTTACTTATTTGTCAGAAAACTTAAAAGCACTAGGGTGACTACTTGTCTGCCTTGTGAAAATTCACAAAACAATTTCGTTCTGGCTTAAGACAGAGGCGCAAAAGGCACTTTGAACAAGAAACAGTAGTTTGGCCCTTGGTACAAAATTTACACCTCCCTTTCGTTCCAAAAATTGGAAAGTGACCAATCTCGTCGTAACTGACGTCCAGTGGAGGCCTTGGTGCAACTGGAGCATGAATCACTCTCCTTGGAGTGGGCCCAGGAACTTGACTCTGGATCGTATCTCCCCGGCCGCGATGAAGAAGGCTCTGCGCCAGTTGGTGCCGAAACTTTTTCAGTGGTATCGTTTTTTGTGTACTGTGCCTTCGGTACAAAATCCAGCTGTTATTTACACAAATATCAATGATTTGTGACACTATTGGCAAATACCACCGATGGCCCTTGAAGTCTGTCCTATAAAGAGCGATTAACATATCCGATAAGTCTACGCCCCCCATGTGGGCATTATAATGTTTAATTATATTGGGGCAGGGTACCGCAATCTTTCTTTTTGTTACTTTGTCGTAACGCTGTATTGTAGTTACAGGTTCAACTGCAACGTAACTACTGACTGTAGTCACGCATTTATTGTCCAACCATTTCACGACACATAATTTATTTTTGTTACACACAACCTGCGAATGAGTTCTACTTGGTTTTTTTTTCAGATCTTTGTCTGCAAGTAGTTTTTGTTCTGCCCCACGCAACCTATTGGACCTAATGGTACCCAATGAAAATATGCCCATTTGTTCTCGTAAATAGTTTACTAATTCCAGACTGGTAAAGAAGTTATCGAAATAAACCACGGAACAAGCACGATCTGGTATATTTTTACACAAGGCCAGGACTACTTTTGCACCCAGACCAAAACTGGACTCCTCAGGCGTGAGTGGATCGTATCGAAAGGTATCTTCACCTCCATAAATTATAAAGTCGTACACGAAACCAGATACACCAGCGCGAACGAAAATTTTATAACCCCACTTTTTCGGTTTATTTTTCACGTATTGTTTTCTATTACCTGCTTTCTTTCCTTTGTACGGGACCATCATTTCATCCACACTGAATCTGGTTTCGTGCGGGACATTCATAAAGTTTTGACGTACTTTTTGTATCAAAGGCCTTACTTTGTAATAACGGTCACCATCGTCTAATAAATTGTCATTAAAATGGATGTATCTCCGTATCATTTGAAATTTTTTAAGTGGCATAATGTCAGCAATAGCACTGTAGCGAAATTCACGTGACCAATAATCTGTGTACGCGGGTAAGTCGACAATTCCCATCAGAAGGTTTATGGCTATAAAATCAGTGATTTCCGTTTTAGTTAAATTCAGGGGTGTACCTTTTTGTTGCATGTAATACAGATTTGATTGCTCAGTAATATAATCAAAAATGTCATCGGAAAAAAAATCACTAAAATACTCAAGGGGACTTTTGGCTACTTCAGGTAGTGGAATATTTTTATCTGAGACCTCGGCACAGTATTGGAATTCACGTTTGGACCAGTGGAAATTGAGTGGCCTCTGACGAATAACTGGCTGTCGAACTGCTCTCGGAATCCTTGCTGCTACTGTCGGTCTTCGTAATCGACTGTTAGATGCGATCACTGGGGACGGTGGCGCAGAAATCGACGAAGAACCTACGTTATTCAAAAGTGACGGGCTTTGTCGTACTTCTGGTTGAAGCTGAGTCTGACTGGTTGAGGCTGAGACTGACTGGATAGGTTGAGGTGAGGCCATCAAAGGAGATTGGGTTATATCATCATTTACATCTGCTATTTCTTCGTCTGACCACAAATTCAGATTTTTAATGGAAGATGGTAAGGATGGTGCAGGTGAAGAATCATTGTCATCCAACTCGGCGTTAGGGTCATTCTTTTCAACATGGCGCAATCTAGTTGAAAGATGCTGAAGTTCATCTTCGGATTCAGTTTCGTCATCGTCCGATTTTCTAGATGGCTTTGGTACAAGAGCACATATTTTTCTAGCTCGGTGAAAAGAAGGTTGCGTTCCTCCCTAAAACAGAAACCCATTCTCATGTCCATGCAAAGCTTAGGTAGGTGCATTAGGTACCTATGCGAAACTATTAGGTACCTAAGTAACAAATGTTAATTATTATTATTATATTGGTAGGTGCCACTGGTGCCATATACCCGGTAATTACTAGCAACATTGCCTTTTCCCCAAAAAATATAGTGCAAATCAAATCATAGCGGTCCTGGCAACGAATCCTACAGGATACCTTACCCGTCCGAACAATATCCTAGGACACTTGGCAATGTATCCTGCAGAATACAGCGGACTTTGATGTTAGTTTGAGAAGCTAAATGCAACTTTCATTGTATTTTTTTTACTTTATAGCATACACACAAATATATAAAATAATAAACACCAGTTTTCAGTCTATCCATTAGTGATAAATTATTAAAATACATAAAAACTTACCTTCTTTCGCGGGATCGCACCTAACCGGCTCGCCATTTTGACAGCTTTTGAACGAATTTGACAATCAGATCTGTCAATGTCAGTTAGATGCGTTCGGAAACCTCTACTTTATTAAAAATAACATTGCGTTCCAGTTTACGTAAATAGTAATTTGAGTGAGAATTTTTTGAAATTGATTGTGTCTTGAGGAATACGTTGCCAAGAAAAGGGTTAATTGGTTAAGTATTTTTTATAATGATGGAACTTTTTGATGGTTTACAATGAGTAAGGCACTGAATAAGGTACAGTGTTGCATCTCTGTTAGCTATGCATGCATCATAACTATAGCATACACACAATACACATAGATAATCATTAGGAGTATTGTTTGCAATTAACCTTATTTTTAGAGAAAGCTAAACACTGGTTACCAAAATTTTGTAAGACCGCTTGGGTCTGTACACAGGCCACAAGGTAGTGTGCTAAATTGATATGAAACACATAATGTCCAGAACTGCAAAAAAAAATCCGTGTTCTAGTGGCACTGTACGGGCAATAAAAAAAGAATAATATTAAACATATAAATTATGTCAAAAACAACAGATACAGATGTTTTCTGTATTCTATATGCACTGCTGCAAAAGCAAAAAAAAAATATTCTTCCTAAGCTATGGAATTGGAACAACTATGAACTTAGTTTTGTTCTATTAACTTCCATTTGGAAATATTTTACTTAAACAAAAAACTTGGTCTCAAACATCCCGTACTTATAAATTGGCTACTTTTACAAGTTTGTTTGTAAAGCCACAGGCTCTATTAAACGAGTTTCAGAATGCCTTTTGTATATTAACTAGGCTCCCTTATTAGGTGCCCTGTTTTTTGAGAAAGACAATTTGTATTAGTATTATTGAGAAGGGTAGGTAACAAAAACAAGAGTATTACTAAGCTATACATAAAGAATAATTTGTAATATTGTCTGCATGTACCTGGATTTTTATGCCTGTTGGAGACCATAGTGCAGCTCTCCCGGAGCAAAATGGATGTGGTCTGGGCGGTGAAACTGACTTTGTGGCATGGTTCCCCGAGTCCACCATAAGGTGTCATCACCCTGGTTTGCTGCTGGGGTAAACTTGGAGGTAGACCAAACTGGTCTCCTATTGTACTTTGTTCCGTACTCGGCCCATCAGCAGCCTACTAAGCTGCTTGTTTTCTTCACTTTGTGAAGATGGGAGCTCCTAATTAGATACTCAGCATGGCTGCTAGGGTGCAACTGTATAAGTGCCCATCCTTTTTAACTTATGCAAAAAATATGTTGTGATTATTGTCGAGCATTGGAAACATATATCTGTCAGGAGCTTTGAAGCTTCGCAGAGTTGTTAATAATAATATGATTTTTCGGCTGACTCACATCAGCCAGGTCGCTTTCAATAGTAGTGGTTATGATCCCCGCTGGTGTGGGACAGTTACTAGGTAGTAATCCCCATTTCAGAGCTCTCTATTAAATGTACTATCTTCATTTAATTTATGAACTTCTAGGAGACTTACTTTTCATTTCCTTTTTTCTTCCTGGTACATATTGTACCGAATGGACCTTCCATTCGGTACAATATGTACCCAACATATAAATATTTGGTAATATTAAATTTTATAAGTACTGAAGGCCCAATACCTTTCGAAAAGGTGCTTGCCATTGGGTCTGGGTAGTTCTCATCAAAGTGCTCGACCTGAGTAACTTTCTCATTCAAAACTATCTTGCATGCATCAGTGGCGGATTTATAGATTTGCCGCCCGTAGGCTATTCAATTTTTGCCGCCTCTAAATTTTGATATCTTACTCCACAATCATATCAATTTTCTATCAATAAAATTCCAACATTATAATTTGTGCTCCATCATCCTCGTTACATCAACTTTTCCCATATAGTTATTATTATTGAGAACTATGGTACCGTGTTAGATCCTTGATTATTTTTGCA
The DNA here is from genome assembly GCA_951449985.1 of Falcaria lacertinaria. NCBI lineage: Eukaryota > Metazoa > Arthropoda > Insecta > Lepidoptera > Drepanidae > Falcaria > Falcaria lacertinaria. The sequence continues at coordinate 1,867,817 of OX602135.1, forward strand.
GCAAAGAATTATCAAAAAACATTATTTTAAGGAAAAAATATCTCAATCGTATACCACTTTTAAAGTAAGGTAAGGTATGTCTTAAAACTATACAATGCTTACAAAATATGAATAAAGCTTACGTAAAAAACATACATTTGGCGAACGTTGATAAACATTTATTATTACACTCACAGTTTAAAAACAATACAATAAATATATCTTTTCTTTATTATTTGTTAGCATTATGATTTAAGTTAAATTATAAAAGCATTACAATACTTTTTTGCGAGACTTTGAATTCGCAAAATCATTTATTATATCGTCGCACGAAATCTTGTTCATTAGCTCTGACTCTATGCACAAGAGAGCTAAAGCGTTTAGCTTTTCTTGACTTAAAGTCGATCGTAGGTAGTTCTTTACTCTCTTCAAGCAAGAGAAGCTTCTTTCATCTGAACAATTTGCCGCTGGTGTACAAAGAGCCATACGAAGTGCTATATCCAAGTTTGGATAAATGTTTCCTAGATTCTGTTCTTGCAGGAATGAAGACAGACTTATTAATGATCCAGAAATTGGTTTTATTGAAATTCTTTCAGACGAAAGGTAGCTTTGAAAGTGTAGTAATTCCTGAACTAAGTCTGTTTCTAAATCATTAGGATACATTTTTTGTAAAAAACTGGCTTTTTCTGTCAGAACTGATGGTAACAACTCATTCATTTTGGTAAGAAATGAAAATTTTTCGTTAAATCCTTGATAAGCCTCTTGCCGTTTTGCTAACTCGGATATGAGTCTATCTATGACAACGAGAAACGTATTAACCCTGAAGTGATCACTCGCAGCTATTCCAATATCTTCATCTGGTGTCTCATCAAACCTTTTTTTTCTTTTTGGTTGTCTTTTTTTCATCTCTCTTGTATATTCTTTCGATACACTTAACTCGATCGCCTTTTCTTCGAAGTACTTGAAATTCTCTCGTTCAGCTATGAAAAACTTACGAAGTGATTCGTAAAGATCAGCAACGGTAATCAAATCTATGTTAGAAGTCTGAATTTGAACATACACTTTGTTGATTCTCTCTAAAAAAACATCCCATACAACAACCATTACCGCCGTTTCCAGTTTTTCTAAATTCAAAAGTATTCCCGCCACTTCCTGTCGCGTTACAGGCTTTTCGGTACAGTTTTAAGAACTTCGGGCCAAGATTCTTTTAAACTTTTACATGCATCCTCTCTAGCTGACCAACGTGTCAGACGTTTTAACCCTTTTAACACTTTTTCCTTTTCCGATTTCAGTCATTAACTTTTGCCAGTGTTGTGTGGAGTTCACAAAAAAACGTAGATTTCCTGTAGCAACATGAAAAAGCGACACGCTTCTGTAGACGATTCAGCAGCCGCAGTTGCCACTAAATTCAAAGAATGGGCAGAACATGGCACAAAAAAAGCGTAAGGGGCTTGGTCACGAATTTTAGCTTGCAAGCCATTGTACATGCCAGACATATTCTCGGCATTATCATATGATTGTCCTCGGCAGTCTTCAATATTTATACCCAGTGTTCCGAGTTCGGAAGTATTGGCAGAAAACATTACTTCAGCTTTATGTCCCACTGACGGCAAAAACTTGAGAAATCTTTCACAGGGTTTACCTGAATCTAAAACGTATCTAATGACAAGCGTAAGTTGGTCTATATGGGCTATATCTGGTGTAGAATCAATGATGAGGGAAAAATATTTCGCCTTTTTTATCTCATTTCTAATCTGTTTCAAGACTTTATCACCCATTAAGAGAATGAACTCATCGCAAATGGTCTTGATAAGTAACTGGTACTTCCTGATCCTTGATTGCCAAATCGTTCAATATGACGAGATAAAAAAGGATCAAATTCTGCTAATAGTTCTAAAACCATACAATAATTTCCATTATGTGGATCTCCGAACTTTTCATTTTTTCCTCTGAAAGTAAGACCTCTTGAACACAGTCGCTTTACAACGGTTACAACTCTCATCAGAACATTTCTCCAGTAAGTAATTTCTTCATCAATCTGGACCTGTAGTAGATTATCGAGTCGGCCATCAATTTTATTCCTATCTCTCAAACTAAGGATACTAGATTTATGACGTGCAGAATTTTCATGTTGAGCTACTCGATGTTCTCCATTTTTCCAGTCATTGAATCCTCCGTTCCCAAAATGAGTTCTACACTCCAATGGACCAAATGCCAAACAGGGTCCACAATACACAGATTTTTTACTTTCAGAATAAACTAGCCAATTTCTGTCTTTCACTTCATTATTTCTCATTTTTCTTTGGAAAATACTAACTGGCAGAAAACGACGCTGATCAGAATATATTCTTTCACTTTTAGAGATGTCACAAGATTTGTTTTGATCAAAACCGTACCTTGCGATAACTTCCCGCAAGTTATCGTTCATTTCCCACAGCGCTGGATCTTTGTTTAGACTTATGGTTGATTGTATTTCCACGTTACTTGTACTTGACGTCTGATTCTGAGACATATCTTCAATTGTGAGGCTTATAGATGATTCCTCTTTTGCCTCTCTATCAAAAACATGAAGATCTGTTTTTTCAAAATCAGAATGTTTAATGGGCAACGGTTGTTCTGGAACAGCAGAATATATATCGGTCACATCTTCTTTAGATTGTGTTGTATCAAGACATATGTTTGAAGCTTCCGGGCTCAAAACACTGCTTTTACTTTCAGTTTTAAAAAAAACTAAATTTTTACTGCCTGTCGAATGATTTCTTTTTGCTCTCTTTTAATTCTTGCTCTTTTCTTGTACTCAGCTCCACTAAGTCGCTTTCGTCCATCACTCATTCTAACAATTTTTGATTGAAAAATCGAAAAAAAACTGAAACAAAACAATATTAAATTAAAAGTTTTACACGCTTTGCAATCCATTCGTGTGTTAGTACACCCAAACTTGGGCTATACATTTTCATGCGCTCTGTTAGTTGCTACCCAGTAGCAAGCTAAAATTACCTACAGAATATATTTTATTTCGTGCACTTAAAAGACCGTGTGCCGTGTCCAACTTTACCATAATTAGTGTCATACATTAGCTGCCAGTGTCAGGTTCGACCTTTGCGTTAATTCTTGTGACTAAAATAAAATAAATTAATATATTTTGTCTGTGTTCAAAAAGTCGGCCATTTTTTCAATTTTTTCATCGTTTCATGTTTTTTATTTCGTTCGTTGTGTGAAAATAAAATGAATACGTAAGTAAATTCAATTATCTTTCCATTTATTATTTGTTATTGTGCTTGTTCAGTGATGAATAATTGTTTATATTTCGTGTTTAAAGTTTACCTAGTGAAATATTTGCGCCGACATGGTTGCCGATTACATTTTTTATTTAACATTTTTATTTAACATTATTATTAAAAATAAATAAATTAACACATTGGATAGGAAATTTAATCAGTATTCTAGAACAATAATTGTAACATATTGCTTCCATAGAAAATTTAATAGAAATCGGAGTTTTCGTGCATGCGGGCGCACAGTGACCGCGAAGCAGTCTAGCGCTTGACAGATGTCAGACAGCATTGATAAAAACAGTAACATACAACGACACGCCAATGGATTTATTAATGAATGAATCAACGTAATCACTCGAATTATTTATTCAATATAAATTTTTATTGTACTCACCAGAGATGTTATAGTATAAAATTATTCACACAATCCACGAACGAAACACTTCAAGAAATTATAGTACACAACTAGAAATATGGGTTCCTTTAAATATTAGCATTAATATAGTGTTAGAAATTGGCAGGGCGCAAACATCAAAAGTGATTTTTCTCTTGTTTTTGAACTAAATAGAAGACGTGAATTACTTACTCTCGAACTCAATTCTTCGCCGCTTCGGCTCACGTAGTAACCCTATCGCGCTGCACTTGTGCTATCCATTCAGCCAGACACTCTTACCGAATCGTCATGTCGTTTGTTCTGGCGTTACAATACAAATACGACTACGAAATTGCATGCCTTAAGTGCGAAGCGCGTAGTAGGTATGCTCTACTCTTGCCTAAAAATCTAAATCCGATGTTTTCTCACATTAAACCTAACCTAACAAATATGATGTACATGAATATTATTTAAAAAGCAACTTATCGGAAAGAAAAATGATCGCTGAGCTTATAAAAATATTTTTTTCGGTTATGAGTTATGATTAATTATTTTTTATTTGAAAGGAAGTAATTTTAATGCCATATCGTATGGATTTTGGATGATCGTGTTCAAAGTACACAAAGTACACGATAACTTTCGAAAAAATATTTTTTTCACTACTATTTTTTTTAATATACTTGTTTAACTGGAGAGAAGCCGTTGAATAAAAAATTGCAGCTGAGTATTGTTTTATATTATTATAATTCATTCATTCCGATTGGCATTTTCTGAAAAAGTTGGCTTTGCGAAAAAGTTATCAAATCTACTGATGTAAACATTTAATTTAAATAATTCGTGTACGACATGAGCGCTTAAGGCCTGCTCATTTGGATTTTCCAAACTTTTTCTTACTGCAAATAAAATAATTAACTGATAAAATGTATCAATTTTCTAATGAGCAAATTGTCTCACTTCATATTTTGTGGAGGGAATTTTTTATTGTCAAGTCACAGTTGTTCAACTATCAGTTATTTGATTAATATGATCTCTTATAAGATATTGAACTAGTTTTTTATTTAATAAAAATTAGTCAATTTTAGTCAGTATTTTTATTAGACCATCGATATTATATCGATTGAATTGGGTAAGCAGATCTCATAATTATTAGGTACACGGAGAAAAAAATATAGCAGTTATCAGTGAAGAATATATGTAAAAATTACTAAATTTCGATTATAATATCGAATCGCGATATTCTAAAAGTTCATAATCATTAATGTATAATTAGTAAAGTGTTTAGGAATTGTTCATGCAGAGATGTTGAAATATTTATTAATTAGCACTGCATATGAGAATATTTCGATTTTTGTTAAATATTTTAATTTCTCTCCAATTTTCGAAATTCGTATTATGTGTGTGTATAATTTTTTTTTTTTTATTTGTAAACCGAAATAATAAATTTATGAACTAAATTTGCCGCCCCTTAAAATTTGCCGCCCTAGGCTCCAGCCTACTCAGCCTGCTAGTAAATCCGCCACTGGCATGCATCCATATATGAGAAATCAGAGATGTTTAAGCAGGAAAACGAACAGCATAACGTTATTACATTTTATTCCAAAGAACACTGTCTCATGATATCTTAACTAGTTCTTTTATATCATAATTTTACAATATAATATAATCATATACGACTTCCTTTAGCGGTATTTTTTTAAAGAAATCCTATTGGTTAAATTAGCACCGGAAGTGTTATTACAAATATTTAATACATTTATCAGAGGAAGCAACTTTTAAAACAAACCGATTGGTTGAATTATAACCGGAAGAGAGTTATTACTAAATATTAAATACATTTATCAGCGGAAGTACACAACTATTACTCAAATATCTTTTAAATAAATCCTATTGGTTAAATTTGCAACGGAAGTTAGGTAATACAAATATTGAACACATTTATCAGTGGAAATGGACAACCATAGCTTAATTAAATACAAGATTGGTTACCTAAAAGTAAGATGCTAACATTCGGCCTTCCTGACATTATAGTTTGTCCTCAAACTACTTCTACAATCTTTCGGAACATATCAAAATAATAGATCTTAAAGTATTACACCAAGTTAAAAAAAACATGTAGGCTATATAATACAAAAAAAAAAAAAACATTATCGTAATCTAGTTCGTCGCTTTTCTGTATTCAAATATGCCTCTCATTGCACCGCAAGCTTCACTGGACAAAGTATTCTCACCCTACCAGCCACTATACGACTTCCAATAAGAGACGCATGTTTTCAGTGGGAGATGCACCGTGTGACTTCGCCAGTTGTTGACCACCCAACATCTTCCAACCAGACCCACTTAGGTCAATGATTGCAAAGTGAGCTTCGCCAACCTACTCATCTGACCACCACACGACTTCCATCTCAATTCAATGGGAGGTGCACCGTGAGACTTCGCCGGTGGTTGACCACTCAACATCTTCTAACCAGACATCCTTTAGTCATTTGTTGCAAAGTGAGCTTCGCCAACCCATTTTTCCGACCACCACACGACTTCCACCAAACTCGTAATTCTTAGCAATAGACTCATCAAAATATCCATAAACCTTCAAGTTTATCTCAATCCTCTAACTGTATTTATTAACTATACATAATAACATGTATAAATAACATGAATGACATCATAAACAAATCAATCCACTTCGTATATACATTAAGGTTAAAATTACCAGAAATATAAAAAGAACAATCACTAATAATCATACATTTATAGAAGAATAAATTTACATAATCATATATTTATAATTGAATAAATTCACTCCCAGTAGATTTATTTATTACTCCTATCGACTAGATCATTCTTCAGACTCCGATTCTGAACTAAGATGATTAATGCTTACACTAATCCATGGCTGTATCTAATCAACAGCCCAAATATTGCTATATGGCTTTTTACCTACACTTTAGTTCCTTTTACTTTAGTTCCTTTTATGCTAGAGACTTCATACCTATCATTATCTAATATTTTCGATATTCGGTATGGACCTGAATATACTGGCAACAGTTTTTTACTATGACCCTCGTTATGTCCTACTTGTTTTTGAATCTTAACTAGATCACCGACCGCATATTTTCTGGCCTCCTTACGCATCCTATCGAATCTATCTTTTTGCTTAACTTGTTCTACTCCTATGTGCTCGCTTACCTCGGCTCTAATTTCCCTTATATCTTTGTCTAATTGCCTGGTATCTGTGAATATTTCATTCATAATATTTTCACCGGCATGAGTTAAATTTCTACCAAATAAAACCTCAGATGGAGTCTTCCCAATTCCTTTATTTAAGGTGTTATTGAGTCCCCATTGGATATTGCCTAATTCAGTATCCCATTTTGTTTCTCCTAATTTATCTGTGTATGAAGACAGCGCGCCTAATACAGTACGATTATAGCGCTCCACCTGGCCATTGGCTCGCGGTGAAGCGACAGCGTTTAATACATGCTTAATATGATTTCTCACAGAACTTCCTAAATTCATCTGAGGTAAAAGAGGTACCCTGATCCGTGATTAATCGTTTAGGATAACCAAAGGTTGTAAACACATCTTCTAATGCCCTTATACTCAAGCTAGACCTTAAATTACGCAATGGCTTTAGTACACAGAATTTTGTGAATCCGTCTACAATTACGAGTAAATAAGCATTACCCCTGGAACTTTTTACGAATGGACCCAAGTGATCAATATGAACAGTTTCAAAAGGGGTTTCGTTTTTTGGTATCGGATGTAAAAAGCCTTCCTTTTTACCGGCAGGCATTTTCCCATAAGCACAATGTATACACGATTTGACATACTTGGTTATAAACCTTTTCATCTTTGGAAACCAATAATCCTTCTTAATCTTATTTAATGTTTTATCTACCGAAAAGTGGCCAATATCATCATGATTTTGTTTACAAATTTGCCACCTGGCTCCCTTCGGAACTACCCACTTCAAATCACCATCAACTTGCCTAAAAAGACGGTTACCTTTCATTACAAAATGTTGTTTTATATCAATTATATCATTATATTTTGGATCATTTAAAACATCTTTAATGAAACACACTTTCGGATCTGTAAGTTGAATACTTAGCAACCAATCATCTTCTGTTATATTCAAAACTCTTAAATTAACCTCATTATCTAAGCTATTATTCTCAGGCGGATTTCTACTTAGCGCATCTACGTAAATCATACTGTGATTAGGACGATATACGATATTACAATCATACTCCTGTAAAGCCAGCCACCAGCGAGCGATTCGAGGTAGCAAGTCTCGTTTCGAAAATGTGGATCTCAATGCATTACAGTCAGTTACTACCGTGAAGCTCAAGCCAAGTAAATATACCCGGAAACGTTGGAGTGAAGCAACGACAGCTAAAGTTTCTAAATCGTATGCGTGAAATTTCTGTTCATCTATTGTTGTTTTTCTACTAAAGTACGCAACTGGCCTAAGAGGAGCATGATCATTTTCTTTTTGCAAGAGTATACCTGCGAGACCAATTTTGCTCGCATCTGTGTGCAACTCTGTAATAAAATTAGGATTATACAGAGCTAGCAACGGCCGTTCAACTAAATTAGCCTTTAAAGTCTCGAAAGCAAGTACCTGCGCGTCTTCCCATCTCCAAGGACACTCCTTTCTAGTTAGATCAGTAAGAGGTCGTGCAATAATTGAAAATTTTTCTATAAACTTACGAAAGTACGACGCCAAGCCTATAAATTGTCGGACTTCATGCACATTTCGAGGTACGGGGAAATTTCTAACTGCTTCAATTTTAATTTTACCAGGTTTAATACCATCACTAGTTATTTCATAGCCTAAATAATCTATAGAAGTCTGAAAAAAGTGACACTTTTGAATATTTAATGTTAAATTAGCTTCATTTAATAATGTCAAGGTTTTCTCCAATTTTTTGATTCCTTCATCAAAATTATTTGAAGGTATTATCAGGTCATCCATGTAAGCTAAAGCTGGTTTATTAATATCCTTATGTTCACCATTGTTTTGATCTGAAGCATTTTTTAAGCTTAAGGCCCGACCCATAGTTCTCTGGAACACCGAAGGTGCATTGGCCAGGCCAAAAGGCATTCTTTTAAATTGATATAAACCATCTGGCGTAACAAAAGCTGTGACGTGTCTACATTCCTCCTTTATAGGTACCTGATAATACCCACTCATTAGATCTAGCGTTGTAAAGTATCTACTCCCGCTCAATTGATCCAACTGATCCTCTATCAACGGCAGTGGAAAGTGATCCTTGACTGTTCGATTATTTAATGCTCTATAGTCTACACATAAACGATGACCGCCAGTTTTTTTTTGATACGAGTATAATTGGACTAGCATAATTTGATGAAGATTCCTCAATAATGTTGTTTTGCAATAAATCCCTAATTATTTCGCGCACTATTTCTCTTTCTTTATGACTTAACCTATAAGGTCTGTAAACAACAGGAGTATCATCAGATAGCTTTATTTCCATTTCACTAATATTTGTACACCCTAATTCGGAAAGATCTTGCGCAAACGTATGCCTGTGCTTCGTTATCAATTTTATTACTGTTTCTACTTCTTGTTTCGATAATTCTGAATTTATATTAATTTCGCTACTATTTATAGGATTATTATTACAATTCAATTTAAAGCATTGTATCTGTTCAACATTATCTTTATAAACAAGTTTGTGACCTCTAACCAATAAGGTATCCTTTTGTATATGTACAGTTTGATTATTAAAAATAATTATCGGAATTTCACATGATTTATCTACTATTTTATATACCCCTTCTTTGACCCAATATTGACAGCCCCTCAAGTTACGAAAACTATCTGATACAAATATCGTGCAATCTTCATAATCTAGCGTATGACATTTAATAAGATTTGTCCCAGTGCCCGAATAGTTTGAAGAAACATATAACTTAACAGTATTACTGGGTTCATGCTCAATATTTGGTAATATTTTGTCACAAAACCCATTTCGTTCTAGAAGATCGAGTGTGCTGTCAGTCTTTATAACAATGATGTGCGGCAATTCAGTAAAATTTTGCCCGACAAGAATAGGAACATGTAATTGGTCAGAAGAAACAATATATGCCGTGATAAAAGCCTCAATTCCATCTATACATAGTAGTAAGTCAGTTTTGCCTAAAGGATTTATGTGCGTTTCACCGACGCCTTTTATAACAGGAATAGAATTATCACTAGTTGTTAAATTGTACTGATCAGCTAGTATATTGCTTATAAGAGTGCATTCGCTTCCAAAATCTATAAAACATTGAACTTTAGTATTATTTTTATTAATGAAAGCGTCCTTATAATATTTATTATGTAATGTTTTTGAACAAGTTGACATGGCTAACATTATTCGTTTATTCTCGTTGATTTTTTTATTTGAAAAGCAGTCATCAGTTTTGTGTCCATATTTATGACAATTATCACATTTAATTATTGGTTTCAGACATTGTAATACTCTATACCCAGTTTCTTTACAGTTAAAGCATAATGTTAACCCATTTGGTTTTCGACAGTGGCTCGCACGGTGGCCTGTTTTATTACAATTTTGACACACGATAGAAGAATAATTACCCACTACATTAGAGCTGGGAGTTCTAAATTTATTAAATTTAGGTGCCAAGTCCTTTTGTTCCCTACACATGTCTTTTAGATACTTTAACAAATCTTCCGGTTGAGTAAAACGGCCTGAAGATGCGCCTGCCCTTATAGTACGGTCCTCAAGACCGTGTATTAAACAATCAACGGCTTTTTTATCAGATATATCACATGCATTTATAAGAATCATTTTTTCGTAATAGTATTCGTCAATGGATTCACCTAGCCTATATTTTTTGTCTAGCATCTCAGATAGCAAAACCCCATAATTACAGTCTGAAGGAAAAGCTCGCTTCAAGTGATCTTGCCATTCTAACCATGTATATTTAACGGTTTTCAAACCCTCATACCATTTTTTTGCGTGTCCGACTAACCGTGGTAAAGCAAAATGGGTGGTTTGTGTTTCAGACCAACCATAGATTTGTGAACACTCATTTACTTTAGATATCCAGCTGTCTATTCTATGATTTTGAATTGCAGGGTCAAATTCAGGAATTATATTTTTATCGAAATGAAGTTTTGAAGAATGATCAGGTCTAAAGTATGTACTAATAAAGTGAGCTATATCTTGGAGATTTATAGGTACATTTAAATTACGAGAGTCACTCACTGTTTCTTCCGGAGATAAGCTTTTAGAAGGGCCTGGAGCTACTGGTTCTTGTTGTAAATTCTCTTCGTTCCCAGCATTGGCTGGACTCCTTGAAGTCGAGTCTTCGTTTGTTGGCTGGTTCACTGGAGTTTGTAATAATCTGGAATTATTCAAGTTAGTTATAGTTTCATGTTGACCTGTAACTTCACTTTGATTTCTACTAATCTCCTTTGATTGACGTGCTACTCTTGTGGTTCTGTTCTTTTGTTTGTCGCGTTTATCACGGTTGTGCACCCGCCCTCTTGAGTGTACACGTCTCCTTTTATTCCGGCGCCGCCGCTTCCGTCTTTTTTCATATGAACTGTCACTTGTAACAATGTCTGAAGAACCACTACTTGCATCACGAGTACGTCTCGGCATTATAGTTCACTTCAATAAATTTTCAGCACTGTACTTTTATTAACACGAGAAAAAGAGAAAAAAAATATATCACTTTTATTAATGTCTTTTTTTTTTTCTTTATATTAAACTCGACACAATACTTTCTTGGCTCATCCCACTTCTGATATGAGAAATCAGAGAGGTTTAAGCAGGAAAACGAACAGCATAACGTTATTACATTTTATTCCAAAGAACACTGTCTCATGATATCTTAACTAGTTCTTTTATATCATAATTTTACAATATAATATAATCATATACGACTTCCTTTAGCGGTATTTTTTTAAAGAAATCCTATTGGTTAAATTAGCACCGGAAGTGTTATTACAAATATTTAATACATTTATCAGAGGAAGCAACTTTTAAAACAAACCGATTGGTTGAATTATAACCGGAAGAGAGTTATTACTAAATATTAAATACATTTATCAGCGGAAGTACACAACTATTACTCAAATATCTTTTAAATAAATCCTATTGGTTAAATTTGCAACGGAAGTTAGGTAATACAAATATTGAACACATTTATCAGTGGAAATGGACAACCATAGCTTAATTAAATACAAGATTGGTTACCTAAAAGTAAGATGCTAACACATAGCTGTGTGTATATTGATGCCTGAGTCATACCTTTTGTCATGATAATATCATGTGGCTATGCCAGATACTTCGTCGTTTCTTATATCTGGAACGGACATTGGTATTGTTTTTTGAAGTTGTTGGGACACTTTTACACTGAGATTAAACGTATCTCGTACGCATCTCGGTGGGCATCTCGTGCCAAATCAAAGCTGTGGTATCTCGTACCAAGTTTGATCTTCGTGATAGAGGTATCTCGTACCAACACGGTAGAAACCCAGTATAATACAATGCAATTTCTTCGCCATGTGCGTTATTGAGGTTATGTATCGGTAAATGTTATGTAGGTATCTGAAAGAAAGAACCTGAAAAATTTAATTAATTATTTTTCCTTTAACATCCGCTTCATTCCATTTGTGGTGCCTCCAGACGCCGTCTTGTCATCGTAGAGGGTCTTCGATATCGTCTTTTGTGATATATGATGGTCTTGTGGCTACCGATATTTTTTATCAGTTTCCTTTCACTGGCCGTTGCGACCCAATTTATACGTGCTCTATACGATAGTTTATTTAATAAAGGTAATATAGGTACTTGTATTGTACCATTTTCACAAAAACCCATAAAAACTTGAAGAACAAAAGTTTTTTCCACGATGCCGTTGAAGTCGCGAAAAGAAAAGTGACGTAACGAATAGAGTTGCCAGAGAGTAAAAATCTTTTTTATCTCTGAACGAATCGCAATGCCATAGAATAACGAACAGGAATACTACACTGTAAAGCAATTATATTTCAGATCAACTTGAAATAAAATAAACGAATATCCGAATTTGGAGGTGTATATACACATAAGATTATGTATTTATCTATCTCTGCACGAGCTGCTTCACAAACCCGCTCAACAGACAAGCTAGTGATATCATTTCTATCTTTGCACTTTATATTACTATTCAATAATATAATCGATCCACCACCCTCCGCTGAGTCTGTTAAACATACTGGCAATTGTAAAGTTACTAATATTGAAATGCATGGTGTCTGGTTTTAACCAAGTTTCTGTAAAACGTAGTAAATCAATTGGAAATTTATCTAGTAATAATTCTATGTCGAGAATTTTGCCAGAGAAACGGTTAATATTTTGGTGTAATAGGTGTATATAACATGCATCTGACTTCTCTCTTGTCTTACGGACTAGTTTAAAGTATCAAAATGATTATTCACAGTGCTAGTAGAACCACTACCTAGCACTGTTTCTTAACCGATTCGTTGTTATATTAACTATAACAGAGTTCATATAAAAACCTAACAATGTAGCAATATGCAGTCTGCATTTCTTAGGGATAAATAGTGATTCCCTGGTCGGTCTTACACCACAAATAAAATGGTTTGTGTCAAATAGACTAAAAGTTTCATCATATGTCGTCATAATATGCATTAGATTATTTATATAGGCTATCTGTTTATTCTCAGTCTCAGTGTAGTATGCACTATAAGGAAATGTACACAATATAATTTTACCAGCATTTAGGCTTGTCAAGACATCAAAACTACTACTAAACTCTTTTCTGCTTAAGTTTAGACATTGACCTACTAAAATTATTATTATTGTGGAACTGTCATGGTTATTTTGTCTTATTTTATCTACAATTTGCCTATATGAGGCTCCTGGGATACAATAATTAATAACTGTGTGAGCTATTTTATTATTTAAAATAAAACCTAAATCTTGACCTACATTGTCAGAATACAACACTATTTTGTATTTAGTGGGACATGATCTCATTTGTTGCACAGTCTCACCCAACTCAGCAACCTGCAACTTACAGGGCAGAATTATTAACAATTATTTCAACAAGACGGAAACAAACGGTTTTTAGCTGCGGAATTGATTGGAACCCGTCCACTCCGCACCCGTTCAGTTAATTTTACCTTGACTTTTAGCATTTTATTGACGATTTTTACATTGTTTATTGTTTGTGTTTGTGTAGTTTTGGAACCTGTCCAACCTGGCTCTTTTGGCCACCGTTTTTGTTTTGACTGGTGTAGGCCTTATTGGGCCCTCAATTCGGACTATATTTTTTACACTTTTACTCTGACAATTAGTTTTATACAACTTATACAATCTTACATTTTAAATATTTTGCTGATTTTATTCATTTGTTCGCGTCCCTCGATAGCACAGGAAGATGATGGGTATTCGCACCCCAGTGAAGAAGGCGCGCAGGAGCGCGGACCCTCCAACGACCCCTGAAAAAACGGCGGCCAGGGCAGGTCCGTCAAAAACCTCGATGGTGCGGCGTAGTATAGGCGAATGGGAGGCGGGTCGGGTTGACGTAAAATCACAGTCCCCGCCCCCATCTCCCGTCACTGCTCCAAGGTCCTCCCCGAAGCCAAAGGCGAGGGCAGTGGCACCCTCGATAGAGAGTAAAGTGACCGCCCGCCTTTCGCTGACTGAGGCATCGGGGAGCCCATCGGAGAGGCCTACTAGCCGCGCAGCAGAGGCGAGGGCCTGCCTCAATAGAGCTAAGCTATTCCTAAGTAAATCCCGCAATCTGAAAACAGATATAAAGGCGGGAGTTACTCAGGCAATAGACAGGCTCTATCAGCTGGTCAAAGAGGCCGAAGCCGCTGGGGGCGTGGAGATGGTTCTAGAAAAAAGGAAGGAAGAGCCGCAGCCGAAACCTATGGGGAAGGAAATAGAAAGGGAAAAGGAGGAAAATGAGTTGATGAAAAGATTGGAAGAACATAAATTGTTAATACAGGAAAGTAATGAGAGGATGAGTAAGCTACAGGATGTCATGGAGAAACACAGGGAGTCTCTCTCGTCCGTGGAGAGGGCCTCCTACGCGAGCGTAGCTGCGGCTGGGACAAAGCAACGAGTCCCGGTGCCGGCCGCACTGCACTCGGTGGTGGTCACCTCTACAGACGAGATGGAGACGGGAGAGGAGGTCCTGACCCACGTCCGAAAGGCGATAAACGCCAAGGACGGGTGGGTCAGGGTCGATAGGATACGAAAGGCCAAAGACAGGAAAATTATAATTGGCTGCGGCTCTGCTTCGGAAAGGGATAAGGTGAAGGAGCGCCTCAGGACTGCAGGTGATCGGCTCTGCGTCGAGGACGTCAAAAACAAGGACCCGCTTCTGATCCTCAGGGACGTTCTGTCGTATAACAGCGACGAGGACATCATGAACGCCCTGAGGATACAGAACCGGGACCTTTTGGAAGGCCTCGATGCGGAAGACGTCCGGCTGGAGGTCCGCTTTCGCAGGAAAGCTCGGAACCCTCAGGCCGGCCACGTGGTAATGCGGGTGTCCCCAGCAGTATGGTCGAGAGTGACTGAGGCAGGAGCGGTACACGTAGACCTCCAAAGGGTCCGAGTGGCGGACTACTCGCCACTCGTACAGTGCTCACTCTGCCTCGGCTACGGGCACGGGCGGCGGTTCTGCGAAGAAACCGTCGTCAAGTGTAGCCACTGCGGGGGACCTCACATGAAGTCCGAGTGCGCGGACTGGCCCACCAATGCAGTCCCACGATGCTGCAACTGCATCAGCGCCAAACTGGACCGGACTGACCACAATGCGTTTAGTACGGAGTGTCCGGTGCGGCGCAAGTGGGACGCATTGGCTCGGGCCAGCATCGCGTACTCCTAAGGGCACCACGTGGAGTCAGGCCGATCACCGAGCAGACATTAGGTCTGGCGGTCATGAGGCGCTCAGTCTGCAGGCACCCCTCCACGCCGTCAAAACGGCCTGCTCAGAGGAAGTACAGATCTCGGTGGACCACCACACCGGCTCAGCTCACCACGGCACTAATACAGCGTCACAAAACTGGGACCAGTTTCGTGGGAAACTGGCCCAGTTAAAAGCAGAAAAACCTGGCATGCCATGGTGGCTGATAATTGGTGATAACACTAGGGTCTCCACCGGGAGACGTAATACCCGGAGAGCAGTGCCAGTCCGAAGTTACGATGGCGTGGATGAGTGCTGGCGGAGTACAGGAGGGAGCAAGAGGATTGGGGATGTGCGGAGCGAAAAGAAGTCAGTGGGGACGACGGTGGCACCCTCCTACCTGGGGATGGATATTGTTGATCACCGACGGTCAGCAAAGGTATATACATCGCAAATGACTGGCCGCATGCTGACACATGCCCCAGCATTTGCGATGGAGCAGCAAGGCCGCGGTGGCAACCGTCAGCCTGGGTCTCCCCAGGATGGATGGTCTGCCGCTGACGTCCACAACTATAATTTGAAATAGGTAAAATAGTAAGATAAATAGCAAGCCGGACAAAAAAAAATAATAATAATAAAAAAAAAAAAATAAAAAAAAAAAATAAAAAAAATAGAATGTCGATTTAGAAAACTTTGAAATAAAAACTCCAAATTTTGAAAATAATAATCTGAAAATTTAAATTATTTGCAACAGGAATCAAAAACTGTAATTAAACTAGAAGAAAATTAGAATGTTAAAAATAAGAGTACAGTTAAAACTAGAATAAAGATACATATTAAAAGTAAAACGATAAATGAAGCCAAACTACTCAAAATACTAATATACGAGAATTTGGAAAATAACAAAGGAAACCGGATGCAAAAAGGCTCTGACCCCATGTCAGAGGGACGTGAAACACAATTAAAAAAAAAAAAAAAAAAAAAAAAAAAACTTACAGGGCAGTGTCACAAGCTCAGGTTCAGGCTCGCTGGCTGATGGTATATTATATGCACAGCTACATGTGTGCTTGGTTGGCAATGAGTCAAAACGGTCTGCATTATAATTACACAAGTCTACCAGCTCTGTTGTTGCCAGAATATGTTCACTTATTTGTTTCTGAGCTTTATTGTATTTATATGTCAAGTCAACTAAGTATTGTTCTTTACTCTGTAAGTCAGATTGCAATCGTTGGGTGTCTGTGTCATAGGCAATTTTCAGGTTACTTAACTCACATACATATGTGTCAAGTGTATGGGTCAAAGATCTTTTGAAAGCTTAATGCTGTCATATATTTTTTTGTTACATTTAATTATTTTTCTTGTTTTCCTAATGTACCTACGCACCCTAATATACTTTTTTAACTTATTATGGCTAGCCATCTGTATATTTGAGGACATATCATTGGTTAAGTCAATTGTTACAAGATGGTCAGTAGGCACAGCTCCAGATATTAGTAGGGGAGACCGGGGTTCGACGTTCCGATTTTGGAGTCGGAGGCAATATAAATGTAATAGAAATGTTTAAAATCAAAGATTCCTATATATATATATATATATATTTTATTCTATAAAAAATTTGAGGGGTGTTTGCAAGGAACATTGCACGCCAACCCCATTGTACCCTAAAATTGCACTACACAACAATACTAATACTACACAACAATATACTTAAATAAACGAAACAAAAAAATATCAATCAATGGATCCTATGAGAATAAAATGGTGCATAATTTATCCTTGTTTCAAATTGTAAACTTAAGTTCTTTGAAATAAGCATATATTATTGCTCAGGATATTTTTTCTGTAAAAAGTCGACAAGGAACAACACGCCCCACAAAGGGGCTGGTTGTTCCTCAGCTGAGGTAAGTTGTTCCGCTTATCAACTCCAGTCCCTAATAATGTAGTATTAGTTGGAAAGGTATTATATAAAATAAATTAGGTATATGTAATTGAATATTTATTAGTTTTATTTAGAAAAGTACAAAATCTTAATGTTTTTTACATACTTTTCAACAAAATTAAAAAATTCAATGAACATAACTGCAAACATAAAATAATAACAAGCATTAACTACCAGTTAATGGTGTAGTACAACCTAATTAATAGATTTAAGAATAATAAACATTTTTAATATTACTCAATCAACTTGGACAAACGTTGATTGTCAAAAAAAACAAAATTATTTCTTTTAATGAAAACACAAAAAATAACAAATTTTAACATTTCGAGTTATAGTTTCTTAATTCAGTCTTATAGCAATGACTTTACTGAGATCAATAATCTAAACTTATAACCTACTCTGTAAAAACAGATTCATTTCAGTAACTTAAAAAAAAATATTCAGAGTAGTCGTCAGAATTACAATTTTGACAAACATAAGAATTAACATCTTCAGATTTCAGGCATTTTGAATGAGCCCAATTCTTACACATGACGCATTCAATCCATTGTTCACCTGGTCGTGCGTTGGAATATAAATCGCAACATATTAGACAATACCATTCCATGGTCTCTTCTTCACTATCACTTCCATGATTATCTTCTTGCAGTAGTTTCCTTTTCACATTTTCTTTACCATTTGCGGATTTACTTGCCACTTTATAATTTCGCTTGTTTTTACCAGTTACTTTATTCTTTCTGACTCTTTTTTCAACTTCCTTCGCCTTTATTTTACTATTGCTCTTTACTTTTCTTGCTTTTTCTTCAGCCAAAGCATTCTTTTCAGGCGTATCTGTCAGTATTGCTGATTTTCTTATTCGTCGCTTAGTTGTTACACACGATCTTGGCGGTGCTTTTGGTAAAGGTTTAATTGCTTCAGGTGAAAGAAAATATGCAAGATGTGGCTTGAATGACAACATTATTTGGCAAATTAGCAATGTTCGAGGATCCTGGTTGAGGTTCATTGGTTGCTGATTCTATTCTTGCTGGACGTGGCTCGTTATCTGGGACGGTTTCCATATCATGATCCACCTGAGGCTCATTAACGTCTGCTAATCCTTGAAGCTGTGGTTTCACATTTCCCAATCCCAATGAATTATTAGCGGTGTCGGGCATTGGTCGATCAGTAACGAACGACGGGGCAAAATCTTTATCCGTTAATATATCAAGGTTGTATAGACTTATGCCTGCCTATTTAAATGCGTTCATAATGTTATTTGGTGTAGCTGCTAAAGGCCATGCATGTTTGACAATTCCAGGTATCTCATAAATAGACATTGTCTTGCCTGGGTTATTACGTAGCCAGTTTTCTTGCGCTTTGGCACAATACGTTTTAAATGGTCCATTAACGCCAACTTCTAGTGGTTGCAAATTATGGGTACAATGTGGCGGGAAAGACAACATTATAACCGAATTTGCCTTTGCCTTTTCAACCACATCAATGTCAACATGTGATTGATGGTTATCAAGAAATAACAATACGGGGTCTTCGGGAGTGGGCTTTGTGTGTTTTATAAAATGGTCCATAAATATGAGGAATTCTGTAGCCGTCATCCATCCCGAGCTATTTCCAGCTCCAATACGCTCCGTGGGACCATCTCGAAGAAATAAGTCCTTATATTTAAGGCGCGGAAAAATAAACATAGGTGGTACAGTATTTCCCACTGCATTTGCTGCAAGTTCAACGGTAACTAAAGTTCCTCGCTCCGCAGACACCATGGCACCCACTTGTTTAACGCCTTTTGCAGCGACTATTTCCTTCGGCTTCAATACAGTGGTAACACCTGTTTCGTCTAAGTTCCAAATTCTAGACGGTAGCATGTTATATTTCAAAATGACGTCTCCAAGCTTGCTAAAGAATTCATTAACGTTGTGTCGGTTAAAAGAGGATGCGCATCCTGCATTAGTGGCTTCCGGAGCTCTTATGGACAATGACGGATTTCTTTTCAGAAAACTAGTGAACCAATCAGCTCCAGCTTCTTTATTTCTATGCCAAGAGACTGGAATATTAGGCATGTCAAATTTGACAGCGCAACTATATGCCAACTTCCTTATTTCTTCTGGCAAAAGACCGAAGTAAATTGATGAACATTTTAATAAATAATCCGCCAATGTCTTCTCTTGGTCTTGGTTCAACACCTGTCTAGAATAGTAACCCACAGTAGGTGTTACACCAGCTTTCAACTTTTTGACAAAGCGAAACAATGTCATATGACATATCTCTAATTCCCGAGCTACCGTCTTAAGTTTACGACCGTCTTTAATAACGGCATCAGCAGCCCGCTGCAAAAGCTCAATTGAAACCTTGCCCCGTTCGGTTTTTCGTTTATAGTTTCTCATCCTAAAACAAAGTTTTAATTTTATTATTTACGTGTTCGTTACGGGGCAGGTTGTTCCGCGGAACAACTAACTGTAACCCCCACCAGAGGAACTTGGAACCCCAAATTCCATTTTCTAAAGTAACATCCAATTATGATAGAATACGTTTGAAAAAGCCACAAACGATATTAAAAAGTTAATCACTGTAGTTTGCTCGACAGATAATAGCAAGTAACACAAATAGCTAGAAAATTGATTGAAACAGACCAAAAAGTATGATGACGAAAAAATTTACTTACGTTATGTTTGAGTGTCACCAATCGACTACCACGCTAACACGCGGGCAGACCGTCACTAAAATGACTGACGCAATGGCGCGATGATATGACGTTTCGCGATGCACTTCACACTTATTGCTATCTCTTTTCTTCGCGGAGTTATTTCAATCGGAACAACCTGCCCCCGGCACTTTGAACCCCGGCCTCCCCTACTCATCAATTCATCGTAGTGGCTGAGTGTTGTGTTGGACTGGTGGGTGTCCCGCTCCGTTTCCAGTTTGTTCACCTGAGTGTGGGCCAGACTCAAACGGCTCTCCAGCTGGGAGATGCGAGTCAGGGCCTGCTCATGTGTATCACTGCACTCATTGAATGATGAGACTATGTGTTGTAATATCGAGTTCTTTTCGGCTTTCACGTTCAGAATCTTTGATTGATGGTGACAAGTAGCGATCAAAAATTAAATGTATTTCAGTTGCGTTAGTTGAACATATTTTTATAAGTATTGACTCGGAAATTTTATCAAAAGTTTGTGGCATAGAAGATCCGATTAGGCGCAAGTAGTAAAAACCATCTATTATTTCAACATTTTCAACGTCGATATGTGTTGGCTCAACGTTGATTTTGGAGTTTTTAACATCTCCCCACTCCCTCACACACAAAAGGAGCAGGTGGCAATGGTGCTAGTGGAAATGACAGGCAATATTCGAGATAATTTTTTTTGTTAAGACTAATTGCCAAAAGTCGCCCAAATACGTCTCGTTCCATTTTCAATAATACTTTCTTGTTCTTGTCCTTGGTACTGAGGACTTTAGTCATGTATTAAAAAGCAAAATTGCAGATTATGTTTCGTTTTATAGGTTTATCGAATCTTTCAGGAGTTGAAGAGCATTCCGAGATCAAATTAAATTTTTGCTGATAGCCGTCTGACTTCACGTTAAGCAGAAAATCAGCAACTTCTTTAGATGCAGCCTTACCCGTTGAAATATTGTATCTTTGTCAATAGTATCATCAAATGTATTCATCGTACATTTAATTGCTACAATGACACTGTTCCGATTCTTTTGTATCATCCTTTTTCGTTAGTCCGATATTTTGTTTGATAGATATTAATATCTTCGTCCTCATGCTGTGACTGAGCGCCCATCTTTGACGTGCAGATATTGAGTCTTTTTCTTTTTCTTTTAAGAGAGGTAGGGCACAACGGGTTTACCCGTTCAAAATTGGAGCTGCCCGTCTGGGGATCGTACCTCCACCTTACAGAAGACCGCGGCCAAATAACGCTACCGTCAAGGTAGTGTTGTGTTCCCAGCGGTGAGTAAGGTCGCCAGTGCTCCGTGAGGAGGCATTGTGTCGGCAGTAGGGGGACCAGTGATGTATTACCGCTGCAGAGTTGCGTGGGCGTGGCATGTTGGCGCGGCGGTTAGGGAGACCCGGTGAAACGGTTGTCCGCTGGCCGCCCGCGGGTTGTAGGGGTCCCAAACCCAGGGATTACTTAACCTCCGCCCTGGGAGGCTGACCCGCCGCCCGCGCATAATCCCTGTCGCAGACGGTCGTGCCGGAGGAGGAGACCGGGGTGGACCCGGCCGGCTGCGGCAGGGGGGGACCGGGGGCCCTTCCGACTGCCGTGCCAGCAAGCCACATCACCATCGCGACTCTCTGGTGGATCTGCATTGCGCTTTGTCCCTTCTGCTGCTGACACAACGACTCCTCTCAACCCTCTCCCACCCCCTTCCTAATATGGCCAGACAAAAGAAAAAAAAGAAGTTTTCTCCAGCGGCCTCCCCATCCACAATTTCTGTGGACTTTTGCAACATCAGGGGAATCCACGCTAACATCAATGCAGTTCACCAACATCTTGAGACTGCACAGCCGACTCTTCTTTTTCTCACGGAGACGCAGATATCTTCCCCCGACGACACATCGTATTTGCACTACCCCGGGTACAAGTTGGAGCACAGCTTTGTGCGCCGTGCCGGGGTGTGTATGTATGTCCGGGAGGATGTCTGCTGTCGCCGTCTCCACGGCCTTGAAGACAGGGACCTGTCGATTTTGTGGGCGCGCGTAGATTACGGTGGCCACACCCGAATTTACGCGTGCCTTTACAGGTCCCACAGCGGTGACTTGGACACAAATCGATTGTTCGAGCACCTGCAATCGACGACTGTTACAGTATTTGCGCAGTACCCCTCCGCGGAGTTAGTGATTCTTGGAGACTTCAACGCTCACCACGTTGAATGGCTTAGTTCTCGGTCCACAAACTCCGCGGGTAGGGCTGCTCATGACTTTGCCCTGGCCTATGGCTTCTCGCAACTGGTTCTTTCTCCCACGAGAATACCAGACATCGAGAGTCATACGAGCTCCTTATTGGACCTTCTGCTGACTACGCGACCGGACGGCTATACAGTCACAGTGGAGGCGCCACTCGGCTCCTCAGACCACTGCCTCGTCCGGTCGCTAGCGCCCTGCGCGCAGCCCGTGGCGGCTCAGCCACCCATGTGGCGCCGCGTGTGGCACTACAAGTCAGCAGATTGGGATGGATTGCGTGAGTTCTACGCATCGTACCCGTGGAGGCAGCTCTGTTTCGCAACAGATGACCCCGACACCTGTGCGGCCGCCGTCGCTGAGGCGATACTGGCGGGTATGGAATGTTACATTCCCAACCCGCTAGTGGCTGCAGGTGTGAAGAAACGGCCGTGGTTTAATCGGCCCTGCAAGGAAGCTAGACAAAAAAAGCAAATCTCGTATGAGGCTTGGACCACGGCCCGCGCCAATCGGGACCCGAACATCTCTGCTGCGAAACGAAAACTGAACGCTGCCTCGAGGTCCAGTAAAGGAAAGATTGCCAGGGCTTAATTCAATTTCGTCGGCAGAATTGGCGAGAGGCTGGAGAGCCTTCCTTCCGGAAGTCGTGCTTTCTGGTCTCTCGCTAAAGCTGCCGAGGGAAACTTTTGCCAGTCGTCCTTGCCACCACTACGGAAGCCGGACGGCAACTTGGCCCACAGTGCTAAAGAGAAGGCTGATCTACTTGGGTCTCTCTTTGCCTCGAACTCGACTTTGGATGACAGGGATGCCATACCGCCTACCATCCCGCGGTGTGACAGCTCCATGCCGGAGATTCGTATAACCCAACGGGAGGTCCGGCAGGAGCTACTTTCTCTTGACATCCATAAGTCGTGTGGGCCAGACGGCATACCGGCAGTGGTGCTGAAGCAGTGTGCTCCCGAATTGTGTCCTGTGCTGACGCGCCTTTTCGCGCTTTCCTACTCCAAAAGTGTAATCCCGTCTTCGTGGAAGACTCCCCATGTGCACCCAGTGCCCAAAAAGGGTGACGGGTCAGACCCGACGAATTACAGGCCGATCGCTATTACCTCCCTTCTCTCCAAACTGATGGAGCGAGTGATCAATACACAACTTTTGAGGTACCTAGAGGTTCACGACTTGTTGAGCGACCGACAATATGGCTTCCGCCACAGTCGCTCGACTGGTGACCTCTTAGTGTATCTCACACACCGTTGGTCACTCGCCATCGAGAGTCAAGGTGAGGCCTTGGCAGTGAGCCTAGATGTAGCGAAGGCGTTCGATCGGGTCTGGCACCGTGGTCTTCTCGCGAAGCTACCATCATACGGGCTTCCCGAGGGATTATGCAAATGGGTCGCCAGCTTTCTGTCCAGCAGATGCATAAGAGCTGTCATCGACGGTAGTTGCTCCGATAGCATGGACATAAATGCCGGCATCCCGCAAGGCTCCGTGCTATCCCCGACACTGTTCCTGATGCATATCAATGATATGCTGTCTATTGACGGTATTCATTGCTATGCTGATGACAGTACCGGGGATGCTTATTACACGGGCCGTGCAAACATCCCTCGTTCCGTGGTAGAGGAAAGCCGCGAACGACTTGTGTCCGAAATCGAGAGTACACTAAGAAGTGTCTCCGAATGGGGTCGACTTAACCTAGTCCACTTCAACCCCACAGACACAAGTCTGCGCGTTCACCGCTAAGAAAACTCCATTTGCTGTAACTCCACAATTCCTGAACACGTCCGTCAACATCTCGAAGAGCATTGGGATCCTTGGCGTCGACATTTCTAGTGACGTTCAGTTCCGTAGTCATTTGGAAGACAAGGCCAAGCTGGCATCCAAAAAGCTCGGTGTGCTCAATAGGGCGAAGCAGTACTTCACATCGGGGCAAAGACTGCAACTACAACTACTTACAAGTCGCAAGTCCGACCCCATATGGAGTACTGCTGTCATCTGTGGGCGGGGGCACCTGGATGCCAGCTTGCGCCTTTTGACTCGGTTCAAAGGCGCGCTGTAAGAATTGTCGACGATCCCAAGCTCTCAAGCGGCTTAGAACCACTAAGTCTTAAGAGAGATTTTGCCTCCCTGTGTGTGTTCTACCGCTTGTATAACGGACAGTGTTCCGAGGAATTGTTTGACATGATGCCCACGGCAACATTTTACCATCGCACTTCTCGCCACCGGCGGGGAATTCATCCCCACAAGTTGGAACCAAAATGGTCCCGAACTGCGCGGTTCCAAAGGAGCTTCCTCCCGCGCACAATTAAACTGTGGAATGAACTCCCCGCCGTGGTTTTCCCAAAGGAGTACAGCATGGGGTTCTTCAAGAAGGGTGTGAAGAGATTTTTGAAGGGTCGGCAACGCGCGAGCGATACCCCTGGTGTTGCAAGCGTCCATAGGCTGCGGTAACCGCTTACCATCAGGCGGGCCGTATGCTTGTTTGCCACCTTAGTGGTATAAAAAAAAAAAAAAAAGAAAAAAAAAAAAAAAAAGTCTGCGGCAAGATTATCATCAGTCAACTAGCTGTGCCCGCGACTTCGTACGCGTGGAATTAATTTTGTTGACAATTTCATGGGTTTATTTTTTGTTGCATCGTACCATTATTATTCATCCAAAATAAATTATGCCTAAGTAACGCTAATAGCATGAGCTACCTTTCAGTGAAAGTCCTGTTCAAATAAGTCCCGCCGTTCGGATGTTGTTCACAATTTTATGGATTCTTTATTAGTGCGTGACACCTTTTTTTTTATTTAAAAAAAGTAGTCTATGTTATGCCCAGTAAAGTTAGCTATGCCCAAGCAAATTCCATTCAAATCGGTCCAGCGGTTTCGTAGATTACCCTAAACAAACAGATAGCCCGACAAAAAAGTATAGTAGCATTGTATTTATAAATTATTTAATTAGGGTTCAACAAACGAAATTAAACCCATGAAATTGATTACTAATTTAATTCCACGCGTACGAAGCCTATTAAGTTATTACGGTCCCGTATTTGATTTTTTTTGTTGCGCGGAATCATATTTTTTTTCCAAAATAAAAGTAGTCTCAGCGACTGACGCCTACTAGTATTCTTTTCAAATGTGTCCCGCCCGTTGAAATTTTATTGACAAAATAAATATTCAATTGGTTTTTATTTTTGTACGTAACCCTAAAACATCAATTTATCCATAATTGTTTTTCCAAAATGAAAGTAGCCTATTTTACGCCTTATAGCATCAGCTATCTGCCAGTTCCGTTCATATCGGGCCAGCCGTTCGGATTTTGTTCACAATTTTATGGTTATTTATTCGTTGTGCGGAACCCTAATTAGTTTTCCAAAATGAAAGTAGCCTACGTTACGCCCAGTAAAATCAGCTATCTACCAGTGAAAGTCTCGTTCAAATCGGTCCAGCCGTTCGGATTTTGTTTACAATTTTATAGTTTTTTAATCGTTGTGCGGATCCCTAATTACTTTTCAAAATTAAAGTAGGCTATGTTACACCCAGTAAAATCAGCTATCTACCAGTGAAAGTTTCGTTCAAATCGGTCTAGCCGTTTCGGAGATTACCCCAAACAGACAGACACAGACATACAATTTTTTTTTTTATTGCTTTTTTGTCATTAGACACGTGTTTACTTTCATATGCATTTTGTAAAAAGCTGTTTTTTAAAAATTACAAACAGACACTTCAATTTTATTTATGTGTATAGATTGATTGCTAGCATCAGCATTGATGGTCTGCTCTAGCGTCAAGTCATCCGGCGATCGAGCAAAATTTCCTGCAGAAAGGCGCCTCGACGAAATTCAGGTACCAAAAATGAATTGTTAGAAAACAAATTGATTAAATTGCTCAAATATAACAAGGACCATAATTGGGCTGATTTAACGCAAAAAATATGTCAGACATGTTGAAAATTGAGTCCATATACAGTTCAAAGTTACTGGTGCGGTTACTTCTGGAAAACCGATGGAATAAATTAAGAAACTCACAATATTGGTGATAAAATTGAGCAGTGTTCCCATGTTCTCCCATCAAAGTCTGATGGCAGAATTCTTTATAACCGATCAAAATACGTCTCAATAAATCTGGCAACTCGATTGTTTATGTCATGCGCATCCTGATTTGATGCGTTCTGCATTTGCGTTTGCAGCAAGCAGGATATTATTGGGCATTCTACCCCACCTTCCGTTCCATCAGCTCACTCCGTTCGCCTCGTCACTCTCGGTGGAGTAGAATGCCCAATAATATAAATGAAATTTTAAATACTGGTTCAGCGCCTATTCCACCCGATGGAGTATGAATTCTTACATTATGCAGTAAAATACTGGTTCAGCACCTATTCCACCCGATGGAGTATGAATTCCTACATTATGCACGTATTAATGTTCATGTAATTGTTTAATTAATCTATTATTGATATAACCGTTTCAATGAGTCATCATGAAATTTGTAAAACAACCACAATCGTTACATGTAAACAAACTCTGCGTTCAGTCTAAGGAAACTGATTTTCGTCATGGAGAATTATTACCTAAATCCATACGATGCATCATTTGCGGGCCGTCAAATTGTGGAAAAACAAATTTATTAGTTGGACTTCTTATACATTAGAATGGATTAAGATTTCAAAATGTTTGTTTACTTAAAAACCTTGCAACAACCCAAGTATATTTTTTTAGAAAAAGACTTGCAACGAGTACCTGGCGTTTCATTTAAGAAATATCATGAAAATGAGCAAGTATTGAGTGTTCAGACCGCAAAACCGAATTCTGTAATTGTATTTGATGATGTTGCTTGTGAAAATCAAAGTCATATGTGTGATTATTTTGCTATGGGGAGACACATGGGTTTTTATCTAAATCAGACGTATAGTAAAATCCATAAGCAATTGGTAAGGGACAACGCAAACCTAATCGTACGTCAACATTGACATGACTTTGATTGAATTTCGTGAAATGTGTTAAAAATATGGAATATACCTTTCAATTATGTTGTAATTAATAATGTTGTAATTATCTGGAAGGCACAATTACATCTAAATGCGACATTCACGCCGAGATCAACAGTAGGATCGGTGCCGCAGCTGCAGCATTCGGTCGGCTGGATACCAAGGTCTTCTGCTCACATGACCTGAAACTTACCACAAAAATAGCAGCCTACATGGCTATTGTACTGCCTAATCTATTGTACTCTGCAGAGACGTGGACCGTGTACCGTCGTCATATCCACGCTCTGGACCGATTCCACATCAAATGCCTACGCAAAATACTTCGCATCCGATGGTCAGATCGCGTGCGTAATACAGAAGTGCTAAAAAGAGCCAATGTATGGGTTATGGGGCTTACCTTCGGCGGCAGCTTCGTTGGTGCGGACACGTCCCGAATAGGTAATCAACGAGTTGCAAAGCGCATCTTCTACAGCGAACTTGAAGAAGGCAAGCGGAAGCATGGCGGACAGATCCTTAGGTACAAAGACGTACTGAAGCGGCACATGAAGAAGTGCAACATAGAGACCTCGCGGTGGGAACAGCAAGCTGACAAGCGACCGGAGTGGAGATCCTTGATGAACCCTTTAACTGTTAGAAGGTTTTTTGTATGTCAGAAAAATAAAAATACGTTTTTTGGGGTTATTATGAGTTATTTAATCATTTTTGTTCAAGAAACAAAAATGATTAAAGTTCAACTTAGCCGCTAGAGGGCGCAACATTATGTTTACATTCCATTTGCTCCGCAATATTTTATTAACTTAGATAGAAAGAACAATTATTTGAAGTGATACTACGTATAAAACGAAAATTAGTGTTTTTACTCAATCAGTGATTGTGCTCGATAGCTTATCAAATTACTGTGATTTACGCGTTATTGTGCCGCTTTAGTTAACC
This sequence comes from Falcaria lacertinaria, assembly GCA_951449985.1. Taxonomy (NCBI): domain Eukaryota; kingdom Metazoa; phylum Arthropoda; class Insecta; order Lepidoptera; family Drepanidae; genus Falcaria; species Falcaria lacertinaria. The sequence goes on from OX602135.1 coordinate 1,896,082, forward strand.
TAACTTTTGCCAACTTTAACGCTAGCTGCGTTTATTACTATTTATAACTATTGGTGTGCTGCATTGGGTCTTTACAGAATAACGGAACAAATCAGTGTTCATATATAATTCTAACGACAACAATTTTACTTCCAAATTGTGCACAGTCACTACTTCAGCTCGTTATTTTCACACAGCGCCATCTACACAGTGACCCCGCTTATTTGCATCTCATGTGACGGGCGTGCATCGATCGCTTGCTCTTATCTACGCTTTCTCGCACTAGGTGGTGCTACTAATCGTTATTACTTTCTCAGTATCAAACTTATCATTATGAACTGCAGCGGTTGCAGAAAACCACTGTCTTCGGATACAGCAATTTTGGCATGTCACATCTGCAGAGACAAATACCACGGTGAATGTTTAAGTATGACATCGCAGCAATTCCTTGAACTCACAGAAGAGTATATGAAAACTTGGTCCTGTCCTTCGTGTAACAGCAACATAACGCGTCGCACCCGGTCCAATTGCCGCACTCCAGTGCACGGTCGACAATTGCCCACTGTAAAAAGTGACGACTCTACGGACGTTTCAGTCAGCCCTGCTGAACCGCTAGTGCCGGTTTCTAGTATCGTGAGTTCGAAGCCTTTGGGCGAGATCGATTTTGGTACATTTATTCAATCGTTGCACAGCAACTACAGGAATGGCGTGATGAGACGAATAAGAACATGCTTAACATCAGAGATGACATAAAGAACTCATTATCACAAATACGCGATGAAATAAAATCATTAAAAACTGAGCAAACGGGTATGAAAGCGAATATTTCACTGCTGTACCAAGACGTGAACCACTTGAAAACTTCCGTCGAGTTTTGCGCCAGCGAACATCAGCATTTTAAGAAGTGTCTGGAAGATGTTACCAGCTGCGCCAACGAGACTTGCCCTGCTATTACCAACCTGGAGGCCAAGATCGATTCCTTGGAACTGCAAGCTAGGCAGTGCAACCTGGAGTTTTGCAACGTACCCGAGAAACGGAACGAGGACTTACTAGATATCGTGCGAGCCGCCAGCGTCACCCTCGGCGTGCAGGTGCCGCCGTCAGACATCATATCCGTCCATAGAGTACCACATGCGCACCATGATAGTTCCAAACCCAAGAATATCATTATTAAATTCACCACACGGAGGCTGCGAGATAATATACTTGGTGCTTATCGCAAGACGAAAACCCTTAATTCAGATCAGCTTAGCATCCCCGGCACACCAACTCGAGTATACATCAACGAGCATCTTACGCTTAAGCTTAAGCATTTATTTCGTAAATGCCGCGATGCCGCAACCCGCAATGGTCATAAGTATGTGTGGGTCAAAAACGGTTCTATTCTTGACCGCGAGCGTGATGACTCGCCGGCCTTTATCATTCGTTCGGAATCGGATCTGGAAAAACTCAAACCCAAATAATGCACACTTGTCGTTATTTAAATTATTTTTTTACTTAATATCTTTAATTATTTCTTATTTATACTTATTCAATCTTATTTGGAATGCGCCCATTATCGTCCTGTTTTCTAATACATACAAGTTTACTCATTGTTTATTAATAATTTATTATTTGAAGTCAATAATTTTGAAATCTGCTCTCATAAATCTCTCTTTGCAAAAATGACGAAGTCTTCTGTTAATCACAAACAATTACACACACGGTATATTCCTCATTATACATACTCCACTCAACGGACTCTCCTCTTCATTACTTATATATTTATACGAATTTATACACGTTTCTTATTATAATGGCTAACCATAATTTATCTATGTACTACCAAAATTGTAGAGGTTTAAGAACGAAATTAAACACATTTTACATGAATGTCCTCTCTTTCAGTTATGACATAATTGTTCTCACTGAAACTTGGCTGATACCAGCGATCGCTGATAGTGAATTTATTGACCAATGTTACGTTGTATTTAGACGCGATCGTGACCGGTTGGCTACGAATAAGCAGGATGGGGGTGGGGTGTTAGTCGCAGTGTTGCGCGGCCTTCGACCTTCCGAGTTGAATCCATCTAGCATTGACATAAATTTTTCGCCTCTTATCGACCATATACTCATTGAAATACCTGCCCTAGACCAACATAAGCGTCACGTCATTAGCGCTGCTTATTTACCACCTTGGACTAATTCGGTAACCTATGAAAGTCACTTTGAACTTCTCCAAGATACTCTTTCCGCACCTAACGTCGGTAACATATATATTCTCGGTGACTATAATCTCCCTGATATTCACTGGTCTCCATGTAATTCCTCTTATTCTAAATACAATGAACTTATCTGTACCGATTCTACTCCTCGCGGTCTTCAGCTTAGTAGTTGCATGTCGTTCCTAAACTCTGTACAGTATAATATAATAACCAACGTGAACGACAAAATCCTCGATTTATTAATCTCTAATGCACCCTGCCTAGTTCAGCCTCCGTTAAGCCCTCTAGTAAGCCCTGATACGCACCATCCACCCTTCATATCAACTCTGTCTATTGACGTTCCCGAGCACGCACTGAAAAAAAATCCTGTGACTAGATATAACTTCCATAAAGCTGACTATAATCTCATAAATGCAAAATTATCGGAAATCGATTGGAGCCAACTTTTATGTACCCTATCCGCTGATGATGCTCTTGATGCATTTTATAACGAAATTCATGGTATTATAGCTGAACATGTACCCCTAACATCCCCTAAGTCTAATAACTTCCCAATTTGGTTCTCGCATTCTCTAATCAAAGTCTTTCGACTTAAACAAAAGGCATGGATTAAATGGAAAAAGTTTAATAACCATTTAGATTACATGAAATTTTCAGACTACAGAGCACTTTTCAAAGAAAAATGTAACAGATGCTACAAGGTCTACATTAAATCAGTAGAAGATAATATTTCCACGAGTATTAAACATTTCTGGAGGTATATAGCTAGCCGTAAACGCAAAGTTGGTATTCCGCAAACTATGCAATATCAGAACGTCAGATCGGATGACCCCGAAACTATTTGCAATATGTTTTCTGATTACTTTCAGTCTGTCTTTGAACCTGCATCGCCCCAACTTAATCAATGGAGGCCTCCGTCCTCCTCTTACAATAATAATGTCCATATCACTGACTTATTTTTCGATGAACAAGAAATACTAAAAGAACTTAAATTACTCGATCCATCTAAAGGAGCTGGTCCTGATGGAATACCCCCTAGTTTCCTTAAAAATACTGCAACTAATATATGTAAAGCCTTGCATATCATTTTCAACAAATGTGTTACTCAGGGTGTTTTTCCTGAAATTTTGAAGCGTGCATACATCACACCTGTTCTCACAAAACTGGGTCTAAGCACAACGTTGAGCAATATCGGCCCATTTCTATTCTGTCCGCCTTATCTAAGCTCTTTGAGAGGCTGGAGCACAATAAAATTTACCCGCTTTTACACAACATAATTATTGAAGAACAGCATGGGTTTGTCAAACGCCGATCTACTACTTCCAATCTAATACAATTTACAAACAACCTTTTCGAAAACTTTGACAAATTTACTCAAGTAGACACCGTCTATACGGATTTTAAAAAGGCTTTTGACAAAGTGGACCATGAAATCCTACTTAATAAATTAGCGTACAATGGTATTCGTGGTAATTTACTCCGTTGGTTTTCATCTTACATTTTAAACAGATCCCAAAGAGTGGTTGTTAATGGTTACCAATCTAGCAGTGTTAAGGTTACTTCTGGGGTTCCTCAGGGCTCTATCCTGGGTCCTCTCTTGTTTATAATATTCATAAATGATATCAAGCAATGTTTTTCTAATTCCAAATTTCTCCTGTATGCAGATGATTTAAAAGCTTACAAATCTATAAATACAATTAACGACTGCATATTGTTCCAGGAAGATCTTAACAGGCTTACGACATATTGTGGTAACAATAAATTACAACTCAAATCTCTCTAAATGCAACTTTATAAAATTTACAAAAAATATAAACATTATTTCATACTCATACAATCTTTGCAACGCACCTATTAATAATGTTGAATTAATAAGAGACCTCGGAGTCCTTCTTGACAATCACCTTTGTCTTGACGCACATGTCCTAAGCATTGTTAATAAGGCATTTAAAATGTTCGGCTTCGTTCTTAGATCTTCCACTGAATTTAAAAGAGCGTCTACTTATCTTTATTTATACAAAACATTAGTACGCTCACAACTAGACTATGCTGTACAAGTCTGGAATCCTTTTTACAAAAAATACTCAATTGCTATCGAGAAGGTCCAACGTAAATACTTGCGCACTATGCACTACAAATGCTTCCACAAATACTTACCATATCCACACTTGTTAATTAAATATAAAATCACAACTCTCGAATCAAGACGTATTTACCTCGAAGCAGTTACGTTGTTCAACTTAGTCCACAACAGAATCGACTGTACCGAGTTGGTCCGTCAGCTCTGCATTGCCGTCCCTCGAACCTGTACCCCGCGTGCTGTGCGCTCAAACTCACTGTTCGCTCTGAATACATGCCGTACTAACTCTGGACTTCGTGCCCCCATTCGTCGTATGGTTGAAACCTTTAATAAACGCTTTGAAGCTATCGATATTTTTGCCAGTACTTCCTATAGATTTAGGACTTCTCTTATAATTGCGCTTTCCAAATATGACTTTGATTTCAATGATTAATATTATGTTATAAAATACTTTAGAAGACGATTTTTGTTCAATTATTATTTAATGTTATACGACATATTGCTTTCCACTTAATACTTTGATTGTATTGTCAATTTCCATGTATCAAAACTTTAACTTCCATATTCCATAGTATTGTTTTTATCTATAATTGTTATTTTCTTTTAATTTACTACTTTACTAGTTTTTCCCTCTAGTGGCACTTTTTATGTAAATCATCATCATCATCAAACTGTGGATAACGTCGTTGGCTATATAATTAACAACATGTTTCTAGTCTATACGAGCTTGTACTCTATATTATGTAGCTGTTTGTTTTCCCTTAATAAATAAAAAAAATATATAGAGAAAAAAAATATACATGTTTATTATAGAAAAAAAACATGGTAGCAATATTATTGCCAACACCAGTCTGGGCTTTGCAAATTTTTATTGATTTTCTTCTTGCTGTGAAACAATTTTAAACACGTGTTACACCAAAGTGACCGACCGGACATTTGAGATCCCACGCTGCGACGTCACCATAGATACTTGTGGTCGTCGTTTCCCTGACATCGGTGTGAACGGACGCCCATGTTTGATGACTTCCAGCCTTCCGAACAAGCCGGTTTCCGAAAAGGCTTTAGTACCATAGACCACATCCATACGCTGCGACAAGTAATACAGAAGACCGAGGAGTTTAACCTGTCCCTATGCTTGGCGTTTGTGGACTATGAGAAAGCCTTCGATTCGATCGAGACATGGGCTGTGCTGCAGTCTCTTCAGCGGTGCCATATTGACTATCGGTACATTGAAGTGCTAAAGTGCTTATATAAAAACGCCACGATGTCGGTCCGATTACAGGAATTGAGCACAAAGGCGATTCCATTGCAAAGAGGCGTGAGGCAGGGGGACGTTATCTCCCCGAAACTTTTTATCGCTGCAATGGAGGATGCGTTTAAGCTTTTAGAGTGGAAAGGATTCGGCATCAATATCAACGGCGAGTATATCACTCACCTTCGATTTGCCGACGACATCGTAGTCATGGCAGAATCGCTGGCAGAGCTCGGCACAATGCTCAATGACCTTAACAGAGTTTCCCAACAGGTAGGCCTAAAAATGAACATGGACAAAACTAAAATCATGTTGAACGCCCATATCACGCCCACCTCGATATCCGTTGGGAACTCTGTTCTTGAGGTTGTTGACGAATACGTCTACCTGGAACAAACAGTCCAATTAGGCAAGTCCAATTTTGAGAAAGAGGTCAACCGTCGAATCCGACTCGGCTGGGCAGCGTTCGGGAAGCTTCGCAACGTCTTTTCGTCGAACATACCGCAATGCCTTAAGACGAAAGTCTTTAATCAGTGTGTGTTACCAGTGATGACAAACGGAACGGAAACGTGGTCACTCACTATGGGCCTCATAAGAAAGCTCAGAGTCACTCAACGAGCTATGGAGAGGGCTATGCTGGGTGCTTCTCTGCGAGATCAAATCAGAAATGAGGAGATTCGCAGAAGAACGAAAGTTATCGACATAGCTCATCGAATTAGCCAGTTGAAGTGGCAATGGGCAGGGCACATAGCTCGTAGAACGGATGGCCGATGAGGCCGTAAAGTTCTTGAGTGGAGACCACGCACTGGAAAACGCAGCCTCGGACGGCCCCCCACTTAATGGACCGATGACCTGATAAAGGTCGCTGGCAAGCGATGGATGCGGGCCGCATTGAATCGGTCATTGTGGAAATCTATGGGGGAGGCCTTTGTTCAGCAGTGGACGTCTATAGGCTGATGATGATGATGATGGACGCCCATAATTAATTATTATATTTTTTATTCTAAATTTTGTTTATAAAGATAGTATAGGTCACTTATAAGTGATTCTTCGACCGACACCGCACCTGCCAGGAGAGCGTACAGTTCTGACGTACCCGAAATAAATGACGAAGGTACACAACATACATCCGTTGAAAACCCCGTAATTGAAATACCCATACTTGACGATTAAATATACATAAACTTAACAGACAGCTCATTATGACAGTAGTAGTTGACGTAAAACGACGACCAACAGTACAAAACCGTTTGACACTCACACGAGGATATGTGTACAGATAGATATCAGAAAATAACTTAGCTAGAGACGTTGTGAGTGCGATTAAAGAATATGTGAATCCCAAAGTCAAGACCGCCATCTTGATTAATCCGCACTCTAGTATTTACGATGTAATCCCAGTTATTCAAATGTTTCGAAGCTCAGCAATAAACTTAGTGTTAACCAAGAAGGAAACAGAAAATTCGTAACGACCACGATAGTGAAACTAACCATCGCGGAATTAAATAATGTTCTTGGGCCAAAATGCCCACATAATAAAATATAGTAACGATTTTACTTATTTGTTTTGGTCAAGCCTAATATGACAGGAGCCTGCTCAAGCAAAGATTTAATATCGCACCGCCCGCGACAAGGCGTATTGAGATTATTCAGCTTGACTTATTCACAGCCAAAAAAAAAAAAAAACACATGACATTCGTTGACGTTTTATCCAAATACTGACAGGCCAACTACTGTTACTGTTAGCATAATTCAAAGCTTGCTTCATTAGTGTACTCATCACGGCCTCCCACTGACTATCGTAACTGAGAACTGCACTGAATTCAACTAAAGAGCTATTTCCGAATTCACAAAATTACATACGAATGTTCATCAAAGGACATTGCGCAACGCACCTAATGATAGCGGCAACCTCGAAAAACTTCATTCAACCCTTTTAGAACACCTTCGTATTTTTAAACTCCAATAGAAAGATGAGCCTGTTATGAAATATATGCCTTAAGCCTTTTTAGCTTACAACAGTTTTGGGCATAGTTTTACAAAGTACCGACCTTATGAATTAATTAACGGACATTTTGACCCCAGAGATCCAGTTGGCATAGACATAACTAAGCATTTATTACTGCAGTATATTAGGAATTAGGACTTATCGTGAGATTGTCTAGTAATCGAACGACTTTACTAGAAAATCGTAACAAGACTCGTGAGCCTGAAATTGAGTATCAAACAAACCAACCACTTTTTATTAGTAGGTAACTAGCTAGTACTTCCTAACTCGTCAAATTAAGACCCGTTGCATTAATTACACACTATCATACTTTCTAACAATACATGGAACTGGACAATATTGAAGAACAAATTGACAACTTGCATACTCAGCTTTCTGACTAACACTAAACTTGAAAATGACACCTTTACTTTATATGAATTAAAAATTAAATACTTAGATAATAAATTACAGAAAATATTAAGTCACCTAAGTAGCTCAAAACCCCGTCGCAATAAAAGAGGCTTTATAAATGGTCTAGGTTCCGTTATTAAGAGCATAACTGGTAATCTTGATTATTCAGATGCGATTAAATTCGATGATGCTATAAACATTTTGGAAAATAATCAAGCTAAAATTACACATGAATTTAATAACCACATAAGTTTAAGTAAAGATTGGATGGCACACCACAGTAAAGTTATCACACACATAGTTTAGAATCAAAGAAATTATAAATTTTACTTTTGCGCTTCTTTTGAACAGCGAGGCACATGGAGATACATGTCTTATTAAGTATGCTAAATTTGCCCAATTATTAATAATCATCTCAGAAAATGTAGATGATATTATGGCAGAACTTTTTAGTTTACAGAATATTGTGCGTGCATCAAGCACACACCATTCTATAGTTAGTTTAGTTAGTAGTATTAGTCGAAATGAGGATAAATTGAAGTTAATTTATCCCCAAGAATATATTTTAGGAATAGGCTTAAGAGACTATTATAGTATTATTAAGCCTGTCTACTATTTTTCAGGCAAACGTAAAATTTAAACATTAAAATTTCCCATAGTATCCCCTAATCATTACGATTTATGTTGATTAACTATCCTTCCTAATAGATATAACCTGTCTATCATACCTCCCAATCCTTTGAGAGCAAGTAACAGGTAGGCATTCATGTACATAGAGGCAGAATGCCCGAAGTACAAAGATAAATTCCTTTGCGAAGAAAATATAAGGCATCAAATCCAGGCGCAAACAGATTGTATCCAGGAAGAACCTCATTCATAACCAGTCGTCCCTATGCGAGAGACTACTATGAAGCTATCGAAAGAAGCTGTGGCCCACCTTCACAAGAGACGCTACGTCACATCGTTTCCTTATACGACGAAAATTTACACTTTGGACACGAGAGCTACAATAAATTGACACAGCCATTATTCGTGGCCAAGGATCTCAATAAGTTACCGCCGGTCACTTTTGACCATATGGATGTGTCACGATTACTTAAGGATATGACCTATCTCAAATCCGAGATCCAAATGATTAAGTCGACATTGTTGGAACCACCGCAAGAAAATGTTATTAATACGGACAACACGCGAAACCATGACAACATTAATACGACAAATATTATTCGTCGCTCAAACACTACGAGACGCAAGACACGATTACGAGAAACCGGTTCGCTAACACCGGTGCAAGCGGCTCGCGTTGAATTCTCGGAGCGGCTATCAGCTGATATGATACATACACCTACATACCGTGACATTATTGTCAGACCCCCTACTTTAATGGGTAGTCAGAAATATGATATTTCAACCGTACAACAGGGTGAAAACGACACATTACACAGCGAACCACTTAAAAATGAAGATGGTTTTACTTTAGTTGCAAGGAATAAACCAAAAACACAGCGGAATATGCGGGGTGCACTACAATCAAGCGCACGTATAGAAGTCGCCGAATCAATATGTGCAATATATGTATCGCGAGCCAAAAAGCACATAACAGATACAGACATCATGGACCACATATCCGACATGGCTGAAGAATGTATTGCTGTGGAACTGTTGAAACAGAATAAGGAGACTACCTTCAACTCAATTAAAATAAGTGTTCCAAGTAGTAAGTACTTGGTAAGTTTCCGGACCCAAACTTCTGGCCGACTGGACTGGTCTTCCGACGATACAGAGAGCGAACTGCTAGATATATCGCAAAGAACTCAAATAATAATAATGGGTAATACAACAAAAAGAAATATTGTTATTTCTTCATTCAACTGCAAGTCTATTAAGCGATTCAACAACATGTTCGATCGATGTGTAAAGCTGCGGACATAATCGCGCTTCAAGAAACATGGCTCTTACCTCACGATACAGACTACATACAGGAGTTAGACGAGGAGTTTGGGTACATTAGTAAGTCATCGGTAGATACATCGAAGGGGGTGCTGCTAGGACGCCCATTTGGTGGGCTGACCATTATGTGGCGAATAACCATGTTCTCTGGCGTCTCAACAGTAAAATGTGCGTCTGATAGATTGGCAGCCGTTCGAATAAATGTGGGATGCGGGAGACAGCTACTCATCATCAATGTGTACATGCCGACAGAACGAGAAGAAAACCTAATGGAGTTTACCGACTGCCTGGCAAAAAATATGGCTATTGTAAATGACTCCGAGCTGGAAACTGTCTTCATACTCGGAGATTTCAATGCGCATCCGGGAACCAGTTTTGGAGAAGAGCTGAGCTCATTTTGCGCAGAAAACGAGCTGAAGTGTTCGGATGTGGAGATGCTGGGCATGAGCTCTGGCACGTACACGTTCGTGAGTGAGGCAAATGGGGCGCGACGCTGGCTTGACCACTGCCTGGTGACTACTGCAGTGCGTGCCACCATCGCGTCGGTCTGGGTGGACTGTGACGTGAGTTGGTCGGACCACCACCCTCTGTTTGTGGTGTGTGACATTAATACTGTTATGTGTAGAACTGAACACCACCATACTGAAGAGGCTCACTGTAAAATCCGGTGGGGCCTAAGGGATTGTGAGCAAACTAAAGTGTATCGGGAATATTGCTGTGATAACCTAAAACATGTAACATATACTAGTCAATGTGCAGAATGTGAAAATCTTACCTGTAGGAATCATTTGTATTTAATAGATGTATTTTACGACAAAATAATTAATGTATTGCAGACGGCTGCTGTAATAGAAGCCGGTTCTCACTGTGGTGCTAAGAGGCAATACAAGCGGATACCGGGGTGGAACTACCATGTGAAGGATAGCCATCAGAATGCCAGACTATATTATAAGTGCTGGGTTGTGAGCGGCAACCCTTCCATTGGGCCCATTTATTGTAACATGATTGAGAGTCGTAAGATATTTAAAAGTAAATCAAGATGGTGTCAAAATAATGAAGAGAAGGTAAAGATGAATATTTTGGCCATGCACAGACAGAATAAAATTTTTAATAAGTTTTGGACCGAAACTAAAAAAATCAATTACAAAACCAAATTGCCGGTATCTGTTGAGCATGCACGTGACCCAGAACAGATCGCCAATCTCTTTGCAAGTCATTTTAAAATTGACCCGCTGCCGGTGGACGGGGATGTGTGCGCAACTCTCCCGCATGCCCCAGACTCAGAGTTGACACAGTTTACACCCGAGAATATCATGGAGGTAGTGCGGCGCATGAAGCGCGGAAAGTCTGCAGGTCATGACGGTCTGAGTGTCGAGCACATCCTCCACGCCGGGGGCGACATTGGTGTGCATTTATCAGAATTATTTAACCTATGCATACGTTTTAGTTACCTACCCAAGAATTTGATGAAGACTATGGTAGTTCCAATCCCAAAAAACAGAACAGGAGATTTATCAAATCGCAACAACTATAGGCCGATTTCTTTAGGAACAATTGTAGGTAAAATCCTTGAGAGACTTATACACCCTCCTCTTACGAAGAAGGTATGTATCAGCGACGCGCAGTTTGGTTTTCGTGCCGGTGTTTCAACGGATTCTGCCATATTTTGCTTGAAGAATACAGTTAAATATTACACTAGTAGAAATACTAGTGTATATGCATGTTTCTTAGATCTGAGCCGTGCTTTTGATCTGGTAAATTACAATTTACTGTGGTCAAACTCGTCGATGCGAAGGTCCCAGCCAAGATTGTACGGCTTTTGAGTCACTGGTATGAAAACCAAACCAATAATGTTATATGGGGCGACGCACGCTCCAACGATTATAAGATGGACTGTGGCGTACGTCAGGGTGGGTTGACATCTCCGGACCTGTTCAACATCTACGTGAATGGCCTAATCGAGGAGCTTAGATACACCCGGGAGGGCTGCCACGTTGAAGGAGTATGCGTTAATAACCTCAGCTACGCAGACGATATGGTGCTTCTCAGTCCCTCGATTGGTGCTCTTAGAAAATTGCTTGCGATATGTGAAGCATACGCTTTGAGCCATGGACTTCAATATAATGCATCCAAGACCGAAATGCTAATATTTAAGAGTGGAAGGGGCCCAGAGATGGTGCCCTCGTTGTGTTTGAACGGTCGGCAGGTTCGTAGGGTGTCCGATTTCAAGTACCACGGTCACTGGTTGACGGAAAATTTCAGTGACAATAGAGACATGGAGCGCGAGCGGAGGGCCCTGGCTGTCAGGTGCAACATGCTTGCGCGCAGATTCGCACGATGTAGCGGCGAGGTTAGGTTGACATTGTATAAGGCTTACTGTCAAAGTCTATACATGCCAACTATGGTGCAGCTGCACGAGACAGGCGTACAGTTCCATCAGGGTGCAGTATAATGATGCATACCGTATTCTGATGAAACAGCCGCGCTACTGCAGTAGCTGTCTTTGGCTAGTATTTAAAACACATTTTAGAAATGTTTGTGTATTTATTTTTTTATGGGTTTTTTATCGCCTTTAATAAAGAATTATTATTATTATTATAATTATTATTAATACGGTGCAAGGAAGCTTCTTGATCACTATCCCAATGAGCTGATCCCTGAATACAAAAGAAGTCATTATCAGTAATAGTTACGATAGAATAGATGGACACCCTCTGAAAATAATGAAAATTGCAACGAAATATGAGATTCCGAACACTTTATCATCACCACAGTCAAGATATAATTCTATCAATCTCAGACGTCTTCACGAATATCAAGACAAGTTACCAGTCTACTTCATACTTGATGGTGCAATTATAACAAGCACTGCACCATTGTCACGTCGATTCTATAAAAGCCATAAGGAAAACCTGAAGATCAAGACTGAAGGCCCGCTTTACGAAGATGCTAAGACATCCGCAACTTCATCCAGATCTTCGGCAACATTTTTTCAAAAATTCTAAAATAGTTGCCATTCTGAGGGGGGAGATGTTACGTAATCGCAACTCATGAAGATCGCTGACTAAGTGTGGACATGGAATTTACCCAGTTGCACCGAACCCACGTTCCCACGGTGCAGCAAATGCACGAGGCATCGAGTCAGCGATTTCTACGGAAAGATACTTCAACCTGATCCTTTCGCAGCAACTTAGTTTATATCGTAATTAATTATAAAAACATTGGTAGCAATCAGACCTTTTGTAAATAGTTAGTTTTAAAGTTTTAATAAATAGTTTTAGAGTAATTTTTTTTTTTTTGGATCCTCCGGCTCTGACCTTCGTAATTCACGTTTTCCTCATAGAATCCTCTGGGTACGTTCTTTTTCATTATAGTGTTATTTCAGGCAATTTGCAGTTTCTCAATCGGTTTACTCTTACTGTTCCCAGTGAGAAAATTCCTTCCTTAGCTAAATTGATGACGAGAGGCACAGAAGTATAGAAGTTATCGAAGTATATAATGTGATTCACATTGCGTGGTACCATTCTAGCTAACCTGACGACTGTATTGCCAGACTCTCCCAAATCTGGCTCACCAGGTAATATGTTATTTTTGGAGCCCCCTCCACTGTAAACCTCAAATCTATGAGCATAATCTTGTAGACTGCAGATGAGATACAATTTGAACCCCCACTTGTGGGGTTTATTGGGCATGTATTGTTTTATGTAATGGCTCATTTTGGTTGCACACATCTGCTCGTCTATGGAAAGCCTTTGGTCTAAGGGAACCTTCCCAAACTGGCAGTTGAGCGTTTCCTCAAGAGGTCTTATTTTGAATAGCCTGTCATAGTCTGGATGATCTTTGGGCAAGCATAGCGTATCGTCGGCAAAATGGAGAGTGGATCTTATTTTTTCAAATTTTTTGAACGGCATAGTATTTTTTATGTGATCATAACCAAATTTTTCACTCCAGTAAGCCCTGGTGTTTGAAAATTTTATAACTGAGGTGTAAATGAGAATGCCTAGGAATTTATTTAGGATATTTTCATTTATAATTTCAGGATTGGAGATTTGTTTCTGGGCTGCGTATAAGTAACTTTGTTCTACAATTTGCTTTTTTAGATCTGATGTAAAATAAAATGAAAAAAAATCATACGGCGTGTTACAAGACATCAATGCTTCCGTTATCTGAGTTTCTCCCCTAAAAATAAGGCTGTCTTCAGCAGTAATAAGATTCCGTTTTCGCCAAACCAGAGGTCGTTTAGAAATCCCTTGTGATCTACTGGGGTGCTGCTTCTTCGGCTTCCAAAATAGGAGGGTCTGGCATATTTTCATCGTTGTCGATTACGAGAGGAGGATCAGCATCCACTTCATCAGACTGGGCATTCTCACCTTCATCACTATTTTCAAGGTCTCGAAGAACATCTCGAGCTGTTTGATAATAGTGACCTTCATCCTCTACTTCGGAGTCTGACCCGTCTAAGCCATCTTCTGAATCTTCAAGAGATTCTAAATACTTTGTAATTTCGCTTTCTAGTAATCGCGGCATGCTGAAAAGCAAAATAAAAATCCTTCACCAAACGTGCATTTATTTAGCAGGCAATGCGCATTGTAGTTTTCCTACAACATACCAGATTTCGCCTAATTCGACAGTAGCATCAAGTGATTTTCAATGTTTTACAACACGAACATGTAATTGAAGATATAATCAAGCAAATAAAAATATGTTATATACTTACATTATATTTTATCAAAGTCCGAACACAGCTACAAAACTTAGTTTCGCGCCACTAGAAAAGTTTTCTTCAAAGTGACATTTGACATTAACTTATTTTCAATGCATAAAAATATTGGATAGTGCCAACATTAAAAAAAGTACAAAATTCGTTCAGAAATAAGAACTAGTTGTCAAAATTAACAAAAAATTAAAAGAAGGTCAATTTTATCTGTGATGTTTAGTATGTTGTTTAAAAACAACATTGTCCATTTAAGGGTTAATCCAGCTGCAGCCTATGAACCCTCTAACCTTTCTTTGATTAATGGGATTTTGAACAAAATCACTGGTTCCGCTTCACGGACCTTAGCAACACAAATGGGATAGCTTGTGACTGGAATGGCATTAGGTCTACTCTCATCAATAGCTTTTCAGATCACAGAGATGAATCTTCATTGTACACTGATCTGTCTCTCTTAGTTCAGGGGCCTGATACATTGCAAATATTTTACGAAAAAAATAAAAATTTGGTTTGTACAATAATGACGTATGACGAAGTTAATGATGGTGTCGTTACCACAGTAGAAGCTAAAAGAACGCTTTATAAAAAACTTGCCCTTCAAACCTTCTTAAAAGGACTTCAAGAACCTCTAGGGTCAAGGATACGGTGTATGAGACCGACCTCATTCGAAAATGCTCTTGAATTTGCTCAGGAAGAATTAAATATAATATATTTACGGAGGAAAAGACAGTTTTCACCTCCAAAAAGAAATTTTCATTATTCCCAAGAAAGTGCACCCCATTCTTTTAGGTCCCAAAATCAGTTTAATGTTTACTCTCCACCCGATTTTTTACCGAAATTCTAAGCCCACCCAAGACCCCAATATTCTGTACCTCAATTTATACCATCGCTACCGCCACCGGAAATACAATATAGCCAACCTTATCCAAGACCTTCAAGGACCCAACAGATTTTCAGAGCACCTCCTGCTAATGTATCCACTGGTTTTCGAATCTCACCCCGTCAGAGATATCATCATGTTGGCCGGTTTTTATTTTGACAGATTAAAAAAGATAGCAGACAGTATTCTCTTCATTTTTATATTAAACATAAACAGATTAAAAATGGATAGCGGACTGTATTCTCTTCGTTGTTGTATTAAACATAATTCCCAGGGAACATAAGTTTACAAAACATTTTACTTTTACTATTAACAATACTGTTAAAGCTCTATTTTGGTATAATTAATTTTAGACAATGAACAAAATATTAAATTCTATATCGGTCTCTGCCGGTATATAAACCTTATATGGAAATGCACCCTATACATCTACTTAGCCAAAGAAAATGATTATGTATTTTGATTAATATGCACTTAGTTTGCAACAATGAATTTTAAAACAAAAATATTCATATATACTAAGCAATTAAACATTTAAGTTGTACGAAAAACAAAAATAACTTGGACTTCTAAGTAAATTATAGTAATATTATCGAAAAGGATATGTATGTATACACAATCAATGAACATATTAACTGATATCTATTATAGATATAACTTGAGTATCAGGTAAGTCTTATTGCATACTTCCTTCTAATTAAACTTAATTTATGACTAATCAAATCACATTTTGTTACTAAAACAAGTTCAGCGAGTGAACAATCAATACAATAAAGCATGTAGTATGAGTCTTTGTAATACTCTAATTTACATTTACAAACCTTAGGTGGTAAGTATTATAATAGAAGTTATGCATTTAAGTACACAATGTAATAGTTATGTTTTGGTATAATGCTAATTTTACATATTATATCTATATGTTTTATTTCTTTATATTAGCACAGCCACAGGCCACTTACACTAACAGGTAACATATAGGTATATTCTTAACTTATTTATCATAAACTGCTTACATTCATACTTTGTTTAGCTATTTATTGAGTCACACAAATTTTATTCATCAATATCATATATAGGTAGTAAACAGACCTTGTTGGCTGCAATTTTCTTTTTACTATTGTTGGGAAGTTGAATTTCAATTACTCTTACGCAAATTCTAGCTAAAGGCCACCATAATGGTGAAGTTGCCTGTTTGATAAGAACTAACTGACCAATTTCTAAATCTTTAACTGGTTGTAGCCGAGTTAAATAAGAATTTTGCCAAACCTTCCAAAAATTCTAAACCTTTTGAGTACATTGTTTCCAGAATTTTAGCCTGTTTTCATTCACAGGTGTGTAATCACAGTCTGGAATTGAGGTGATGGGTCTACCTATTAAAAAATTACCAGGAGTCAAGCAAGTGAAGTCACTCGGATCTCGCGTGACTGGTGCTAGAGGTCTGGAATTTAATATTCCTTCTATTTGAGTAATAATTGTTTGGAGCTCCTCAAAGGTAAAAACTGACTTTCCCATTACTCTTTTCAAATGATATTTTGAACTAGCGACTCCGGCCTCCCATAAGCCCCCAAATGTGGGAGAGTAGCTGGGAATGAAATTAAATTGTATTCCTTGAGAAGCACAATGACTTGTGATTTCAAATATGTGATCATGCTTTCTATTTAATGTATATAAAGCATTTAATTGATTTTCTGCCCCTTTAAATGTTTTACTATTGTCACAAAAAATCTGAGTAGGCAAGCCTCTTCGTGAAATGAAACGTTTTAGTGCAGCCAAAAAGGTCTCAGTAGTCATGTCGGAAACAAGCTCTATAGCCTTGGTTACATAACATACAAATTATGCGATATAGCCCTTAGTTATAAGCGGGTTTCTACATCTGTTTTGTTTTACATCAAAGGGACCACAATAGTCTATTCCTACAATCATGAATGGAGAACCCTGCCGCAGCCTGCTTGAGGGAAGTGAGCCCATCATCTGTGCTGCAGAGTCAGCTTTTAATCTAAAGCATTGAATGCATTTGTGTAAATTTTTCTTTACCTCACGAATGCCATTAACAATCCAAAATCTTTGGGTTAAACTGAATAAGGTTAACTTTGGCCCAGCATGTAATAAAATTAGGTGTTCACGTTGTATGATTAGATTTGTAACATGACAACCTTTAGGTAGCTATAAGGGATGTTTTTGCCTATAAGGCACCTTAGCATTGCAAATTCTACCACCTACTCTTAGAGATCCTTCACTATCAATGAATGGACTCAGTGACAACAAATGTGACCTTATTGGCAGGTTCTTCCTTAAATAAATGATATCCTTATCAAAATGAATCTTTTGTACACAGTTTATAATTTTTATTAAGGCATCATTTAACTCTTCTGCTGTGACCGGGATGGGCGTGCTGATGTATTTAGTATTATTTTTATCAGTTTTATTTTTTATACTATCTTTACAATTTTTGAAAAATCTATAGATGTAAGCAATTATACGCTGCATTTTTGAAATGCTAGAACAATTTTCTAATATTGGAAGAACACTGG
The DNA here is from genome assembly GCA_951449985.1 of Falcaria lacertinaria. Classification (NCBI taxonomy): domain Eukaryota; kingdom Metazoa; phylum Arthropoda; class Insecta; order Lepidoptera; family Drepanidae; genus Falcaria; species Falcaria lacertinaria. Next base: position 1,914,073 of record OX602135.1, read on the forward strand.
TACTAGTCCTACTGGTACTAGTCTACTGTTGTACTACCAAAACCTAAACATAAAGGCACAAAATCTTGTAAAAAAACAGTTTTGCGCTTTGTTCATGTACCGTTTTAAAGTACTGCGAGGTAAATTAAAAAACTGTGATAGCCGTTCATTGCTATCTCCAGATCTGATTTTAGCTAAGTATATGCTTAGTGGTAGACTTGCTGACGGTACTTGACCAGAGAGGGATGGTAACATAGATAGTATTACCTGTAACTGTAAATCCTAACCAAAAATGACACATTTTGGCATCTAAATTATTTATATCTGTAAAATCTATTCTTCTCTCTGCTGCTCTTCCCATTATAGCCATCATATCATCCACCTGGAGACCAGTAAATCACTATATGCTGCCAATAATTCATAGTTGTTATTCAAATGGAAATTGCAGATCCGGGCACTCAAAGGAACATATATTTTGTATCGATTTAATAATAATTCTTTCACTATTGATGGAACCAATAGACGCTCATTATTGTGGCATTCACCGAATATACAATGGTTTGGTGTAGCAGCAACACGTTTGTATGTACTTGAGTTAACCTTATTAACAATCCGTAATACTGGTTGCCTAGGGATGATATGTGGCGGCAGAGGTGGTGGTATAGGAATGTTAACTTCTTCAGAATGTTCCTGAGGTGAGTCCTGAATAACAGTCATCCAATCGATCAACATCATGGAGTTGCTGTCTTTGCATTGTTCTGGTTGCAGCCATCCAACATGCACGGCAAACTCTGTCTAGACGTGTCACCAGTAGTAGAAAAGAATATGATTTAGCAAGCATAAAGGTATTACTCACTAATCTCGGTAATCACGAGCAAGATGAGAGTAATTAGGATCAGCCTATATACACAAAAAACTGTGTATAAAATAAGATATATACGAGTATATTATATTACCTGATGAGGTGGTACCCAACGCAATATAATGCTTCTTTGTGGGCAGTCTAGTGGCACTCTGTGAGTTCTTGATCTCAGTATAGAAACCCCACTACCATATGTTAGATTATTAGAAATATTAATCACTAATCAAAACAGTTACTTTAAGTTTTAGCAACAATATCATTTTAATATTAGCAAAATCGATTAATCATGAAATCGTTCATAACTCGTTTATCATGGCAACACAGTTTTACTTAAAGGAAACAGAATGTTGGGGCGCATTATTCCTTCTTCTTAGCGTGGCTACCGACGTCAGAGGTTGTCTTGAGTTACATTCTAGAGTTAGTAGTGATAAGTACTGGAGTGTTCATTTATTAAACTTTATACTAATACAGCACGAGTTATTTTTTTTTAACAGTCAGAAGTGACAAGTGTATCTACGTGCCCGATGCTGCGGTATCCTGGATCTTGGATGTTTAAGGTCAGATCGTAAAATTTTATTTGATTACCATGTGGCTACGTTACAATTAACCGCCTCAAAATCGATATCGATCCAAAGCAAGGGAAAATATTACAAGATTGCAAACGGCGAATCTCTTCGATTTTTAAATTGCTCCTGAATATCTCATTCGTGCAAAAGGTACTCTGCGGTAGCCATCAAACTGCACACATTTTGGAAAGTTTTGTGAAAGTGATCTATTTAATGTCTAATCTATAATAATTAGATCTTAGTTCTTGCTGTAGAAAAAAAAAATGATGTGAAAACTATTTAAGCTGCTGTTCCTTGATCTAAAAGTAGCCTAAGTGATATGTTTTGAAATAGTAACGTATAATTATCGTCTATCTTTCCTTTTAAGCCGTTATTATTCGTTTTATATTGCACATGACATATTTTTTTTTTGTTGAACTACCTTCATAGTTACTTGTGGCTATATTTTCTGGCTAAGGTGTTCCATTTAATTATTGCCACTGTTTCTGGATTTTTATTTCTATTTGTCTATTTATACTGTGTTTTAAATATTGTGATAGTTTTTAATTATTGTTGTTGCATATTTATTGATGTTGTGTATTTGTTGTTTCTGATTATATCTGGAATCATTTACTCATTGCATCAATAGTAAGCATAATGGGATGATCTAAGCGAAAGCGGCGGGATTCAAGCGTAGATATTACTTCCACAGATGCTAGCTTTAGTGATAATGACAATTATGAACGTAAGTCGCGACGTAGAATGAAACGTAAACGTGGTCATAAGCATTCGCATAGTCATAAAAGGCATAGTAAAAGAAAAACGCATTCTGAGCGTCGCCGGCATAGGTCCCTTAGTAGGAATGTTAACCGGGAGTTGACTAAAACTCCCCCGTTGTCATCGTCGGCTCAATTAAATAGGTTAAATACTCCCATTGCAGTTAATGATCAAACTGATCTTTTTCTGTCGAACAATAATAGCGAAACAAATAATGTAACTACATTAAATGTTCCAAATAGTAATTCTGCGCCAGTTAATCCGAATTTTTGGGCTCAAAACAATTTTCCTGTAGCGTTTAGCGTTGTTCCAGAATTTGATCCTAGTGAAAACAGTCAGACAATAGAGAATTGGATAAATAAGGTTAATGAATGTGCGCAGATCTACTCCTGGAATGACCGCCAAATATGTCATTATGCTCTTCCTAAATTAAGTGGTTTAGCCAAAAAATGGTATCAAGGTTTACCCTCAGTCCTATATAATTGGAATGAGTGGATACAAAAATTAAAACTAGCTTTTCCCTCAAATGAAAACTACGGTGATTTATTAACAACAATGTTAAAACTTAGGTGTAGGTTTGGACAACCTCTGGAAAATTATTATTATGATAAAATTGCGCTTATAAATAAATGTGAGATAACTGGTAAAAAAGCAGTCGGCTGTCTTATACATGGTATCGATGACAAGTTTGTACGAATGGGGGCAGGTGCCTGTATGTTTGATGAACCAGAACAGGTACTTAATTACTTGCGTACGGTATCTCAACATGAAACTAACACACCATCAAACAATAATCGCAACCGGAATAATATACAATCTAGGCAGTTTAATAAGGTAACTAATGAACAAACTATAGGTAATAATAGTACAGATACAGTTAGATGTTTCAATTGTAATGAAATGGGACACATAAGTTTAAAGTGTAGTAAGCCAATAAAGAGGTGTAGCTTTTGTTTAAAATTGGGTCATGAAACGAAAGATTGTCGCAAGAAAAACTGTAATAATATTGATGAAGCTAATAGAAATAATAGTTCGACGGAGCAAATTAAGAGTGTCATGCGTATTACCAATAGTGAGTCTGATAATGCTTAATTTTACAAAGATGTCAAAGTGGGTGATATAACATTACGAGGATACGTTGATCTAGGTAGTAAGTGCACCCTTATACGACAATCTGACGCGAAACTTTTACATGATAGTTGGGCTACTGATAACTTGCCAATTTTGCAGGGGTTTGGTAATTCTTCTGTAAAACCAATAGGTAAATTAATAGTCACTTTACAAATAGGTACCACTAAGGCTGAAACGGAAATTCTTGTCGTAGAAGATCATTATTTAAAAACGTCAATTTTGGTTGGGCAGTCCTTTACGGAAAAACCTAATGTAATACTTTTGAAAACAAATGATGAATTAGTGTTTATACAAACTCCAGATGTTATTAATGATGATTTAAAAATTAAAGCGTATGCCGAAAATAATTACGTCATAAAACCAAAAACTACTATGCCCATTGATGTAATTACAAATAGTAAATTCTCGGGAGGACTATTTGTTCAACATGATCTTCGAACTTTACCTAACAATGAATATATTATTTTATCAGGCCTCTTTCAGTTTGAAGCAGGTAAAGGGTATTTAATGCTGACTAACTTGTCACTTAATAATTTGAACATTACCAAAGGAACTTTGTTAGCCCGAGGACAGCAATACCAAGAAATAAATACAGAATATATAGGTATAACAACAGAAACTAAACAGTATGAACCTTTACCTTTAGAAGATGTAAAAATTTGTGCCGTAGTGACAGATGATCAAAAAAAAGAATTACTTAAATTATTTGAGAAATACAGAGATTGTTTTGCAATAAATTTAGGAGAATTAGGTAAAACCAATTTGACTGAAATGGAAATTACCCTAACCGATAATAGACCTGTAGTATATAATCCTTATAGAGTTTCCCAGAACGAACGAGAACACCTAAATATGATTATAGATGATTTACTCTCCAATGGTATCTAACAATGCAGGAATATGACTTTACAGTAGAACATAGAGATGGGGCTAAAATGAGTCATGTCGATGCACTATCGCGCAATCCCAGTACATCTGAATCGAAGGACGTAGTAGACGTTGTTGATGTTTTTACAATAGATGATGATGCGTGGCTTAGCACAGTGCAGCGACAGGACTCAGAGATACATAATGAGCATTCTAAATGATTCAGACACTAAAGACATTATAGAGATTCATAAGAACTATACAATAAAAAATGATCGTTTATATAGAGTTGTAACTGATAAAAATAGTGAAATTAATTTAAAATGGGTAGTTCCAAAATCGGTAAGGTGGCAGGTAGTTCGAATGAACCATGACGATGTTGGTCATTTCGGTTTTGAAAAGACTTACAGTAGAGTTAATCAAATTTATTGGTTTAAGAAAATGCGACGATTTATTAAAAAGTATTGCAGCTCTTGCTTAAGCTGCGCACATAATAAAGTACCGGCCGGGGCTAAAGAAGGAGAACTCCACCCTATACCTAAAATTAGTAAACCATTTCATACGCTCCATACAGATCACTGTGGTCCCTTTCCTGTAAGTAAAAAGAAAAATTGTCACATCTTGGTTATCATTGATGCCTTTACAAAATTTATATACATAAAACCAGTTAAAAATGTTAGAAGTAGCACTACTATTCAAGTATTTACAGAATATTTCTCGCTGTTTGGAGTACCACGCCGTATAATATCAGACCGTGGTACAAGTTTCACTAGCAAAGAGTTTTCAGATTTTATTAATGATAGAGATGTCAAGCATATTTTAAATGCTGTTGCCTCTCCCAGGGCCAATGGCCAGGTTGAGAGGTACAATCGGACCATAGTCGATGCCATTACTACTGCTAATCACAGCAAACCTGAAAATGAATGGGATTTGCGCTTACCGCAAATTCAATGGTCACTGAACAATACCATTAACAAATCCACCGGTCGTACTCCTTCTGAGATGTTGTTTGGTGTTCAAACAACAGGCGTTTCGGACGGCTTCATGAACTCCATAGTCTCGGAATCTCACTCCCCATTAGATCGAGATGAGATTAGGTCTGATGCAGAGTCGCGAATTCAAACCAATCAACAAGCACAGAAAGAACGTTTTGATAGGTCTCATAAAAAACCAACCCAGTATAAATTAGGAGATTTAGTAAGAGTTGAGAAAGATATTCGTTCAGACCCGGGACAGAGTCGTAAATTATTACCTAAATGTGTAGGGCCGTTTCGAATCTCAAAAATTATTGGTAATGATCGCTATGAGATAGAAGATACTCCCATTACTAGAAAGGAAGGTTGTAAACCGTACAGGTAGGTTTTTGCTGTTGATAGATTACACCCTTGGCTAGTTTTTAATCATGATGCAATGACAAGTGATTCAGAATAGGAAGTGGATAGTGAATGTTTTTTGGTATAATTAAAATCAAGTGATTATAGATGATATAAGCCCCATGTACTGTTATAAAATGAATTATGTATGTATGAGTTCATAAATAACTATATGATAATGAAGTGAAGTGAATATGTACTTGTATACTGAATGATTTGTGGTATATATATGAATATTGAATATATTATATGGAATATTGCTAACAAGATTTATTGACACAAAACAGATTAAACTGAATTAAATTGAATATATTAAGTATACAGGTTAGAGAAGTTAATTGAGAAAATAAAGTGAAGTTAATGTTAATTAATTAAAAGATCTTAAGATAAAGATATACACTTAAACATGTAACAATTACGAAAGTTAACCATAAAAGTGAGAATTCAGAGAAATAATGGCAATTATCATATTGAGAATAATAAATAAGGATATAATTTATGGACAGGAGTGACAAAGTAATAGATACTTACCTATATTAATTTATAGAGGGAGGTCATCTTGTTGCAATATAACTAACCAGAAATATATAAGAGAGTTGTAACAAGTGAGTGTCTGAGAAATATAATGATTAAAAGTGAGTCGCTATGGGTGTGAGTGCCTATAGTCGATGTTAGTTTTAAGAGTGAGTCGCTATAGGTGAGAGTGCCTATAGTCGATGCTAGTTTTAAGAGTGAGTCGCTATAGGTGAGAGTGCCTATAGTCGATGTTAGTTTTAAGAGTGAGTCGATATAGGTGAGAGTGCCTATAGTCGATGTAAGTTTTAAGAGTGAGTCGCTATAGGTGAGAGTGCCTATAGTCGATGTTAGTTTTAAGAGTGAGTCGCTATAGGTGAGAGTGCCTATAGTCGATGTTAGTTTTAAGAGTGAGTCGCTATAGGTGAGAGTGCCTATACTCGATGTTAGTTTTAAGATTGTGTCGTTATGAGTGAGAATGCTTGTAGTAGATTTGCCTGAGAGTAACTGTACATGTTTTTCTTTTATTAATATTTTTGTCATTTCCTTTATATTTAACTTTTTTTTTCTTTTTTTTTTTTTTTAAACGCGAGGCCGCGTTTGACGTCAGGATTAGCCGAATGTTAGATTATTAGAAATATTAATCACTAATCAAAACAGTTACTTTAAGTTTTAGCAACAATATCATTTTAATATTAGCAAAATCGATTAATCATGAAATCGTTCATAACTCGTTTATCATGGCAACACAGTTTTACTTAAAGGAAACAGAATGTTGGGGCGCATTATTCCTTCTTCTTAGCGTGGCTACCGACGTCAGAGGTTGTCTTGAGTTACATTCTAGAGTTAGTAGTGATAAGTACTGGAGTGTTCATTTATTAAACTTTATACTAATACAGCACGAGTTATTTTTTTTAACACATAGCAGACACTTTGATGTCCTATTGCAGGAATCAAAGGTCCTTGGGTTGCTAAAGCATTTTTCAAAAGCGAGAAACACTCATGACACAATATGCCTTCATTTGAAAAACAAATACATATCTTATAATTCTATATTTTATACAACTAGGTTCCCTGAATTGTGACCTGTGTTTTATATGAAACTGCATACAATTGAGAGGTAGCTATATCTCAGGCTGTACTCTACTGATTAAAATAATTTAAACAATACCTAGCTTTTGTGACATGAGCAAGTCTCAAAGTCAAAGAAAAGATTTTTGTTGATGAACCTAAGTAATATTAAAATCCGTTAGCCAATTCTCAAATAATGATTTAAGTAGCAAACATACAGACTGACAAGAACAGGCATGAACTGCTGTAAAAATGAATGATTCATAATATATTTGTTGAAACTTGCGGTAAATGGATTGGGTAAAACCACAGTTTCTTTGAGTAAAGTGTATTGAATATAGAAAATTTACAAAATAATTGTATTGGAGCGCGGCCGTTTTCGTGGCTGCTTCGATGGACGCCGCTGTTGCTCACTAGCGCCGCTTCACGGCGCTGTCGTCGATGGGTGATTGTGTCCGGTACGGTCCGGTCGGGACGCGCATGAATGGTTTGGCGCGAACATACTCCCGGCCCGGTTTATTCTAGCAGGGGGCAGAGGCGTGTAAGGGCTCTTCTGGCTGTTCCCCTGGTGGTGGTGATGTCAGCGACGCGTGGAATACCGTCGCTGCCTGGATAGAGTTTCGAGACGCGGCCGAGACGCCAGTTTAGAGGTGGCGTATTGTCTTCTTTTATGAGGACTAGGTCTCCGATCTTGATTGTGGCTGTATTTTGCCGCCATTTAATTTTTTGTTGAAGTTCGCTGATGTAGTCATTTGTCCATTGTTTCCAAAATTGTAAGTAGAGCTTCTGGATTAGTTCATAGCGTGACCGGCTGGGGCGATAGTCGTCGCTTGATGGAGTTGATAATGCGGTCAACGGCCGGCCGATGAGGAAGTGTCCAGGTGATAGAGGGAGGTAGTCTGAGGGAGAGGAAGATAGTGGAGACAGGGGTCGGCTGTTCAATGCAGCCTCAACCTGTGCAAACAATGTGGACAACTCTTCGAATGTAAGATTAGAATTTCCTAACACGCGTTTGATGTGATGCTTAGCCGACTTTATGCCGGCTTCCGACAGACCAGAAAAGTGAGGAGCGTATGGAGGATGGAAATTGAATTTGATTTGCATGTTTGCTGCAATATCCGATAGTGCTCCCGAGTTTGATTGAATAAATTGGCCTACTTCTTTTGAAGCGGCTACGAAATTTCGTCCGTTATCTGAGTAAATTTCAAGGGGCTTACCCCTACGCGCAACGAAACGACGCAGACATAGAATAAATGCTTCCTTAGACAGATCGCTTACTGCCTCTAGATGTACACATTTATACCTAAAGCAAATGATAAGGCAAAGATAGCATGTTATTGTGACACGAGCTCCGCGACCCTTTTTGTTAATAATATTGAAAGGCCCCGCGAAGTCCATCCCTATCGTCTGGAAGGGGGGAGCAGGGGTGACGCGCTGCGGAGGCAAGTTACCCATTAGAGGCGTCAGTGTTTGCCCCTTGTGGCGACGACACACTACACAAGCGCGGACAGTGCTGCGAGCCAGCTGTCTGCCGCGAATTGCCCAGATAGATTGACGAAGGGAGTATAGCACAAGTTGAGGACCCGCGTGCAACTGACGGAGGTGCTCGTGCTGGAATAACAACTTGGTGAGATGATGAGCTGAATCTAGAATGACAGGATGCTTTTTATTGTAGCTATAGTTAGAGCGTTCTAGTCTGCCACCTACTCTCATCACTCCGTTATTATCAAGAAAGGGACTGAGAGATATGATATTGCTTTTCGGACCTATAGATTGTTTTTTAGATAGTGCATTGTACTCTTTAGAGAAAGATTGTATTTGAGCTTGCTTAGCTAGAAAGTTGAATGATTTATTAATTTCATCGACAGATAGAGGCCCTGTTAATTTGTTATCTTTGTTTTTTAGATTGTATGTGAACCGCAATACATATGCAAATGCTCGCTTCAGTTTGTTCAGTTGAGAGAAGTTTTCAAAGTGAACTTTCTGTTCATCGACATCAACAGTTGTAGATAGAGTCTTGATCTCAGGTAAGTTTTCATTGTGTGTGTCATTGTTGATTTTTGTTGTTGCTGGTGCTGGCCAGAAGGATGGACGGACCAGACCACCAGTGTTGTAGATCGTCCAGCTTCTCTGCTAGGATGCCGCGTGATATGAGATCAGCAGGATTGGAAGCGGTAGGTACATGGCGCCACGAAGACAGGTTTGTATTTTCGCAGATTTCTACTACCTTGTTAGCAACAAAGGTCTTCAGCTTGCTGGGGCTGGTATTGAGCCATGCGAGTGCGACACTGGAGTCGCACCAATGTACGCAGGAAGAGATGTGGCAGCGCAGGGAGTCCAGCACAGTCTTGGTGAGTGTGGCAGCAAGTAGAGCGCCTAGCAGCTCCAACTTCGGTATGGTGAGGGGCGGTTTAGTAGGTGCCACTCTCGATTTAGCACATAGTAGATGAACTGCAATGTTACCTTCTTTGTCGGTAGATCGTAGATAGATACATGCGCCGTAGGCATGCATAGATGCATCGCAGAAAGAGTGTAATTGAATGTCTTCCGGATTGTCGCATAGAACTCTTCTTTTTATTTTCATTTCAGATAGAGATGGGAGGCTTCATCTGATTCTCACCCATTCCTTTTTCAGATCTTCAGGAACAGGCTCGTCCCAGTCTAAGCCTCGCCGCCACAGCTGTTGCATTAGCATCTTCGACTGGACTGTGCACGGAGAAAGCAAGCCAAGAGGATCAAATATACTGAAAGATGATGATAGAATTGTTCGTTTTGTGATTTTGTCTGTAGTATCGGGGCTTGGAGCTGTTATTGTGAATTGTAGAGTGTCTGTCTGTGGGCTCCAACCCAAGCCGAGGGCGCTCGAAGCGTCGCTCAGACTTAATTTGCTTTGCAAGTCGACTGTAGAGATAGGAAAAATATCAGGAGCATTTGATCTGAATTTTCGCAGGTTGAAACAACCAGAATTCAATTTTGCTATGACTGCATTAAGTATGTGGAGTACATCTGCTTTACTGTCAGCGCCTGTCAATAAATCGTCGCAATAAAAATCCCTTTGTATTATTTCCTTAATATTTGTATCGTCGGCACACTCTTCTCCTAGCTGCCATAAACATTTTGTAGTGAGATAGCTGGCGCTAGCGAAGCCGTATGTCACAGTGTTGAGTTTGATAGTTTTGATAGGTTGATTCTCTTCTTCACGCCAAAGGATTAGTTGTAGGTCTCTATCATCAACTGGCGACGTGCATTCTAAACAATACCTGCAATCTACGAGAAGAAGAATTCGTTTTGGCGAACTTGCGAGTCCGGCCGGCCTACCTATCTCTCCGGTGGATTCCTATACCCAAGCTAAGTTCCCAAACCTTTCTATTTTTCGCTATTCAAACTATTGTAGTCCTCACTTGTGCAATTACAGTGTGGGACAAACTATTTTAGGTTACTATACGAAGTTGCAAGTACGCTTCCCTTGTGAGGTCACGTACCTATCTCAATTTGCGCTTCCCATTTTCTGTATGTACCTAAACTATCTTTGCAATATTCAATTACTAAAATAAAACGTTACTAACAATCTCTATAAGCATTTCCAAGCAATCTAACATTTTTTCAAATTCATACAACGACATTTTGATTTCGCATTTCGCCTTGTTACACGCACGCCATTTTGTTTGCCTATTATTCCATGCAATTTTTTTTTGCCTTGCGGGTTAACCACTGTACAAATTCGCTTGGGAAGCCTATCTTATATAAGCAAGTGGTGTGTCGTGTGCCCGTGTGTGTTTTCCACCCACAAGCAGTCACGCGTTCCAAGCACGTTCCCTATTTTTGCATGGCCATATACCCCGCTTCGGGCCGACTAATTCCAGCGCAAGAGGTGCCCGTGCCCATCTTTGTGGCCAGTTGCCCGCTCGAGGAGCGCCCGCGCGCCCCGAGTGCTGTGCTGCGCCTGTACGTGCCCCCAGCCATCTCGCTGACGTCGACGGAGTGCCGGTAACGATAGCCAGGACTGCGAGGAGCGTGAGACCATTCCATTTTATATTTTATTGTGATTCAGTACTTATTTAATTCAATTTTATCTAACCATTATGTCGGACCTCAAAGTTTTAAAGAACCAACGTAGTAGTATCAGAGGCCGACTTACTAAATTTGAAACCTACTTAGAAGGACTCAATTCATTACAATTTTTATCTGAATCACAAGCAAACGAACTTAAAATAAAGGTACAAAGAATTAATGAACTATCAAAGAACTATGAGTTGTTGCAAGATCAGATAGATAGCTTGTGTGCAGACAATCTTGATCATGAGATTGATGAAAGGGATGCCACAGATTCTCAATTTACAATGCTACTTGCCCAAGCAGAAACGCTGTTGGGACCATATTCAAAAAAATATAGTGAACCATCTCCGCACCAATCTCATGATGCAGGTTTTAAGTTACCTACAATTAATATAGCAAAGTTTGACGGTACCTATGCCAATTGGCTAGAATTTCGCGATACATACAAGTCAATTATACACAAAAACGATCGCTTGCTGCCTATACATAAATTTCATTATTTAAATTCTTATTTAACCGGGGATGCTGCAAGGTTACTTACCAATTTGGAAGTGTCATCTGACAATTATCAGGAAGCCTGGCAGCTCTTATGTGATCGTTATGATAACAAGAGACACCTTATTAACCATCATTTAGATTCTCTTTTTGCCATCGAACATATTTCAAGAGAGTCGGACAAATCATTGAGGTCGTTGGTTGACCATGTTAAGAAGGATCTCAGGGCTCTGTCCAATTTAGGTGAACCCACAGAAGCATGGGATACACTCATAATTCATATGATCTGTAGGAAACTAGATACTACTTCCAAGCGTGCATGGGAAGAATACAGAAACTCCCTTGACAATAATATTCCATCTTTGTCTCAGCTTACCAAGTTTTTACAAGACCGAGCTGACATGCTTGAAACATGTTACAAAAAGCATTCTAATGCCAACAATACAGTACCATTAAGTACCTCTTCACATAAACATGAGCGTTCCTACAAATCTTTTCCATGTACAACTAAGCCCATACAATTCAATACAAATTCAAACAATTCTTATACTCCAAACCGAACATGTTGGGTATGCAATTACTGTTCTAAAGATCATAGTATCTACAATTGTCAACAATTCCTATCTAAAACGCCAGAACAACGAAGGGCTGAAGTAGCTAAACTTAACCTTTGTACAAATTGTCTCAGGAAGGGTCACGGCGTCAACGATTGTCGCGGTGGTTCGTGTCGTCAATGTCGTAAGCGACACAATTCCCTGCTTCATGTACCTTCGCAGCCTGCTACAGGCGTCGCCGTGCAGTCTGCTATCACTACAGCTGCCAATACTCCTACGGTAGACGTTACTGTCAACTTTTCTTCGCAGCCTGCCAATCAAGTTCTGCTATCAACTGCTATAATTAAGGTATCAAATCCTATCTCTAATAAGCAAGAAACTGTTCGTTGTCTTCTAGACTCAGGTAGTCAAGCCACATTCATAACAAACTCATTGAAAGAAAGACTTGGTCTAGAATCATACCTACAGCGGCAGTAAAAGTCATGGGTATGGCAAACATGTCATGCGGCTACATCTCTGAACGAAGTGTAGTTCGTCTCAATTCCCTTCACACAGACTTCAATGCAACTCTAGCTGTCTCTATCTTACCTGAGCTTACAGGCAACATTCCTAGCTCTTCATTTGATTTGAAGCCTCTCAATCTTCCTTCTAAAATTCAGTTAGCCGATCCATCCTTCAATTGCTCAAGTACCATCGAGATGCTAATTGGAGCAGATTTATTCTGGCAAATTGTAGGAAGGGAACAAAAATCTCTTGGTGCTAACTTGCCAATCTTAATAAGTTCTCAGTTAGGCTGGTTACTCTCGGGTCCTATACATTTTAACGCTGAACCTAGAAACATACAATGCAATTTCGCAGGAAACAATAACAATACATATGAAGAATTAGATCAGAAGCTCTCAAAGTTTTGGGAGTTGGAAGAACTACCTAAAAGGCCACTACTAAGTGACGATGAGAAGATGTGTGAACAACACTATCAAGCGCACACTACTCGCCAAGAAAATAGACGCTTCTGCGTAAAGCTCCCACTAAAAGAGTCACCAACCAATCTTGGTGATTCCTATCACCTCGCAAAACAAAGGTTTCTATCCCTAGAGAAAAGGTTCCGCAATAATCCGACCCTTAAACAGGCATACTGCGAGTTCATCAGAGAGTACGAAACCTTGGGTCACTGCTCACCGTTGCCACGCGCGCCCCCGCCCGGCCGCCGCTACTACCTGTGCCACCACGCCGTGCTGCGCGACCACAGCGAGTCCACCAAGCTGCGAGTGGTGTTCGACGGCTCTGCACACACTACAACAGGCGTGTCACTCAACGACATACAGCTGACAGGCCCCAAGGTGCAAGATTCACTATTATCAATACTACTACGATTCCGTCTATACAAGTACGTTCTGGCAGGCGACATTGATAAATTTTTCCGCCAAGTCCTGTCACGGTCGCCAGATGTTGAAACTTGCGGTAAATGGATTGGGTAAAACCACAGTTTCTTTGAGTAAAGTGTATTGAATATAGAAAATTTACAAAATAATTGTATTGGAGCGCGGCCGTTTTCGTGGCTGCTTCGATGGACGCCGCTGTTGCTCACTAGCGCCGCTTCACGGCGCTGTCGTCGATGGGTGATTGTGTCCGGTACGGTCCGGTCGGGACGCGCATGAATGGTTTGGCGCGAACATATTGTTGCTTCCTTTATTATTATTATTACTTTTAGCTGGTTTTCTTAATTTATATATCTGTCGTACAGTCTTTAATTAAAGAGTGGCCTTAGGTGTGTACCAATAGTACGCAAATAAATAAGGCAATCATTACAAAGCGGGAGGATAAACAAACAAAAAAGTGCAGTTTCTAAAAGAATAAGATCATATAAGATTAAAAGTCTATCTCAATTCTTACCGATGTAGGTGAGATCCAGGCTCGTAAAATGTTCATGATATTATTAGGAATCTCGGACAACATTATCCCGTGCATAAGTGGCGATAATCTCAAGGAGCAGTTGAGACATTGGCCCGCAGTCGCCATGTCTAATATATCACGATTCACGAATAGTCTTTATTACTCATATAACACAAGAAACACACTGCAGCGGCGTTAGAATGTGGAAGTATGTTATTTTCGTTGGTTTAGTCACAGTAACGGAGGAAAAGTTCAAACTCGACGCACAACGTACTAAAACCTACAGAAAAAACCTTGTGACAAACTGATTTGATTATTTCGAAAAATATGACAGACTTGGACTGTCAAATAGGGTTGTACCCGTGTCGATAATATATTCGAAAACATATTTTCTTCGAGAACCAGAAATTAAAATCTTTGTTGCTTTTACCAACTTACATGTAGTATTAATAATCTCATAGCATTATTGTTTGGATACTTATATCTCTTTATTAAATTATTTATTTAAGCGATTATGCAACAATTACTTATAATTCAACAATAAATAAAAAATAACTGCGGTACATAACGTAATCGACTAGCGACTATTGTGGTTTATTTTGTATTCATTCATACCCCCAACTATCAGTAATAATATAACTTGATACTGGCAAAAATAAGACCTTAAAGGATTTGGGTGCCATACTACAAAACTAAAAACATCACGTTATACTCGTGTAAGTGTCTATGTGGCTGTTGTGTAATTGCACGTCAACTAATAAATAAAACAACCAATTATTGTGAGCGATCGTCGATGACTGAAGGCATTTATTTTATTCATTAAACAGTGCGTGTGCATGGGCTTGTCTACTATCGATATGTCTCAACACCTTCTTGTAGAACCTTCCTCTGCATTGCTTGTACAGGTAAAACAATAATGCGGCGATGGCGATGAAGAACAGTCCGACCACTGCAATATCGGTGTTTGTGACGCTGTTGGTTCCACCTGACCTGGCGGCTGTTTGGGCCACCACGATTTCTTCCTTTCCGCCCTAATTTCCCATTTGTCCGAAAATAGCTGTTTTTTATGAATACGTGAAGAGCGTGTGAAACGTGTGGAGGTTGCTTGTTTGTATGACGCAAAATAAATAAATTATTTGTTCTTTCTTTTTCGCTGAATTGGATCTATAGCGAATCGTACGACCGGACGTATGACGCGGCCCGCTCGTTATTTACGTAAAGTATTTTCACTATTTTCCATCGACTCATTATTTTTGCTGTGACTACTGCCACTGTTTAAGTCTCTTAAAGGTTCGTTCACCTTTTCTTCGATTAAAATGTACGCAGGTTTTAATCTATCTATTGATACTACGGATGTTCTCTTCGGCAATTGAATCTTAAAATGTTTTTCATGTTTCTCAATTACTTTGTATGGGCCCTCGTAAGATGGGGTGAGCGGTTTTTTTACAGCGTCTATTCTAATGTACACATATTCGCAGTTTTTCATGTCAGGATGGATGTATGGTTTGTGGCTGGTTGCATGGTGACTGTCATTAAAAGGGCTTATTTTTGCCATAGACTCCTGTAGCGACCGTGTAAACGTTTCTGGCGATAAAAACGGAGTTTTAGGGTTCATAAATGTTCCAGGCAGACGTATGTTGGTTCCGTATAGCATTTGTGCGGGGCTAATATTTTCTTTCAACCGCAATGCTGCCCGTAACCCTAAAAGTATCAGGGGTAACTCATTTGACCAGTTTGCTGTGTCTATGCCTCGCGCGACTAGCTCGGTTTTCATTGATTTTTGAAAACGTTCAACCAAACCGTTTGCAGATGGGTGTAGCTAGTAGTCCTGGTTTTTTTTAATGCCAAGTGACTTGGTCAAGGCGATGAATAAATCTGATTCGAATTGTCGTCCTTGATCCGATGTTATTGTGTTTGGGCATCCGAATCGTGCTATCCAGGTGGTAACTTTTCGTGAACAAATGCACATCGACCTCACCGGCTACATCGAGGACACTTATAGGGTGGGCCGACCTGGTCCTCATCGCACACGCCCCCTAGTGGTGGAGCTCATTAGTAAGAAAATGACCAAACACATCACTCGAAACAGCTTCCAATTTCACAGATCCCAAATAGCAGTGTCAGAATTCCTAGATGAGAATGCAAGAAATTTAAGAAACAAAATGAAGAACAGGATGATAGAAGCGCGAAAACAAGGTTATCATGCAATAATAAGGAATAACCAGTTATATATAGATGGCAATAAAATAGAAGTAGAAAATAATGCACAACCAAAAGATAATGCTGACACTAACACCAAAGGGAATGAACCTTCTCTCCCAGACTACCAAAACAAACTCAGTAAACCAATAGAAAGACGACAACACCTACCGAATGATGAAATAATCAGCAACCATTCCTTTCGAGGAAAACGATCCACCTTATAAATTTAATATTCTATTTCAAAATTTTCAAAGTATCTGCAATAAAACCCACATATTAGAAGCCTTCTTAGACAAAAATACAAAATATCCAGTTATATGCGTATCAGAATCCTGGTTATCAGATGGACAGTTAGACATCCTACAAATAAATGGATACAAAGTAGCAGCATCATATTGTAGAAAATCCCGAGGAGGTGGCGGAGTCTGTATGCTGATTCAAGAGCATACGGAATATACCGAGAGAAAGGATATTGCAATGATGTCAAAATCAAAATCAAAATCAAAAATCATTTATTCAGTTTAGGCCCTAATAAGGCTCTTATGAAGGTCTAAATTACCACTGGTTCGGAAAAAAAGCCACCTGAGAAGAACCGGCAAGAAACTTAGTGCTCTGTCTTTTTTTGCATTTAACAATCATTATATAACAATTTGTAACAAAATTCTTCTAGACATTGGTATGAAATTACAAATATCAAAATGAATGCTACCAAGTTGGTTTTGTCACTGCTTTCATGAAATACATATTCCAACTATTACAATTACCAGGAGCGGGGAGCCACTTGTGCAGAGTGAGTCTATATATTCCAAGCATTTTTATCATTTACATAATCATTAATTTTATAATAGGCTTTATTTATCAAAACTCTTTTGACATGAGTCTTAAACTTATCGTAATTCAATTCGGTAATAGATTGTGGGATTTTATTGTAAAAGCGGACGCAGTTTCCCATAAATGATTTGTTTACTTTTGTAAGTCTAAACCTAGGAGCCACAATTTTGTTTCTGTTTCTTGTATAAATATTATGGTTGTCTGAATTTAACTGAAAACTTCTAATGTTCTTTTTTAAAAACAACAAGTTCTCAAAGATGTAAAGAGCCGGTAACGTGAGAATATTAATTTTCTTAAACAATTCTCTTAACGATTCTTGGGGACCCATTGCAAAAATTGCCCTGATTGCCCTTTTCTGTAGAATGAATATCGTATCCAGATCCGCCGCAGATCCCCATAATAACACGCCATAAGACATGAGGCTGTGGAAATATCCGTAGTAAACTAATTTTGCAGTATCAATATCTGTCAATTGTCTGACTTTCCTAATGGCAAACGCAGCTGAACTAAGTTTCTTTGACAAAGTCTCAATGTGAGAGCCCCACTGCAATTTTGCATCTAGTGTTAGACCTAGAAAAATCGTGTTATCAACTAAATCAAGTTTTCTGCCATCTAATTGTACATTCGTGTCTACCTGCGATGAGTTTGGAGGAGAAAACCGTATACATTTTGTCTTTTTTGAATTTAAAACTAGGTTATTGGCGTCAAACCATTTAGAAACGGATGCTAGCGTTTCATTTAGACTTATCATTTCTTTGTCTTTTCTGCTCACTCTAAATACCAGAGACGTGTCATCCGCGAATAAGACTATGTCACAGATATTATCCACTACAAGTGGGAGATCATTTATGTATGCCAAAAATAAGAAAGGACCTAATATTGAACCCTGCGGAACCCCCATTTTTATTAATGTGCCTTTGGAAGTTATGCCTCCGACACCGACTTTTTGCTGACGACCGGACAAATATGAGGCTACAAGATCAAGGGCATTTCCGCGGATACCATAATATTTTAGTTTGAGCAGTAGCGTACTATGTTCAACGCAATCAAATGCTATCAAATGCTTGTCTATAGACTATTCACTGGAAGTATGTGCAATAGAACTACCTAAAGAAAATATATTACTACTTAACATTTACTGGAATAGAAAAGAAGAAGACATATTTTTCACTAAACTAGAAGAAATTCTACGATACATTATTGCCAAGTTTAATAAACATGATATTATTATAGGAGGTGATTTCAACATAAATGTATTACAAAACAACACAAAAATCAACAAATTTTTAAACCTTATGTCAGAATATAAGTTTACCCAACATATTAAAGAACCTACACACTTCACCCAAACAACTTCAACTTGTATAGACTTAATTTTTACAAATTTCAACAAACATTCATTATGTACCTCAGTAAAAGAATTTGGCTTTTCAGACCATCTAGGCACAATCCTTCATATGAATATTCCAAATCAAATAAAACCAAAGACATGGTCAAAGAAAAAAAGACTATTTACTGATAAAAATATAGAAAATTTTAAATTAGAACTAAAATCAATTGATTGGCAAAACACGCTGTCTGCCACCAAAGATATTGATGATAACTACGAAATATTCCACAAAACTCTACAAAATATATTAAACAAAACTATACCAAAACAAAAAGTTAAAGTAAATAAAACAAATAAAAAGCACTGGCTCACATAAGGAATAAAAATATCCTGTAAACATAAGAGACTACTTAAAATATTCGCACAGCAATCAAAAAACAATATAATCACACAACAATATAAAAACTACGAAAAAACTCTAAAAAGAACAGTAACCACAGCAAAAAAACTACAATTCATTAATAAAATAAAGAAATCCAACAATATAACAAAAACAATGTGGAGTATAATAAACGATCGTACAAATAAAACATCTAAAAAAGAACGTTCTAACATAAAACTTAAGATTAATAATATACTTACCTCCGAGCCAGGGACAATAGCTAACTCCTTTAATAACTTCTTCGCCTCCATCGGAGAAACGAAACATGCACACTCAAATCCAACACCCCGCGGCTTACCTGTGATACATCCCACTGAGCCTTCGTTATACCTCACCCCCGTTGACTGCCCCGAAATATACAAAATAATAAAAAACCTAAAGAACACAAGTAGCCATGGAATAGATGAACTCCCCCCCTCCCTTATTAGGAAATGTGCTGAAGAACTCACACTACCATTCACTCTATTAATAAACCAATCATTTCAAGAAGGACAATTTCCAAAATTATTAAAAATCTCAATAATAAAACCTGTACACAAAAAAGAAGATAAGACAGATAAAAATAATTACCGCCCAATAGCCCTTCTAAATACAGCATCTAAAATATTTGAGAAAGCAATGTATACACGCATTTACAAATTCTGTGAAAAATATAAAATTTTTGACGATTCACAAAACGGATTCCGAAAGAATAGATCCACGACTCTAGCTGTATTCAAATACATCCAAGAAGTCATTAATATAATAGATGCCAAGAAATACCCAGAAGGCATACTGCTAGATATGTCAAAAGCCTACGACAAAGTGCAATACAATATATTATTAAATAAACTTCATGGAATAGGGATCCGCGGAATATCACACAAATGGTTCACATCATACCTTAAAAACAGACAACAACATGTACAATTAGAATACTTTAATGACACTACTAGAGAAATAGAAACTGTACAGTCCAATCGGAAACAAATAAATGCCTCAATACCACAAGGCAGCGTAATTGGATGCTTACTCTTCCTGATTTATATCAATGATTTACCTAAAGCAATCGATGAACCATGTGTCCTTTTTGCAGATGACATATCTCTACTTACATCATGTCAAGACGCTACCAACATAAACTGTAAACTCAACCATATCCTACATAAAACAAAAAGCTGGCTACAAGAACACAACCTTGAAATAAACTTGAAAAAAACTAAAATCATGACCTACTACCCCCATCAAAAATCACCCCTAAATATTAATTTTAAATTCGAAAATACAAATTTAGAGACTGCTAATGATTTTTCTTTACTAGGCTTAACTATTGATACACATGTAAATTGGAAACCACATATAAAAAAAACTCTAGCCAAATTATCAAAGTTTACTTATGCTCTCCGAGAAATAAAAAAAAGTACATCTATAGACGCCGCCCTCACTACTTACTACGCATGCCTACTCATGGCTCACATACGGTATAATTCTATGGGGTAATAGCACAGACACACCGAGCCTTCTCATTCAACAAAAAAAAACTAGTCCGAATTCTAGCTAATGTAAGAAATGACGTAAGCTGTAAACCCTACTTCAAAAAATAAAAATTATTAACCCTGCCCTGCATATATATTTTAGAATTATGTAAATTTATAAGAAAATATCCAAATTTTTATACTACTTATGAAGAACTCCCTACAAAATATTCATTAAGACGAAAAAATATGCTCATAACTCCCTCTTCCAGATTAAACTTACATTCAAATAGTACGCTTCCTATGTCAATTAAGATATATAACCGATTGCCAGAAAAAATAAGAAATGAAAACAACTATAATAAATACATAAAACTAATCAAAACATTATTAATTGAAAAATGTTACTACACGATAAAAGAATTCTTAAGTGATAAACAAAAATAGTATATTTAGTTGTAAAATAATATAATAAGATGGTTATAGTTTTATTTGCTATGGCAAATTATAATATTATATATAAAATAGTAGACACAAAGTTTAGTTTAATAAGTTTTCTCATTTTGTCTGTGATATTAAACAGCAATATTAAATATAACATATTATTGTAATTAATAAGATAGATGTGAATTCAATTATTATTAATATTAGTTGTAATATAAAATATATATTAATATAATTTAATAAATGCCCTCTCGCTATCACAATTGCTGTGCCCTATAAACAGGGTGTGTACTGTATTAGTATAATTTTAAAATGCTGTACACTATTGCAATAAAAATTTATGATTTATGATTTATGATTTAACAAAAACTTCCGCTACTACCTTTGCTGTTATCTGTGCTACAGGTACAGCCTCTGGCCATCTGGTGGCTCTGTCTATCATTGACACAATGTATCTGTTGCCGTCGCATTCCGGCAATGGTCCGACGATGTCTATATGCACTTGATCTAAACGCGCTGTCGACGGGAACGTGCCGATTGGTGATGAGTTGTGCCTATATATTTTGCTTTTCTGGCATGACTCGCATTCTTTTGCCCAAGTTCTAATGTGTGAACTCATCCGTGGCCAGAAATAATGTTCTGAAATCAATTTCCTTGATGATCGCACGCCGGGGTGAGTAATGTTGTGCATAGTGTCGAATACTTGTTTTCGAAGTGATTCAGGCACATATGGTCGCAAATTACTTTTTGAATTTTCGCAGTATAAGTATTTGTTCCCAGATAAATGTATTTTTTTCAAGATTAAGTTGTTTTTGTTCAACAGCTGTTTTAGTTCATTATCGTTGCATTGAGTATTCGCCATCTCACTACAATCCACAGGCGTCGGGCAGTCTATTTGTTCGACGCGTGATAATGCATCGGCTACAGGATTCATGTTGCCAGCGAGGTGTCGTATGTCGATAGTGAACTGTGCGATGAACTCGAGGTGACGTAATCGCCTTGGGGAGTCCTTTTTATTAGTAGAGTTTTGCTTATTATTAAAGGCATAACATAATGGCTTATAATCTGTGTAGATTATCAACTCTCGTCCTTCTACATAAGGTTGAAAATGCGTTACTGCCATGTAGATCGCTAGTAACTCGCGATCGTAAGTGCTATAATTCGACTGTGTTTCACTTAGACCTTTTGAAAAAAATGAAAGTGGTCTCCACATGCCATTTTCATACTGTTGTAAAACAGCGCCAACACACGTCCGAGATGCATCTGTCATTAGCGATAGCGGGGAGTTTGTCGTTGGTGATGTCAACGTAACAGCGTCGCTTAGACTTGCTTTACATTGATCAAATGCTTCTAGTGCCTCCGGGGTCCACTGGATTTCCGTCTTGTCGTTTTTCTTAGATCGGACTAGGTATTTGTTCAATCGAGCTTGATGTTTGGCTGCGTGGGGTATGTTGTTTCGGATGAAATTAATCATACCTAAAAATCTACGTAATTCCTGCACGGTCTTCGGAATTGGGTATTTATTTATTGCCTCGACCCTCTCAGGTAATGGTTTGATACCGTGTTGAGTAATTAAATAGCCAAGGAATTCTATCTGCGACTGACCCAATACACATTTGTCTCGATTTATTGCGATGCCATGCTGATCTAATCGTTTGAATACTTCACGGAGATGACGTCGGTGATCACTGGCTGATGATGACGTCACCAGGATATCGTCAATATAGATAAAAATGAAGTCTAAGCCCGACAAGACTGATTAAGAAATCTTACAAAAGTTTGACCCGCGTTTCGTAACCCGAACGGCATTCTAGGGAACTCGAATAGGCCGAATGGCGTGATTACTGTGGTTTTCTCGACCTCTTGGACTGGAATTTGATTGTATGCTCTTTTTAAATCGATTTTCGAGTATATACTGGTTCCTGGTAACAGGTACGTGAAGTCCAATACTCTAGGAATGGGGTATCTATACGGAACTGTAATTGCATTGAGTTTTCTGTAGTCGCCACATAGTCGCAACTCGCTGTTTTTCTTCGTTGTAACGTGTAAGGGGCTAGCCCACGGGCTTTTGGAAGGCCTGCATATTCCAGTTTCTAACATCTGCTCAAACTCTTTTTTTACTTTTAAGTATTTGTTGGCTGGTAACGGTCTGGACTTGGAATAAACAGGATGTCCATCGGTGATAATTTGATAAACTACGTCGTGTTTCGGCTGCGATAACGCGTCGAGAGGTCTCAATATGCTTTGGTAATCGGCTAAATTGTCTTCGTAGTTTCCGATTAATTTGACAGTTCGTAGAGTGGGCGTGCTTGACTTCATAAACTTTGCATTTTTCTGAAGTCCAGTCATGCCATCTATTAAACGTTTGTTGCGAATGTCCACCAAAATATTGTGTTTTTCCATGAAATCGGCGCCTAGAATTGGTTGCGTAATGTCAGCGACGATAAAAGTCCAACGGTGTACGGTCGTTTCATATTCAAATCCAAAGTCAGCGTTTTGTCACCATATGTTTGTATTAGGGTGCCGTTTGCGGCGTATATTTTATATGTATTGTCTGTTTTTAATTTATTCCCTCTTTTTGGTATTGCGGAGATATTAGCGCCTGTATCAACCAGAAAGCGATACCCACTTTTTCGGTCGGTAACGCATAGGCGGTTTGATGGGGTAATAGCGCTGACGGCCGCCTCTTTCAACGCTGCACTTAGTTTTCCGACGGCTTTATCCAATTGCACGGTTTTTCACAATTCCGGGCTCGGTTTCTTTAATCTAACTCTTGAACGGGATCTTGAGCGCGACTGACTTCGGTTTCGCCTAAAGTGATGTTGTCCGTAATTATTATGGCATGAATTTGACTTTAAAGCTGCTATTTCCATGGTCAACTTACTCATTTGATTTAATATTTCTATCATAAGTTGTGGTTGACCACTTGACATCTCCGACACTTCACCTGACCTTCCTTCTAGAATTTTATCTGCTATTCTGCCGGCAAGGTTATCTAATTTTTGATCTTGACTCACCATTAACACGGCTCGAATATGGTCAGGGAGTCTTGACAGCCACAGGTTGTGAAGGGTTTTGTCACTTACTTGATTGTTGCGTGCCAATTCCCTCATTCTTCTCAGCAGGGATGACGGCTTTTGGTTGCCTAGCTCGATCTCGCTAACTAACTTCTGGAATTGGCGCTCTTCCGACTCTTCATAAACGGACAGTAATCTTTCCTTGACAGCTTCATATTTCTTTGTTTCGGGGGGTGCCGTTATGATGTCGGTTATCTGTATGACGACGTCTTTGCCCAGATTAGACAGCACCATACCGTACTTAGCCTCGTCGCCTTGCTTTTGAGGGGCCATTATTGCCTCAAACTGAGCGAACCATACTCGGGGCATCTCGGTCCAAAAATCCGGAATCTTCGAAGATATACCAAACGCCGCGATTTCTGGGTTGGCATTGCCAATGCTCGCTGCTCCGCATCCAGATGGTCCGGATGAACACATTCCGGTCGACGTCATGTCTGCGACAACTGTGTGCTTTTGAAAACCAAAATCAGGTAGGTCCGCTTGTAAAAAACTGGCGACAATGTGTTAAAAACAAATCGGGGTCACCAATGTAAGTGTCTATGTGGCTGTTGTGTAATTGCACGTCAACTAATAAATAAAACAACCAATTATTGTGGGCGATCGTCGATGACTGAAGGCATTTATTTTATTCATTAAACATACATAATTTGACCTAAATATACAGATGACTTATGCGCCACACTCGTAATAGTAAAAAATACACATCCCTAATATCGACATACGACAGTAAAAATGGCGTACTTAAAAGCCGGAAACAAAAAAATATTAATTAATTAAAAAAAAAATACCCAATAAATATTAATTTATAAAAAAAAAAAATTTTGATTTAAGATTGTTTATGCTTATTAACTTTTTGAGACACAATATATTTCTCAAGAGTACTGCCCCTGGTCAATCTCTTTTCATAATGTCTTCGACGGTTTAATAGGCTACGAACAGTTACAAAAATGGCACGCAAATATAAACTTTGATACTCATGCATTAGAGACTAAATTCGCTCAAATCCCCATTGTTTTACATTAATCCGGACAGCCGGAAGAAACTACGATCCATGTAAAATCTACTCGAATTGTTAAGATGCCCACCAATATTACTCAAGGTGACATTTATATCGAGGAACAGCCAATTGCCAGTTGCATTATTACCGAGTGTTTATCGCATGCGGAAAATAATCATACCTTAGTGCAAATATCAAATCCTACGAATAAACATATAACCGTTCCCACGGCAATAACTATAACTGCGAGCATTTATAACGAAGAAACTTCGCCGGTTATATATATCAAACAAGCACCGCGCGCGCCGCCGATGTGCGAACCCAATAAGTCTTATCGCGTTTGCGCATAGAACATTTAAACGAAGAAGAGACAGTCAATCTAATTAATCTTTGTAAAGAATATGCAGATGTATTTTATCTTGAGGACGAAAATTTATCGTTCACAAACGAAATCAAACACCATTTATTTATTTATTTTATTAACACCAACAAGATATACACACATTCTTATTTCCAACAACACATGCAAGCTGCATCTTGCCAAGTGTAATCTTAATTATAGGTGTTACACCACAGCTTAAGTTTACATAACAATGCAAAGTAATGATCAATATACAATAAAACACAGAATATATAATAAAGCACAGAATAGAGATGGTGGTTACATATAAAGTTAAAATGGAAGTTATAATATTATTATATCCTTGAACTTAAAGAGGCCTGAGTAAATTATTGGCATGTTTTTGAAGTTCAAGATGTTATCGGAAAATATGTCAATAGAAGTAGCATCATCATTAGGTTGGTTTCCGCACATCTTAGCTACAGTTTTATGTATAGAATTGTAACCTATAACTAATCTATTGATTGGTGAGTAGCGTCCCTGACGTGGATGAGAAAATTTCTCCATAAAAGGTGTGTAAGATGAACATCTTGGGAGTCTCAAAGGAGCTCGTAAATTAATCTTGGAAAGTATGTACGGAGTGTCAAGTGCACCATTCACCAGCTTATGCAAAAATGTATGATCCAGCACGCGTCTTCGACGTTCGAGTGATCTCATTTTGAAATTTTTGAGTCTATCTGAGTAACTTGGCAGTTTTATTGCCATATTACAACCATATGAGAGATGCCATAGAAATCGTTTTTGTACTCTTTCGATTCGTTTTTTATATACGTCATAGTGAGGGTTCCATACAACACTACAATACTCTAAGGTACTACGTACTAAAGATGAGTAGATGGCGATTTTAGTGGTGGGGTTTTTAAATTGTTTGCAATTGCGTAAGACAAAACCAAGAATCTTAAGACTCTTGTCAACTGTTCTATCTACATGTATGTAAAAACGTAGTTTAGTGTCCAATATTACACTCAAATCACGAATATTGTCCACTTCAGAAAGTGGTCTACCATTGATGGAATAAGAGTTATGAAAAATATGTTTTTTCCTTGTAAATCTGATTACGAAACACTTTTCAGAATTCAAACTCATACCATTCTTATGACTCCAAGAAACTATGTTATCTAACTCGTTTTGAAGCAAGGCAGCATCTGAAGCAGAATTGACTGATTTAAATAGCTTGAGATCGTCAGCAAACATATAACATTTAGAATTTTTCAAACATGTACTAATATCATTAATAAATATGTTAAAAAATAATGGGCCCAGGTGAGAGCCCTGAGGAACTCCTGATAGAGCTGTGAACGGTGCAGACATGTGCCCCTTTATTACCACGCTCGAATTCCTATTCAGTAAGTAAGATTGGCACCATCGAAGCAGCGTTCCAGATATCCCAACCATAGCAAGTTTACGTAGTAAAATAGTCAGCCCTACAGAAGTCAGTATAAATAGTATCGACAATCTCCCCTCGGTCAATAGACTCGATAAGGTCTTCCTCAAAGGAGACCAGATTCGTAGCAGTCGAACGTGCCTTAACGAAACCGTGCTGTTCCGGAGAGATAGTTTGCCGAAATTGAGATGAAATTGCAGGATAAACAAGCAACTCAAAGACCTTCGCAAAAACAGGGATAATGGATATAGGTCTATAGTTCTTTACGAAGCCTTTATCACCAGTTTTAAATAAAGAAAGAACCAATGATTTTTTCCATATTGAGGGAAATATGCCGTCCTTCAAAGATTTGTTTATGATTAAAGTAAGAGGCAAGCTAAAGCTTCTGCACACCTTACCGCAAACAGGGAAGGCAAACCATCCACTCCTGCACCCTTAGTAGAATCAAGTCTTTTTAACACCCTAAGGACTTCTTTTGTAGAGAACGACAAGGATGATAGGCATGTACAGCAACAATCATCATCAGATCTGATATAACTAGACGTGGCATTGGGACTATTGTATACTGACGCGAAATGGTTGGCAAACATGTTACATATATCCATTCCAGTATTTGCTGATTGGTTATCATTTAACATTATAGCAGGAATTGTGGAACTGTTCCTGGCTCCTTTTTTATTATTTATAAATGACCATACCAGTTTCGGATTTGATCTCAAGGAAGCTTCCATGCGATCAATATAATTAACGTAAGATATTGATTTTAGCCTTTCACATCTTCTTTTAAGTAAGTTAAATGTTAAAACGTCACGCGGATTTTGGTTGTATTTTCGGAGTCTTAGTCGATACCTATACTTTTCATTTAATGCTTTTACTAACATTGGGGAGAACCAACAGGGATATTTGATACTACGAGGTTTAGATTTAGGTACATATTTATTTATTAAAACTCTTAGAATTTCATAGAACTTTGTTACCATCTCGTCCACCGAGGCACATTTACATAATATTTCGTTCCAAGACGTTTTGTTTAATTCATTTATAATGTTTGAATAGTCTGCTTTGTGAAAATTCAGTTTTATGGAATTGTTTGGTAATAATGTTTCTTCATAATCGAGAGGAATAGAAAAAGTTAAAGCTGGATGATGAGGATCTACATTAGATAGTGGATCAGTATTGACTGCGATATTTGCTACAGTTTTGTTGCTTAGAATTAAGTCCAATATTCTACCTCTTTCATTTAATAGATGATTAAACTGAATAAGATCGTTCAATGATAGGAAATCAGTTAACATGTTATGTAATAATCTGTTGGAGTATTCCGCGGTAAGACCAGAGCTCTGGTCAGATAATTTCCAAGACATACTACTTAAGTTGAAATCTCCTGCTATCAGTATAGTTCCGTCAAGTGTCACCATAACATGATTGCAATTATCTACGAAATGTTTAAGCGTAAATTTTTGAACAGGTGGTAGATATACACCACAAATATAAAGCATTTCAGTGTCACCTTTCCCATTAACGGTCTCCACACATACCCATAAATCCTCACAAATGGATTCACATGTATTGAGACGCCTAGAATTAAAATTCTTGGAAACTGCCATAAGTATGCCACCCCCGTTTTTTGTAGCATGAAACCCAGTACTTTCTCGGTCTCTTCTGTAAACATAGTAACGATCATCGAAAAGTTCATTATTAAAAATGCTGTTATTCAACCATGCTTCCGTTAAAATCACAATATCATACGAATTGCAAACAACATTATTAAAAAAGTCTATGGTTTTTGTTCTTAATCCTCTAACATTCGCATAATAAAGATTAATATATTTTAAAGTGCCCTTATGTAAAAATATAATATTTATCCAAGCTTAGCGCATATTACGATAAACAGTTAAGAGTCTCATAGTTCCTTATAATTATTTGGTTACTTTCATCGTTCTTTCTCACAAACATTTTGCTGTCACGGACCCACACATACTTGTAACTTAGTTCCCTAGCCTTGCGACGAGCCGCCGCATGCAATTTTTTTAATTCTGGTGTCAGGTGCTCCGCTACGTATACTGGAGATTTTGTCGTCCCTCCTATGCCCAAGTGGCTGGTGTTGAGCTTATCTTTTTGGTTGTTCTTGTTATATTTTATAGTGGCTGCCAGAAATTCATCACGAAAGCGTGGGCTGCTAAATTTCACTAGTATAGAACGCGGGCGCGACGTTGAGGTGTCCATTTTCGCTAGTCTTGCACAAAAGTGAATGTTATTATCGCTGATAGGGCATTTGATTATCTTGGCAAGTTGTTGTACTGTGTTAACCAAATTCTCCTGTTTGTGCTCCGGCACACATTGAATCTCGATGTTAGTGGCACGTGTCTGTTGTTCAAGTTGTGCGAGACGAGACGAGAGAGCCTGATTGGCAGCCCGCAACACCTCGTTTTCTTTGCGAATTGTGTTTAAAGCAGTTGACTGAGCTGTGTGATTTGACTTTATGCCCTCCAGTTCGTGGTTGAATACAGACAGTGCGGCTTCAAAACTGGTAATCATAGCCTGGACCTCATTTATTTTGGGGTTAAATTCATTGACAACAGCACTATGAAGCTCTTCTCTAATTATATCTCTTATATCAGTCGCTGATAAACATGAGCACTTTTTAGGCTGGCTTGCTTTAGCGCGCTGGGTGACAAAACTGTTATCTGAGGGTGTAGTAGACATACTGCGTATAGGTGTATTAGAATTGTCACCCTTGTTGCGCTCCTTGCAACGGCACATATCACAAATCCAAGCATTTTTGAAGTTCGGAGTCATGGATTCAAAATCAATAGCCGTAAAATTAGTGCAGAGTAAGTGGTACTTATCTATGCAACGACTACACTTCAGATACAATTCATCCTCCAACACATTCGGGCATGCAGCGCATACATTAACCTTTGAAGAAGACATCTTGTACAATATTCAAGTGAACAAAGCAGATGGCACAATATAATGTAGGGTGAGCGAGTTAAAAATGTTGGTGGGTAAGCTGCTGCCTGGCTGTTATAGAACGGCTAAACTTAATAGGTCGCGACCAAAAGGATGTAAGCGCCGTGCAGATAGCGCGTCAAACACTGGATATCGAACGTTGCAATACTGTTATTTTGCTGGATTTATAGCACTGGATTTAGGCACTAATTACTAGATTAACACTGTGAAAATTATTCAGTCCGCAGCTTCACAACACTAGGAACCGATTGCACAAAATTTTGAGTCAATACCACTACTTTTAGTACTCAAATATGAATTAAATTGCAGTGATCAAACCCGTTGTTATTACACACCATATTAGAATTACAGATTATACACCTGTGTATAGTAAAAGCTATAGATATCCATATATACATAGGGAGGAAGTACAGACGCAAATAAAATCTATGTTACAACAAGGTATCATTCAACCTTATTCAATGACGAGACCGCTGGTCTAGTGGTTAGTACACCTGACGGCTAGGCTAGAGGTCGCGGGTTCGATTCCCGCCGGGGCAAACATTTATCTGACAAATCTGTTTGCCTTGCGTCTGGGTGTTTGGTATGTATTATAAGTATGTATTTACAAAAAAAATAATGTATATAAGTATTATATCAGCTACTGGTTCCCATAGTACAAGCTTTGCTTAGTTTGGGGCCAGATGGCGCTGTGTGATAATGTCCAAGCATTATTATTATATCTGTTGGAATGCCCCGGTGTGGATAGTACCAAAGAAAAGTGACGCTTCTGGCAAATCCAAGTGGCGTTTAGTCATTGACTTTCGTCAACTAAATGCGAAAACAATAGATGACAAGTATCCGATTCCAAACATCAGCGACATTCTTGATAAACTAGGTAGATGTCTTTATTACACTACTTTAGACCTAAAATTTGGATTTTTCCAAGTTCAGTTAAATCCACCGGATATACCCAAAACAGCATTTAGTGTGGAGCAAGGTCATTTTGAATTCCTAAGAATGCCTATGGGCTTAAATAATTCTCCTGCAACAGTTCAACGTATCATGGATAATGTCCTTCGTGGCCTGCCAAATTGTATCACTTATATGGATGACATTTTGGTGTTTTCAACATCCTTGCAAGAATACGTAATCAATTTACGCGCTATTTTCGATAGACTTAGACAGTCGAATCTAAAAATTCAAATCGATAAATCTGAATTTCTAAAGCACGAAACGCCCTACCTTCGCCATATAATAACTCCCGATGGCGTTAAGCCGAACCCTGATAAAATTTCTGCAATTTTGAATTAACCGCTTCCGAAATCTCCAAAAGAAATAAAAGCTTTCTTAGGCCTTTTAGGTTATTACAGGCGTTTTATTCCCGATTTTGCGCGAGTAACAAAGCCTTTTACAGCTTGCTTGAAAAAAGGGGCAAAAATTAAAATAACCACGGAGTATACCGAATGCTTTCTTCATTATAAAACTCTCCTTACAAATTATCCAATTTTAAAATACCCTGATTTCAGCAAGGAGTTTATTTTAACAACTGATGCCTCTAACGTGGCCTTAGGTGCAGTTCTTTCACAAGGACCCATCGGAGCCGATAAACCGATAGCGTACGCATCTAGGACGTTAAATAACAGCGAAATTAATTATTCAACAATAGAGAAAGAGCTTCTTGCTATGGTATGGGCGTCAAAGTATTTTAGGCCATACCTTTTCGGACGAAAATTTAAAATAACTACAGATCATAAGCCGGTTGTCATATGGTTGATGAATCTTAAAGAACCAGGATCACGTTTAACGAGATGGAAATTGAAATTAGCCGAATATGACTACACTATTATTAATAGACCTCCAAATTCGGATATTCGTTTATTTTGTTCAACAATGGAGGCAATGCTTAGAAAATTATTTTATACAAATAAAAAACTAGTTATATGTGGTGATTTTAATGTAGATACTTTAAAAATGTCAACTGAGGCACGCTTATTTAAAAATCTTTTCAAATCATTTAATTTAGACATTATATTTAATGAGCCCACAAGAATAACAGCCACTTCGTCTACCTGCATTGATAATATAATATCAAATGGAAATATAATAAATAAGTCGTTAATAAGTGGCATTAGATCAGATCATATGGCTCAATTAGTTGAGTTGCATGATAGTGCACAACCTAGCACCTCTTTGAAAGAGTGTAGACCCCTGTCTAAGAATAGAATGGAAAGGTTTAGGAAGAATTTAGATTCAAAAATTTATAATTCTAAGTCTGGTGAGCCCAATGAATGTTTTCAAAAATTACATAACGTTATATGCAGTGAATTTAATAAGGCCTGTCCTAAACGAAAGATGAAGCTAAATAACAAATTGGAATTTAGTAACTGGGCAACTAAAGGTATAAGGAAAAGTAGAGACACTTTGTATGAGTTGTATTATAAGAAATCTCATACAACTAATGAAGAGTTTTATAGTTACGTGAGAAAATATTCTAAATTATTTAAAACTGTTTGTCAAATAGCTAAATCAAAATATATAAGTAATGAAATAAGTAATTCCGATGATAAAATAAAAACGGTTTGGAAAGTTATTAATAGGGAAACGGGAAAGAATGGAATTAAAGAAAAAGTAAGCACACTTAAAATTAACGAGAATCTTGTGTCGGATAAGTTAGACGTCGCAGCAGCTTTTGAGAGATACTTTGCCAATATTCCGTCCGAAATTACAAAAAACCTTAGCTCGTGTGCAAATACAGCCGAAGGCTTACTTAAGAAATCGTTTAATAAAGTTATTCCAGAGTTTTACTTTCGACATGTAAATGCAAATGATATTATTAAAACATTTAAAACGCTCAAAATTAAAAACACGGAAGATTTATGGGGACTTTCGATTAAAGTTATTCAAGCAATTCTACCAACGATTGCTCCTATACTGGCAACCATTTTTAATACTTGCATTGATCAAGGAATATTTCCTGATTTAATGAAATATAGTAAAATAATACCGATTTTTAAGGCGGGATCTAGAGAAAATCCTTCTTATTATAGACCAGTATCAATACTGCCGGCTTTGAGCAAAATATTTGAGAAAATTATGTTAAATCAAATGTTAGGTCACATTAATGCGCATAATATATTACAAGTGACGCGGCGGCAAAATTACTAAAACATATATTTGAAGCATGGGAATGTTCACATGATGCCCTAGGTGTATTTTGCGACCTATCTAAAGCATTTGATTGCGTTGAACATAGTACGCTACTGCTCAAACTAAAATATTATGGTATCCGCGGAAATGCCCTTGATCTTGTAGCCTCATATTTGTCCGGTCGTCAGCAAAAAGTCGGTGTCGGAGGCATAACTTCCAAAGGCACATTAATAAAAATGGGAGTTCCGCAGGGTTCAATATTAGGTCCTTTCTTATTTTTGGCATACATAAATGATCTCCCACTTGTAGTGGATAATATCTGTGACATAGTCTTATTCGAGGATGACACGTCTCTGGTATTTAGAGTGAGCAGAAAAGATAAAGAAATGATAAGTGTAAATGAAACGCTAGCATCCGTTTCTAAATGGTTTGACGCCAATAACCTAGTTTTAAATTCAAAAAAGACAAAATGTATACGGTTTTCTCCTCCAAACTCATCGCAGGTAGACACGAATGTACAATTGGATGGCAGAAAACTTGATTTA
Organism: Falcaria lacertinaria; assembly: GCA_951449985.1. NCBI lineage: Eukaryota > Metazoa > Arthropoda > Insecta > Lepidoptera > Drepanidae > Falcaria > Falcaria lacertinaria. The sequence continues at coordinate 1,947,397 of OX602135.1, forward strand.
GTTGATAACACGATTTTTCTAGGTCTAACACTAGATGCAAAATTGCAGTGGGGCTCTCACATTGAGACTTTGTCAAAGAAACTTAGTTCAGCTGCGTTTGCCATTAGGAAAGTCAGACAATTGACAGATATTGATACTGCAAAATTAGTTTACTACGGATATTTCCACAGCCTCATGTCTTATGGCGTGTTATTATGGGATCTGCGGCGGATCTGGATATTGTTATGTATCGACATGTGGGTACTACGTACCCACCTATTCTATTATAATAATATGTATGCATACCGCCATTTCAGTCGCAATAAAGCATCAGCCGTGTTAACGTACTTGCGCTGTTTCATTTCTCAAATACCACATTGGCGACGATTGGAAAATAAATAATAATTAGAAAATAGTAATATTACATTATATTGAGTGAAACGCGTGAAAAGTCATATCATCAAAATGTCTATCGGCAAAATTCGTGAATTTGACATTGAAAGTGGCAGTTGGGACTCTTACTGTGAACGGCTTGAGATGTATTTAAAGCCAACGCTGTTACTGCGGACAAGCAGTTAGCGACGCTCATTTCAGTGGTTGGAGATCAGTGTTACGAGTTGATGTCTAATCTGGCGAGCCCGAAAAAACCATCGGAATTAACATTTCAACAATTGGTCGAATTGGTACAAAGGCATTTAAACCCGAAACCGTCCGTCATGGCGGAGCGTTACCGTTTTCGACTTCGAAGGCAAGCAGCGGGTGAAACTGTATCACAGTACATTACGGAGCTAAAGAAACTAGCACGAACTTGTGATTTTAAGGAAACGTTAGCGGACAATCTTCGCGATCAGTTTGTGTGCGGCGTAAGTGGAGACGTTATACGGCAGCGGTTGTTTGCGGAGGAAGACCTTACATACGCCAAGGCCGTGACCTTGGCATGCTCATTGGAAGCCGCAGAACGTAATGCAGCGGTGATAGCGGGCAGCGATACTCGGGTACACGGGGAGTCCACGGGGTTGCTTCATCGTATAGCGAGCGGCGGGAATGGCGCGGGGCGCGCGGCCGGGCGGTGGCCGCAGGCGCAGCGCAAGGAAACAGGTTTTAGTGCACGAGAAACAGCCGGAGGCGCGCGTGCTGCAATTCCATGCACCGCTTGTGGCGCTATGAATCACAGTTTTTCTACATGAAAGTTTAGAGATTACATATGTAGCAGGTGTAAAACAACAGGACATCTGCGTCGGGTGTGTCCCAAATGGTCACCCGGCAACCGGCAGGCGGTTCGAGGGCGCAATGGAGGCCAACCGCGGGCCCACTTCGTTACAGAAGAAGTTTGTGAGGAAGAACAAAGTGACTCTGAGGGAGAGGAAGCGATCTACAGAATGTCCTTAAGCCAATACAAGCCGGTGAGTTTGCCTGTGTACGTTAACGGCCAACAACTAGTGATGGAGGTAGATACGGGGGCTTCCAGTTCGTTTATAAGTAAAAAAACATTTGATTTATATTTTAGAAATGAGGAGTTAAAACCTACCAATACCTTGTTCAAGTTTTACGACGGCACAAAGATAAAGCCGTATGGAGTAATTACGCCGTCAGTAAGGTACGAATCAATCACCAAGAAATTAGATTTATATATAGTACAAAAAGGTGAAACCAATTTAATGGGTAGGCAGTGGCTAGCCGAGTTATGTATAAAAATACCGAAACTAAAGTGTAGTCCGGTCAGTAAAATCAACTCCGTTAGCAGTGTTAGTAGCGAATTGGATTTAATTCTCGACAGATATAAAGAAGTATTCGATGGGCCCGGGTGCTACAACGGTGGGACGGCCACGCTGCGCGTGCGTGAGGGCGCAGCGCCGGTGTTCCGGCGCGCGCGGCCGCTTCCATTCGCGCTGCGGGGCCGCGTCGACGCGGAGTTGGATGCCATGCTGCGGAGCGGCGTCATCGAGCCCGTCGACTGCGCGGACTGGGCAACGCCCCTGGTTCCGGTCATTAAGAAGGATGGAGGTTTGAGAGTTTGCGCCGATTTCAAGGTCACACTCAACCCTGTTTTGATGATGGATAGGTATCCATTGCCGAGGGTGGAGGAGTTATTTGCCAATTTATCAGGCGGAGAAACGTTTACGAAAATAGACTTGTCTCAAGCGTATAATCAGATATGTTTATCCGAGGAATCAAAAATGTTAACCGTTATAAACACTCATCGAGGGTTGTTTAAATATAATAGGTTACCATACGGCCTATCATCTAGTTCGGGAATATTCTGTAGAATTAGTGAGTCAATAGTCAAAGATATACCTAATGCTCAAAGTTTCTGCGACGACATCTTGATATTTGGCAAAACTAGGGAGGCGCACTTAGCTACATTGGAGGCCGTATTAAAAAAAATGAGAGATTTAGGTTTGAAACTAAAGAAAAGTAAGTGCACGTTTCTTGCTAACGAGGTTTGTTATCTAGGATACGTAGTGAGCAAGAACGGTATCAAGCCAGACCCCAACAAAGTCGTGGCTGTGGCAAAAATGCTGCCGCCATCGAGTGTATCGGAAACGCGGTCGTTTTTGGGTATGGTCAAGTTTTATTCCAAGTTTATTCCAAATGCGAGCGATATATTGCATCCTATACACTGTTTGCTAAAAAAGGGTGCGCGCTGGAACTGGACTAGGGGGTGCGAGGCATCATTTAACAAGGTTAAATCCTTGTTACTCGGTAAGCAGATACTTGCCCACTACGATCCAAGTAACTGTTTGACGCTAACTTGTGACGCCAGTCCGCGCGGGGTCGCCGGAATCCTCAGCCAGCCGGATCGGCAAGGGTGGGAGCGACCGGTGGCGTATATATCGAGGAAATTGAATGCGGCAGAGCAGAATTATTCACAAATTCATAGGGAATCACTTGCAATTATATTTTGTATTCAGAAATTTCACCAATATTTGTACGGTAGGCGGTTTACTTTAAAAACCGATCATAAGCCCTTAATAAGCATTTTCGGTCCGCAAACCGGTGTGCCCAGTATGACCTCGAGTCGTATGCAGAGATGGGCTTTGCTGTTAATGGCTTATGACTTTGATATTCAATATGTAAACACGGCAGACAATTCCGCCGATGCAATGTCGCGGCTACCGATAGGACAAAGTAAAGAAGTCGATCCACCGGAGCAGTCTTACTTGCACTTCGCATCGGACGCGCTTTTTATCGATTGTAACGAAATACGCCTAATGACGTCTAAAGATAGGTTGTTAGGTAGGGTAGTTAATTATATAAAAAATGGTTGGCCAGCCTGTGCCGAAATAAAAGAAATGCAGCCTTATTTCAATAGACAGAAGGAGTTATATATAGAACTCGATTGTGTAATGTGGGGTCACCGCGTAGTAGTTCCGGAGGCATGCCGCGAAATGGTACTGCGTGAACTGCACGAGCCTCACATGGGAATCGTAAAGACCAAGGCCATGGCCAGGAGTTATGTGTGGTGGCCCGGGATAGACGAGGCTATCGAGGCCCGATGTCAAGCGTGCGACGCGTGCACGGCAGTGGCCCCCGCACCGCCGGCGAGTGCGCCCGTGCCATGGCATTGGCCATCGCGAGCCTACGAGAGGGTCCATATAGATTTTTTAGGACCTATTGACGGACGCACGTATATGGTGTCCATTGACGCAAGGTCCAAGTGGATATCGGTATCAAAGATGGTACGAACCACAGCCGATAATGTTATAGAACGATTATTGGACTCGTGGTCAAGGTGGGGTATTCCAAAACAAATCGTATCAGACAATGGCCCACCGTTTTCGAGCAAGGAATTTAACCACTTTTTAGAAATAAACAGTGTACGTCACGTTTATTCAGCACCTTACCACCCAGCGTCAAATGGGGCGGCTGATGGAGCTGTAAAGTTAATAAAAAACGTAATTAGGAAAGCCAAGCATGAGAGGGTCAACCCTGACCGGGCCATTCTCAAATTTCTACTGCACTATCACAACACACCTCACAGCACCACCGGCGAATCACCAGCACGACTATTACAGGGCCGCGATCTAAGCATCCGATTAGATGCTATAAAACCTGATAGGACTGCTAAGGTAATGAACCAACAGTATAAAGTAGTAGAACGGTCGCGTAAACCATCAAGGCATTTAGAGATAGGTGAACCTATACAATATCGAACGTTCCGACCGGGCGCAAAATGGTCGGACGGTTATATAACTAACAAGCTAGGAAAGTCTGATTATACGGTTGTGACAAGTGATGGATCTACACATCACCGCCACATAGATCAAATGAAGCGGCGGCACTTGAGAAACTCTAACGTTGATCCTCCGCCTCCGTCCTACATTGAGACCGAACCAGGGAGCGCCAGCGACGGTAGGCCGACGGGAACTGATGTTGCCGCACCCGGCATGGCGAGCGCAACCAGCGGCCCTGTTAGTGTTACGGGGCCCGCGCCCGCGACAGCCATGGCGCTCGAACAGCCAGCGCCTGCAACGGCCGCGCCCGAGGCCCCGCCCGCGCCGCTCGAGAAGGGTGAGCCGATAGCAGTCAGAGGGGAAGTCGCAATGCGTCCCAAACGTGTCGAATTACCGTTACCGGCATTAGATAAAAGAATTCCTAAGGAAGTCAAACGCTACGGATTTGATTTTGACTGATTTCCTTCTTAATATGTTCCAAGCTGTATAAATTAAATGTGTAGCTTAAACTTAATTTTAATGAATGCTGAATGCTGAACCGAATAATAAAGCATAAAGATGCATTTTAGATTGTAGTTGTAATGTTGTTAGCATCCACTAACGGCAGCATGAATCTAGTAATAAGTAAACCATTTTGTTAATACTGTTCCTCTATAGTAGAAACCAGCTGGTAATCGCATAGATATATTATTACATTGTCATGTCATTTTAGCATATTACTTACCCTGTAATATTAGAATAAGTGCGGGGGTGTTATGTATCGACATGTGGGTACTACGTACCCACCTATTCTATTATAATAATATGTATGCATACCGCCATTTCAGTCGCAATAAAGCATCAGCCGTGTTAACGTACTTGCGCTGTTTCATTTCTCAAATACCACAGATATGATATTCATTTTACAGAAAAGGGCAATCAGGGCAATTTTTGCAATGGGTCCCCAAGAATCGTTAAGAGAATTGTTTAAGAAAATTAATATTCTCACGTTACCGGCTCTTTACATCTTTGAGAACTTGTTGTTTATAAAAAAGAACATTAGAAGTTTTCAGTTAAATTCAGACAACCATAATATTTATACAAGAAACAGAAACAAAATTGTGGCTCCTAGGTTTAGACTAACAAAAGTAAACAAATCATTTATGGGAAACTGCGTCCGCTTTTACAATAAAATCCCACAATCCATTACCGAATTGAATTACGATAAGTTTAAGACTCAAGTCAAAAGAGTTTTGATAAATAAAGCCTATTATAAAATTAATGATTATGTAAATGATAAAAATGCTTGGAATATATAGACTCACTCTGCACAAGTGGCTCCCCGCTCCTGGTAATTGTAATAGTTGGAATATGTATTTCATGAAAGCAGTGACAAAACCAACTTGGTAGCTTTCATTTTGATATTTGTAATTTCATACCAATGTCTAGAAGAATTTTGTTACAAATTGTTATATAATGATTGTTAAATGCAAAAAAAGACAGAGCACTGAGTTTCTTGCCGGTTCTTCTCAGGTGGCTTTTTTTCCGAACCGGTGGTAATTTAGACCTTCATAAGAGCCTTATTAGGGCCTAAACTGAATAAATGATTTTTGATTTTGATTTGATTTTGAATAAAAAAGGTAAAAATAACACCAATGCAGACGCATTGTCACGAAATCAAATTAATTACAATGAAAATGTAATTAATCGTCAATTCGTCTGAAACAGACTGTGATTCATCCTCAACACTAACCGCACAAGGTAACCAAATAAGGAATCCATCGTCTACTCTCACCGCCGATTCAAATTTAAACAGAGAATGGCAAGATAATACCTTAAATTTTATTTCTCCACATAGTGAAACAGTACACACTAGCTTAGAAAATCCCGTTTTGGAGATCCCTATATCCAACGAACCTTTAAACAAATTTAAAAGACAGTTAACTATAAACATTATAAATAAGATCCCAAGAACTAGGCCGACCGTAACTGAGCCGTTTCCGTCTTATAAAAAGGTTTGGGTAGAAATTGAAGATGCAAACCTTGAAGAAAGCCTTATCAGTATAGTTAAAACTTACATCGATCCAAATTTTCGGTCTGCAATTTTAGTAACACCTCATAAAAAATGTTGGATATTATACCTGTATTACAAAATACGTTTGAAAACCATTCAATGAACATAGTTTTGGTTAAAAACGAAATTCTCAACGTCAGTGATCAATCAAACCAGTTCGAAATTATTAAAAAGTACTATGAAGGAAAAACTAATCATCGTGGTATAAATGAAACTTACTTGTCACTATCTCAACGTTATTTTCATCAGACATTACGAAATATATTAATGATTTGCACGCAGATATTCTAAGCATTGAGTCCGAAAAATACTTAACTGTTATAGATTAGTTTTCTAAATACGCACAAATATATTTTCTACCAGATTGTACCGCCCCTAATATAATAAAAGCACTATTAAATTATAGTATCATCACGGTTTTCCTTTGAGCTTAACAACTGATCAAGGTACCGAGTTCAAGAATAAAATGGTAACCGAATTTCTCAGATTACATAAAGTACAAAATCATATGACGAATGCATATGCACCGAACGAGAATGGTACCATAGAACTTTTCCACAGTACCATTTTAGAGCACCTACGACTACTTAAAATTCAGTACAAAAACGAACGCACGCATATTCTCATACCATATGCATTAATAGCATATAATAGCTCTATACATAGTCTAACTAAGTGTAGGCCATTTGATGTAATTTCTGGTCACTTTGATCCTCGCGATCCTATAGAATTAATTATGACGGACCGATATCTTCATACATGCATTCATAAACATCGTAGTCGAATGGAAACAGTACATAAAATATTTCATGATGGTGCACTATCCGATCGCGAAGCCATAATGTCGCGTCGGAACGCGAATAGGGAACCGATTTTAGATTTAAACGAAAATCAAGAAGTATTCGTTAGGAATCCAATGGCAAGTAGACAAAAATTGGCACCTAGTTTTGTTCACGATATAGTAGTCGGCAAGTTACCAATACACATATACACCGCTAAAAATCGTGGCCCTCATTTATAGCTCCGAGGAAATTATAAGCGTACATATAAGAAGTTATTACGACGTTCTTAGCCTAGCTACTTATTTTACCGAGTCTAAAATAGTGATAGTTATAAAGTTTCCAATTACGTTTACTGCCAAATATCAGTTATATGAACTATGTCCCGTTCCAAATAAGAATAATATAATAATAGTACCACCTGCACCTTATATAGCAACCAATTTTCAGGAATTTGTGTATATAGAGGCTGAATGCCCAAAGTTCAATTCTTGGCATTTATGCGAGCAGAAGACTATTTATCAAATCAAAGTGAAATCTAGAATTGATGGCATTACCGCAATACAATAGATTAGAGAAAACAAGGAGTTTTAATCTCAGATCAAGCGACTTGAGCAGTCTCAAAAAAAATTAAAAGGAAATTATTATGTAAGATTCTGTACAAACTGACTCCACGGATATACCTAGCATTTACCACACCACGATCCCGGTATTCATACTTATATCATTAGCTGCAGTTATAACAAGCATATTGTACATTATTCGACGTCGACGTACAGTGAAGTTAAAATATATAACAAAACAACCTGATATTGACGGAACAAGAAAGGAGAGCCGCAACTCTGTTGCTCATCTGGTAGGGAAGGTGTTACACCAAAGTGACCGACCGGACATTTGTGATCCCATGCCGCGACGTCACCATAGATACTTGTGGTCGTCTTTTCCCTGACATCGGTGTGAACGGACGCCCATAATTAATTATTATAATTTTTATTCTAAATTTTGTTTATAAAGATAGTAAAAGTGTATTCTGGATATAAAAGACTCGTTATTTAAAGCTTCCTGACACACGCCCCCTCATAATTCTCGGATAAATACATAGTGCCACTTTACATCGGTCACATTCTATTTTAGACCTCTTATTATTTACTTTAGTGCTGCAATAGCGACACCTCTTATAGGTATCTATTTTTAAGGGCCAGTGATCTCCTAATCTTTGAAATCTGATTTCTTCTGGTACCCCATAAAGTTTTTTTGCCTTTCGTCACTCTCTTCCACTCGTTTCTTTTTATTTGTAATATATTTTGGCATTGTTTGGAATGATCTTTTTCTAAAGGTTTTATTATCCACAAACTGCCTCGAAAGAGCGATTCTAAATTCTTTTTGGCTCATAACGTTGTGTACTCGGGTGTTCATTTTATATAATATATATGCATTTGTTATTGCTACATCTACAAGAAAATAGAATATTCGAGTCCACCATTTGCGACTTCTTCTACCTACAGCATAGTGTGTTCATATTTGGTCGAAACGGTCGACTCCACCCATACGTTTCGTATATTCTGGAATGAGTAAAGGGCATTTGACAGATTTTTTTAACCATCTTCTTGGGTCCTGTAGCAATTTGTTTTTTCTTTGGGATGGAATGCTGTGCTTACAACGTTAACTTGTTTGGTATCTTTCCAAACAGCAAATCCTACATTTTTCTTCACTCTCCACTGCCATTTACCTTTCTTCAGTTTTTTATCTTTGTACTTACCTTACTAGCAGCTTGTGATATCCTCTCATCTTCTTCTCTGTTTCATGTCTTTTTTGGTTTCTTTACTAAAAGAGGTAAATCAACGCGATCAGCTCGAATTGTTGCTGTACTATAGATACCTTGATCATATAATTGTTGCAAAAGTTCAAAACTCGAAAAGAAATTATTAAAAGCCAGATGACCAGAATAGCCATTACGAAGTAAGGGCTCAGATAACGATTTTACAACGTTACTGCCCAGTCCTGTCTCTGCGGTATCAGTTTTGCCGGTGTAAATTTGAAACTGATAAAGGTAACCTGTGCTGCTGTCAGCACGACACCATACTTTATAACCTCGTTTCACAGGTTTCATCGGCATATACTGTTTTAGACTAGAGCGACCCTTAAATTTAATCATACATTCGTCTATTGATTGAGAATTGGTTATAGATGCATTGGTTTGACAAAGATTGTTCAACCGATCAAGGAGAGGCCGCAATTTATACAACTTATCGTAGTTTTAATCTGTACGACTGGCCATTGCCATATTGTCGTTGACATGCAAGAACCTCAGAATTTTTTGGAATCTTTGCAATGTCATAGTCTCAGGTATTTCTACTACTTGTAATAGTGGATTACTTGACCAATAGTCCTCAATTGTAGGAAGTATATGAATACCCATCTGTATTATGATGCCAAGAAATGCCTTCAGTTCGATTACTGTCACAGGTGTCCAGTTTCGTGCATTTTCTTGTTCTGCATATTTATTCGTCTGTATCATTATATTATCCATTACTTCTGTATCAAAAAATTGCTCAAAGTGTACTATTGGTCTTGTCCTGTTTGGTAGGTTTACAGTACAGCGTAACGGTAAATTATCAAAGGTTTCAAGGTTTGGATTCTGTTGCCAAGTCTGTTTTTTCCATTCTATCGCATCAACATCTGAATCTTCATCAGAAGAGGAGGAAAAGCCTGAAAGATTTTAGTTTTCTCTATTTTCTAATAGAGATGAATAAACTCTAGTAGTTTCTAATCGAGAATCATGAGCAGCTTTGGATGTAGACGGTTTAGGAGATTGTGCCAACGTGGGACTCTCTTGTCCTTCGCCTGCTGCTGAGCTAATCATTACATCTGTACCGACTATTACAGTTAGCAAATCAGTATTATCGTTTCTGCCTTCGGCATCCGACACATTTTCTTCATCGTCTTCGGATATACAGCCATCTGGTATACCAAATATATTTTCCAGCTCTTCTTCGATGTCTTCGTCCCGCAGTATCTTACCTCGCTTACTCATTATCTATAAAAAAATCAAAATTTGTTCATATCAAAATAATGAATAAATAATTATATTGAATTGATTCAGGTTTTACTTTGCGGAAATTCATATTTATAGAATACAAAATATATTATAATTTGCTTTGTCCGCTTAATGAGTGTGATACGGTCGAACGGCCTGCGCCCAGGTGAGCTCAGCCGTGGTTTCTTCCGACACGTGTTTCAGGACTTCCACGTCCCATCATCAGGGTGCCGCCGCGTTGGTCGAGCAGCGTGATGACACATCGAGGTCTGGATGCTGGAGCAGCGCCGCAGCACGATGGTCGGACGCTGGAGCAGCGTCACAGGATGCTGGACCAGCGTCGCAGGATGCTGGAGCAGCGTCACAGGATGCTGGAGCAGCGTCACAGCATGATGGTGGCGTGAGACGCCACGACAGCACGTAGACCCTTCTGTAACTAACTCACTCTCTCATTTCTCAGCTTTAGTTACAGAAGGGTCTACGTGCTGTCGTGGCGTCTCACGCCACCATCATGCTGTGACGCTGCTCCAGCATCCTGTGACGCTGCTCCAGTATCCTGCGACGCTGGTCCAGCATCCTGTGACGCTGCTCCAGCGTCCGACCATCGTGCTGCGGCGCTGCTCCAGCATCCAGACCTCGATGTGTCATCACGCTGCTCGACCAACGCGACGGCACCCTGATGATGGGACGTGGAAGTCCTGAAACACGTGTCGGAAGAAACCACGGCTGAGCTCACCTGGGCGCAGGCCGTTCGACCGTATCACACTCATTAAGCGGACAGAGCAAATTATAATATATTTTGTATTCTATAAATAAATAATTAATCTAAATAATGGTAACACCAACTGGTAATGGCGTACATGTTGCCACCATCATGACTAGTACGAACTGGTAATGGCAAACATGTTGCCACCATGTTTGGAGTAATTTTTTTCGATAGTTAGTAATTCGTTTTTTGAAATATGCAATGAAATGTAATAAACACACAATCTATATTACAATAAATATAAAATCTTACCGTAACGTCTTCGCAATATGAAGATTTTCTGACGACGAGACCGCTGGTCTAGTGGTTAGTATACCTGACTGCTACGCTAGAGGTCGTGGGTTCGATTCCCGCCGGGGCAAACATTTATGTGACAAATATGTTTGTCTTGCGTCTGGGTGTTTGGTATGTATTATAAGTATCTATTTACAAAAAAAAAGTATATAAGTATTATATCAGCTACTGGTTCCCATAGTACAAGCTTTGCTTAGTTTGGGGCCAGATGGCGTTGTGTGATAATGTCCAAACATTATTATTATTATATTATTTCTTAGATTAGCACACAAATCGCAAGTTCACGCAAAATTTGAAAACACACAATGACAATTGTTTGACATTTAGTGTCAAATGGCTCTGTGGTTTTTTTTTAACCTACACAATACGTTCCGTTGTAAGCAGAGTCACTAGGTTTTAAGGTGTAGTGGTTGAAGTACTTAGTTGTAAGAATATATCATGTAATGTAGTCAGTAAGTAGTAGCTAATAAACCTTCGTAACGTAAACACGTATTCTTGATTTATCCCCTCTGTACCCCGCACACCGCATGGCGACCCTGCCTTGCGCTTGTGCGCCGGGCTATCGGGTTAGCTTCCGTGAATCGTAGCATCGTGCATCGCGGCGAAGTCATCAGTTTTGGAACGGTAGCACAATTGATATAGATAATAATGGGTTTTTCCACTACTCCCGTGTACGACACTGCGGACTATACATCAACGCTGCTAGTACGTGCAATTTTAACAAATATCCTTCAAAATGGGGAAGACCTATTCTAAGCAAGAAGAGAAAGAGGTGATCATCACGCAGAACGCTGTGGGTGATAACGGCGCGACCGGGATTCGCGAGGATCACATACATATAAATAATGTATTGCTGAGCACTATTTTGGCTATCGCAGGAATCGTAATTTTGATTTTCCTCTTCAAGTATTACAAACGTTGCCACCAAGGATGGATGCAGAAGGAACTACGAAGTGAGCTCTTCAAGCGAGTTCAGATGAGATTGTCGGGCCGTGGCCAGCGTAGGTCGGTCCAGGATGAGGAAGCTAACATCTGAGGTCATCGAGACACTGCTATTATTCGTCGACGATCAGTGAGTGCATGAAAATTATATCGGTAATTAATGTGATTAAATGTGAGTGAAAAAATAAAATAAAAATAAAAAGTGAGTATGGTGAAAGGTAAAAGTGAGTAAAACACAGGTATTTGATGGAACTAGAGATACGTAGTATTTTAGAAAAGTTAGAAAATATAAAAATTAGTTTAAGAAAATTAGGTCCTAAAAGAAGGCAAGAAAAAATAGGTTGAGATAAAGTTGAGAAAGCTAAGGCACTATACTCTACATATAAAGATTTAATTAAATCATTGCATGTTTCACACGTATCAGGTGAATTAACTAGTTATATTTTAGATATATTAGATGAGAAAATACATAAATGTTTTGATAGTATATTAAGATATTGTTCTAAGGATACGGAGAAAGAAAACCAAATTACAATGGCTGAACATTTTGATTTAAAGGCAGTAGGAAGCCTCATTCCTGTATTAGATGGAAAGGAGGAGACCGTTGAAAGAGTAATAGAGGGCATTGAGATGTTAGATAGTATTTTTAAAGATCAGAATAACAAGAAATTGTTGATTTCATTTGTTTTGAAAACAAGATTGAATAAAATATCAAAACTAAAATTAAAATCAGATTATAGCTCTGTCGCAGATTTAGTAAAAGACAAAGAAATTTTTGATAACAAAGAAATCAGCCAATTCATTGTTATTGCAGTTAAATAATATAAATCAAAATGAAATGTCTATTGATGAATATGGTGATAAGGTCGAAGAGTTGTTTACTAATCTCACAATTACGCAAGCAGGTGAAAATCAAAAGGCTAGCGAAATTTTGAGACCCATAAACGAAAGCTTAGCTATTAAAAAGTTTGTAGATGGCCTGAGAAACAAGCGGTTGAGCACCATTATCGCTGCTCGCAACTACACCGAGCTCAAAGAGGCGGTTCAGGCTGCCAAGGATGAGGCGCCAGAACACCTGTCATCGTCAGGAATAATCATGAACATGAGAGGTAAGTTTAGAGGTAGAATGCAAAGTTTTCGCGCAAGAGGTCAAGGTCAATGGCATTCCCGTGGTAACGGTGCATGGCACTCTCGTGGAAATGGCGGATGGCAGAACACACGCCAAAACACATGCCAAGACTATGCTAGAGGTAATACTTTTGGTAATTACAGGGGCCGTCAGACAGTTTTTTATCGAGGACGCGGTCAACAAGGTCGTAATCCTAGATATCGTGATCGTAGGGGTTATAGTCAAAACATATACTCCCTTTCGGACGATAACCAATTGAGCCAGACCGTAGAAAATAATACGGAACAGCAAACGCATAGCGAGACAGAGTTTTTTCGAGCATAAAATATTTGTAATGTATGTGGCAACACTGATTATGGCGGTCTGTCACTTAATAAATGTCAATACGTACGGACGTGGTTTGATTTCTATAAAATATTACAGTGGCGAACGAGGCTGATTATACGCGTGTGAACTTAATTTATTAAACAATCAGTGTATTAACTATTGACAAATTTGAAAATGTCTGTCGGAAAAGTTAGTGAGTTCGATGTAGGAAGCGGCGCCTGGTCGTCGTACGTGGTGAGGTTAGAGATGTATTTCTTGGTTAACCACGTAAAAGAGGAGCTTAAACTGCCGACACTTATCGCTGTGATGGGCAATGATGCCTATGAGTTGTTAGCAAACCTGGCTAGTCCCAAAAAACCAGCGGAGTTGTCTTATAAAGACGCAGTGGAATTTCTACGTCAGCATCTGCAACCGACACCGTCCGTACTCGCTGAGAGATATCGGTTTAGACAGCGAAGGCAAGCTAGCGAGGAAAATATTGCTCACTATATAGCGGAACTACAGAGACTGGCTCGGAATTGCAAGATTGGCGGGACACTTAGTGAGAACCTTCGAGACCAGTTCGTGTGCGGGTTGCGAAGCGATGTCATAAGGCAGCGGTTATTCGCAGAAGACGACACGCTGACCTACGCTAGTGCAGTGAAGATTGCGAATTCCCTCGAGGCGGCAGAGCGGGATGCGGCCGCGGTGGAGTTGAATGCATCGACAGGGTGTAAGGAAAACAGTTCCAGGGCCGTGGAATCTACGGCATTACATGCGTTAGCACATAGCAACGCGGGAGTGCGTTCAGTGCGGGGATGGCGCGGGAACGGAGCGAGAGCATCGAGAGCTCGGGGAGCGGGAAGACAGGCGCGGGGAGCGGCGGTCGAGGAGATCAGCACTGCGCGAAAAAGCGGCAGTGGTAATGCAAAGGGGGATGGAGGAGGCCACCTGTATAATTGTGAAGGCTGCGGAGCGACCACACATAGTTATTCTCAGTGTCGTTTCCGGGATTATGTGTGTAGCATGTGTAAACGCACGGGGCATCTGCGACGCGTGTGCCCGGGATTTGGCGGTAGGGCATCCGGCGGGGCTGCTTCGGCCCCGTTTCACTATGGTGGGGCGGAGGAGACCCTTCATGAGGACGAAATTCTGGAGGAGGACTTCCACCACATGTGTTTGAATGATTATCGGCCGGTAAGTTTATCCGTCGAGATAGATAATAAAACCATTAACATGGAAGTGGATACGGGCACAGCAGTATCATGCATAAATAATGAAACTTTTAAGAGGTACTTTAATCATCATCTTATAAAAAAATGTGGAATTGTGTTAAATTGTTATGACGGGTCTAAAATAAAGCCTTTGGGTATTATAAGTCCCCGTGTCCGCTATGGAAATAGAGTAAAAACTTTGGATTTGTTGGTCATTGAGGGAGGAACTACGTCGTTAATTGGCAGGCAATGGTTAACGGAACTGAATATTAGGATTCCGGTTTTTAACACAAATTGTCACCAGTTAGCTAATGATAAAGTAAAAATGTCCACTGAAATTAATAAATTGGTTTCTAGGTATAAGGAGCTATTTAACGTCGGGCTTGGGCGCTTCACGGGCGGAAAGGCAACGTTGCGAGTGCGAGACGGGGCTGTGCCGGTGTTCCATCGCGCGCGCCCGGTGCCATACGCGTTGCGCGAGCGTATTGACGCAGAGTTGGACGCCATGCTGCGCGATAAGATCATTGAACCCGTCGACTGCTCCGACTGGGCTTCTCCGCTAGTACCGGTAAATAAGGCGGACGGCTCCCTGAGAATTTGTGCTGACTATAAGGCGACGGTAAACCCAGTATTGCTAATTGATAGGTATCCTTTGCCTCGGATTGACGACCTTATGGTAAAACTGAGTGGGGCACGCTATTTTTCTAAAATTGACTTATCCCAGGCTTATAATCAGATTGAGCTCGATGATACGAAGAAGTATACGGTAATTAACACACACAGAGGACTATATAGGTACAATAGATTGGTCTACGGCTTAGCATCGAGCCCGGGCATATTCCAACGCATAATGTGCAATTTACTACAGGGTATTCCCAACGTAGAAATATTCCTTGATGACGTCATCATAGGGGGAATTACCGAAACTGACCATTTAGAGGCCCTAGAGGAGGTCTTAAGTAGGTTACATAAGTCGGGCTTGAAATTGAAAAGCAGCAAGTGTGTGTTTTTGGTCGACGAGGTACGGTACTTAGGATATATAATCAGTAGCAAAGGCATTCAAACCGACCCAGCAAAAGTAGAAGCAATTTTAGGTATACCTCGACCAACAAACATAACTGAACTGCGATCTTTCTTAGGTATATTAAATTTCTACGGCAAATTTGTTAGAAATATGAGTGAGAGGCTAGTCCCGCTATACGAATTACTCAAGAAAGATAAACAATGGTACTGGTCCTCAGACTGCGAAAATTCATTTAACCAAATTAAAAAAATATTATCTAGTGCAGAGGTGTTAGCGCATTATGACCCTAAGAAGTCGTTGATAGTGACGTGCGACGCGAGCGCGCGCGGCGTCGGGGGGGTGCTGTCCCAGGTGGTCGACGACGGCCGCGGCGGCGGCGGCGAGCGCCCGGTTGCTTACGCGTCGCGCACTTTGAACGATGCTGAGAAAAACTACTCGCAAATTCATCGAGAGGCGCTGGCTATTATTTTTTGTATGAATAAGTTTCATCAATATTTATATGGTAGGCACTTTACTTTGAGAACGGACCACAAGCCTTTAGTGTCAATTTTTGGGCCGAATACGGGAATACCGACTATGGTGGCTAGCCGTATGCAGAGATGGGCTATTATTTTATCGGCATATTCATTCGACATAGAGTATGTCCGTACCAACGAGAATGGGGCGGACGGTCTCTCGCGGCTGCCGCTCAATGATACTAAACACAGTGGGGTGACCGCACCGGAGCAAACGTATTTACACTTTGTGCAACAAGCTTTGTCATTAAATTATAACGATATTAAACGGGAGACAATGCGAGACCCAATATTATCGAAAGTTATGTGCTACATTCGCGACGGTTGGCCAGAGCAATGTGAAATTACGAATTTACAGCCGTATTGGAATAGGCGGAAAGAATTATATGAGGAGTTAAACTGTATAATGTGGGGTCATAGATTAGTTGTACCGGAAAGTTGTCGGGATAAAATTTTGGCGATGATTCATGAACCTCACATGGGAATAGTTAAATCGAAGGCACTAGCTCGGAGCTACGTATGGTGGGCAGGCCTGGACGAGGCGGTGGAGCGGGCGTGCCGGCAGTGTGCGGCGTGCGCCGCGCAGGCGGACGCGCCGCCGCGCCACGCGCCGCGCATGTGGCCCTGGCCCGCGCGCCCGTGGTCGCGGCTGCACTTGGACTTCATGGGGCCCATCGCAGGGAAAACATATTTGGTCGTAGTGGACGCCATGTCCAAGTGGATAGAGGTGTTCAGTATGACAAATATCACCGCCACTTGTTTAATTGATCGACTGAATGAATTATTCAGCAGATGGGGTCTACCTCGGCAAATCGTTACGGACAATGGAGCGCAATTCTCTTCGAAAGAATTTGAATTTTATAATAAGCACAACGGCATAGAACACGTTTTCACGGCTCCTTACCACCCATCTTCCAATGGTCTGGCCGAATACGCAGTCAGAACGCTGAAAAGGGTTATAAAAAAGGCGATACAAGAAAAACAAAATATAGATAGGGCATTATGGGCGTTTTTAATATACTACAGGAATGTCGAACACTCAACGACGGGAGAAAGCCCGGCGATGCTGTTGTTAGGCCGGCGCATACGAACACGATTGGATGTCATTAAACCAGACAGGGAAGATCAGGTGCGTCGCGCCCAGCAGCGCCAACAGGACGCAGCGGGGGGAGTCAGTAGGAATCTGGAAAGGCAGGAAGAGGTATGGTATCGGCAATACTTAAAGGGGGAAAAATGGGTTCCAGGTCGCGTTGTTGACGTGTTGGGGTCCGGGAATTTTAAAGTGTTAGGTCAGGATGGGGAACTGATACATAGGCACATCGATCAGCTACGTTAACGGTTAAGTGACGGAAGGTTATCGCTCGCGTCAACTACATCTAATCTAGGTCGGCAGTCAAGCACAGATTCTTTAAAAGACGTTCCGTCGGGTGGGGAGGTCAGTCCCGAGCGGGTGTCCGAGGAGTCGGCGGGGGAGATGGGGTCGCCGTGCTCAGCGGTGGAACACCCGGCACCAGCAGAGGCCACTCCGGCTACCCCGGGGGAGCAATATTCATCGCCTCAATTCAATACGCCCGTGGCCCGTGCCCGACCGGTTCGACAATGTCGGTTAATAAATAAGCCGGATTATAAACTGTAAATATTATGTTATTGGTAGTGTCAGTACTCATATCTTCAATATAAAATGTCAATGCTTTCATACATATTGTTTATACTTGTTGTGTTTAGAATAAGGTTTTTAGTATAGTTCCTAATAAATATAAAAGTAGATTAAGTTTAGCATAAGTATTAATTTAGTGAGGAGGAGTGTAATGTATGTGGCAACACTGATTATGGCGGTCTGTCACTTAATAAATGTCAATACGTACGGACGTGGTTTGATTTCTATAAAATATTACAATATTAACTAGCGACGGCTTAACAACCTTGAAATTAGGAATTGACGGTCAACAATGTTCATTTTTATTAGATACCGGTGCAAGTTTATCCATATTACATAAAGATAAAGTTCCCGATTACATAAAATTATATTCTAATAATACAGAGATAAGAGGAATAGGTGGTTATATTAAATCTAATTATGTTGTTACGATAAACTTAGAGTCACACGACGGTGTCTTATTTCAGCATACATTCCACGTATTGCACGATATGCCGTGCCATGCTGACGGTATAATTGGATCGGATTTCTTGAGAAATTATAATGCAATTATAAACTTACAATCTGAGCAACTAACATTACAAACAAATACACAGAAGAGCGTAATAAGATTTCACACAAGTACTAGAAGTAACATTTATTTAACATTGCCGGCTAGAAGTGAATCTGTCCACTTTTTAAATATAGATTCTAGTTTAAAATCGAATAATGAATATATTGTCATACCTACAGAATTGTCCGAAAACATATTTTTAGCAAGTATTTTGGTTAAACCGCAAAACAATAAAATACCGGTGCGGATACTAAACGTAAATGATAACGATATAAAGCTACCTATATTTAAACCAGAATTAGATTCTGTGTTGAACTATAACGTTCATAGTTTTTCTAAATCTAATAATTCAGTAGAAAGAGTAAAGAATTTATTACAAACCTTGAAGTTAGATCATTTGAACCCAGATACTAGGAAACAAATTGAATGTATCTGTGCAAAGTATTCAGATATATTTTTCTTAGACGGAGATAAATTAGGCACAATAAATATTATGACCCAGTCTATTGATTTACTACCAAATACAAAACCTATTTACGTAAAACCGTATAGATTACCAAATTCGTTAAAACCAGAGATTGATAAACAAATAAATAAAATGTTAGATGACGATATTATAAAAAAGACAAATAGTGATTGGAATAGCCCCATTCTTCTGGTCCCCAAAAGAAGTGATAATAATGAAAAGAAATGGAGATTAGTAATAGACTATAGGAAAGTAAATAGTGTAATTCAGAATGATAAATTTCCATTACCACACATAGCTGAAATATTAGACTCGTTATCAGGCGCCATGTACTTTACACATCTCGATTTACAGCAATCTTATTATCAGTCAAATTTAAGTTTAGATAGCAGAAAAATAACAGCATTCACAACAAGCTCTGGCCAATACCAAATGAAACGCCTACCAATGGGACTTAAGATATCGCCGAGCGCTTTTTCGCGTGTGATGTCAATAGCGATGTCTGGACTTACTTGTGAAAAAGCATTTATTTACATGGATGACATTATTGTATTTGGGCGTCACATAGAATCGCATAATAGAAATTTAATTGACGTTTTCGAAAGACTAAGAAAGGTAAACTTAAAAATTAATCCACGAAAGTTTGAATTTATAAAGTCAGAACTATTATATTTAGGTCACGTGGTTATCAGCTGAGGGTGTAAGTCCCGATCCTGAGAAAATTAGGGTACTGAAAAATTATCCAGAACCAACAAATTCAGATGAAACGCGACGTTTTGTTGCTTTCTGTAACTATTACAGAAAATTTATACCATCTTTTGCTCAAATAACAATACCACTAAATAAATTATGTAGAAAACATCAACCTTTTGCTTGGACAACAGAATGTAAAAAGGCATTTGATCATTTAAAACAAGCTTTAATTTCTCTACCAATTTTACAGTATTCTGATTTTTCCGCGAACAACGAATTTATATTACAGACGGACGCGTCGGGTATAGCGATTGGTTCGGTTCTTTGTAATAAAGATAGGAGGCCTATTGCTTATGCTAGCCGACCATTAAACAAAGCCGAGTTAAACTATCCGACTATTCAAAAAGAATTATTAGCAATAGTATGGAGTGTTAAATATTTTAGGCCGTACCTTTATGGAAAAACTTTTACGATTATGACAGACCATAAACCACTAATATACTTATTTAGCATGAAAGATCCGTCTAGTCGCTTAGTTAAATTTAGATTACAGCTCGAAGAGTATGATTACAAAGTTGTTTACATTCGTGGTAAAGATAACAGCGTTGCGGATGCATTGAGTAGATTGACCATAACATCCGGTGAATTAAAACAATTAAATGAAACAGTTTTTGTTATGACTAGAGCTCAGAAGAAAAAAATAGAACAACAGCAAAATGATATAAGCGGTGTTGGAAACACAGGTGTAACAAATATTTCCCCCGAAAACCCAAGGCCTGATCAACCGAGGATTGGAGAAATATTTCGTGTGCCGTGTGATTCTGTCGAGATGAAATTTATTGAAAGTAAGAAATTAGATAAATACAGAGTAGAGAAACGTATTACGAAAGAAAAGGAATGTTTTGCATACGTAAAAAGTAGCTACATAATATATGTAAACCTTAGCTATATATCGCATTTTACGCGAGACGAATTTGCGAATAAGTTAAGTGATTTTTGTAAGGAGATAAAAATAGAAAAAATACGTATAATAAAATCAAAGGATAACGCGTTATTTATAGATACATTATTAAAAGAAATACAAAGTAGGGAAATGTGGTCCGGACCGCAAATAAATGTTCTTAAAAATGTAAAAAATGTTGTCGACAACGATGAAAAAATTATAATATTAAATGACTTTCATTTGTTGCCTACCAGCGGACATGCAGGTGTTCGTCGAATGGTTAACAATATTAAACGGAAATACTACTGGCCAGGATTAGAAAATAGCGTTAGAGAATACGTAAGGAAATGTAGTAAATGTCAAACTATGAAATATTCACGAAATATAAAAGAGCCGATGATTGTCACAACAACAGCAAACACAGCATTTGAAAAAATATTTCTCGACATCGTAGGTCCTATAGATACCGACGTAGAGGGATATACTTATATCCTCACAATACAATGTGAGCTTACAAAGTACATCGAAGCGTGTCCACTTCAACGCAAAGATGCGGTAAGTGTCGCACGAGCTTTTGTTAACAATTTCATTCTTCGCTATGGTATTCCCAAGGTCATCGCTACTGATCGAGGTACAGAGTTCACGTCGACCACAATGGAAGAGGTATGCAAACTACTACACATAAATAAACTGCATTCGACTGCTTATCACCATCAATCTATAGGTAGTTTGGAAAATATGCACAAACATCTCGCTGCCTATTTGAGAATACAGTGTGACGGTCATTCAGAGACGTGGAGTCACTGGCTCCCGTACTGGTGTTTTACATTCAATACGTCTGTACATACATCTACAAAGTATTCTCCTTTTGAGCTAGTGTATGGAAAACAATGTAATATTCCTAGTAACTTGAAAAATACAGTAGACCCATTGTATAATCCAAATAATTACATGTTAGAATTAAAGTACAGGTTGCAAACAGCACAACAGGATGCAAAACAACATTTGTTACGCGATAAGTTGAATAGAAAAATTAATTATGATAAAAATGTCAACACAGTAACATATAGTAAACATGATTTAATTTTAGTAAGAAATGAGACAGGAAATAAACTTTGTGAACTTTATAAAGGACCGTATACAGTTTTAGAGGACTTAGGACCAAATGTTAAAATTATCAATAATGGGAAAAATGACATTGTTAATAAAAATAGGACGAAACCTTATGTAAGTTAAGACTTAATATTATGTTAGTAATACTTACTTATACTTTGTAAACAGATACATGCATGTACCTATCTAATCTAAATAAGAAGTCTATATAAATAATATATATATATAAAAAAAAAGTACCTATGTTTACACAAAAAAAAAAAAATGTAATTCATTTTTTTTTTTAATCAACCCCGGTGGTGTAGTGGTTGAAGTACTTAATTGTAAGAATATATCATGTAATGTAGTCAGTAAGTAGTAGCTAATAAACCTTCGTAACGTAAACACGTATTCTTGATTTATCCCCTCTGTACCCCGCACACCGCAAAGGTATCTGTGTTGCTTGTGGAAAAAGAAAATAAAAATGTTGGTGGCATATATATTGCCACCAACAGGTAAAGGGTTAAGACAAGAATCCAAGGTTTTGAGGTCAATCGCTGTTCTGAGCTGAATGCCAGACGTGATGAATTGAAAGCCCGTCCATCTGCGGCGTTCAATTATAATTATGTAGACGGAGTGCTCACATGCCCGCAATGTGCGCGGATCTTTACAAGGAAGATTGGATACATAAGCCACATGCGAGCACATGAACGCCACCAGCTTAGGAGTTAAAGCGGTCGCCGTGGCCGAAATCGACCAGGAAAACACACACACAATTGATAAAGATTGTTCCAAAAACAAGGGATGTTATAGAAGTAAATTTGACGCGTCAGTTTAGCGTCAAGGCGGCACTAATGGCCCGTGAACCAAGCGTCATCGTGCTTCGTCGGACGGTACTTTTCCGTTACCAAGTTCCCCTTCCTACTGACGCCTATAAAAAGGCCTGCGCTATTGTATCGGCACGCATTTCCAATGATTGCGTCTCGGTGCACGAACCACTGTCTAGTACGGTAACTGTCACTGGCTTCTTCCACTTATGTTTACGCTAGTAGATAATCAGTTAGAGAGAGGTTTCCTCTTATTGTGTAAATCGCTAATGTTTACTTAACGTTACATTGCTAAATTATATCGGTTATGACCTTTCGGTTTTAAAAGACTAATTGCCGTTTCTTGCCGGATTCTTCTCAGCAAAAACAACCTTCCGAACCGGTGGTAGATTCTGACGCTTTGAAAGTACTTGTCTAGACAAATAAAGATCATTTAGAGTTTAAAGTATGAGCTATAACCGTCGTTTTACTTCTGATGTCACACCACCACCACCACACCCGCGTTCCGACATCGGAAGTGGGATGGACTTGTGCCCACAATCGATTTAAAACCTTAAAAACATGTAGCAAGCGATTATCTATTAGAGCAAGAGCCCACGACGGCCAGACCTTCATTATTTTATAAAAGTTGAAATTTTCTCTGTACATGTCTCCTATACAGGTAAGAACGACCAGCGACTATAGAGTTTGGGTTATGGTTACCTGGGCAGGTAACAGGTAGTAAAGGTGTATAAAATAGTACTTAAAATTTATAAGAACATAAAGCTCAATTTTTTTATATTTTCTTCGGGATAACTATAGAAATCTCGTCACCCATTGCCGGACACTTATGACAGTTGCTACCCCTTGCCAGACACCCCTAAACTTTGATAAATTACAATTATACTTTCGCTATAGTATAAAAGCCACATGAAGCCAAATATAAATTAATGCTGGAACGTATACAGAACAAATTTATTAGATTTCTGTATTTGAAACAGTATGGGGTTTATCCAGGATATCCGTTATTATATCCAACTTTATTTATTCTGGGTATGACAGGATATTTCAGGCTGGAAATAAGGAGGGAAGTAGCACTAGCTACTTATTTATTTAAAGTTATGCGAGGTGTGATACATAACCCGGCCATTCTATATGAGATAAAGCTGGGTGTCCCGGGTGAGTACGTAGGCCGGCGGAGGAGGCCGCCCCTGCTGGTGGTGCCGCGCGCGCGCACCCAACTGTTTAAACTAGCGCCATTGACGCGTTCGCTGCGTACGCTCAATGCTGTTGCACAACAGCTAGATATATTCTCGTGCTCGCTGAACGAGTTCACAAAGGTTTCTTATGGTGTACTGTGTATAGATTAAGTGATAGGATAAGTTGTCTACACTATTGTATTAGGAATTAAACCTGTAATGATAGTTGTAAAATAAATAAAAAAAGCTTAATTTTATATATGTTACTTGGGGACCTATAAAAAGATGTTACCTCAATAGCCGGACAGTTTTTGTGGTTTTTACATCTTGCCAGACACATTGAAAGTCCACTGTAGATGCGAGCGCGAGGTAACAACTGTTCAAGCGGGTGCGAGTGAGATAGAACACTTAGTCGAGTGCGTTCTTTTACTGCGCACCATCTGTTATTTAGTGATGTATTGAATTGTTATGTGTCGATACAACCAACGTTTTATAATTGATATTTGTGCAGTTTTTTGTGAAATAAAAGCATAATTTTAGTAAAAAGTGTTATCATGGGAGATACATTAATTTGTTTCGTTTGTAATAAAAGTGATGGTAAAATAATATTGTTCTCGGAAGAAACATTAAAGAAATGTCAAACTGTTTTGAAAATCAGAAAAAAAAATAACCTTAATTATAAAGACATTATTTTGCCTGATGAGTATACAGAAAATGGATATCATCGGGAATGTTATAAAGCATTTACAGGACTTATGAAAAAATACTTAATTTCTGAACCTGAAAAACCGACAAAAAAAAGTGAAAAACAAAAATCAGCCAGTGCACCTACAAACAGTAGCTCAACAACCTCGTCATTGATACCTAAGTTGACCACAGAACCATCTCATTTAAAGTCTTCCTCTACAGAATCTTCAATAACATTGCAATCAAGTTTAACTTCTGAATCAATAGGACCTTAAGCTACAACTTCTCAAGAAAATATTGAAATTTGTGAACCAGATGTTCGTGAAAATAATGATTCAACTCAGGATGCAAATATTTTAACTGAAAAGGAAGCTAATAATATCAACTATGAAAATGTTTGTGTATTTTGTGACAGGAAAAATAAAGAAAAAAACTCAAAAATGCTTCCACTCCACAAAACCGATACTAACCAATTTAAATCTAGTGTACTACCCAACATCGAAGGTCAAGAGGAGTTTACAGAATTATTAAATAAATTAACAAAAAATTCTGGTCCAAAAATATCATACCATACAGAATGTAGTCAGTTTCAATAATAAATTATCCTCTTCTAAAAAACCATCCAGTAAAAGTGATTGGCATTTTCATCGAGAATATCACCAATTAGCTTTTAATGAAATAAGTGGCATCATAGAGGAAGACGTAATTAAAAAAGGGCGATGTTATTTATTAGTATATTTACCTGAAGTGTACACTGAAGAATTGGAAAAGATCTTTAAAGAAAATTCAATTGAAATGAATTCCGTTTTTACTGCGCACCACCTAGAAGAAAAAAAATTGAATTTTTTTTCAAAAGATCAATTTTTTTACTATTCGCAATAAAAAAATAATAGCCCCCAATTACTTGCAAGCAATAGACGATACTATAATTGAAAATTTACAAACTGAAAATACTTTGCAAAAAGCTGCATTAATTTTAAGAAAATTAATACTGCAAATTGAAAAAAATAAGTTACCGACAAAAAACTTAACAACAGAAAATTTAATGTCAGGAGTAGTTTCGATACCACCACAATTACTGGACTTTTACTATACTCTTCTAGGTGGATATAATGAAAAACGGAAGAAAAGCCTGAAATGTGCTCGTAAAGTGCGTTCTTATTCTCAAGACGTAATCTTCGCAGTTCATAATGGTCATGTAAAAACACCAAAGCACATCATGTTAGGTATAACTTTAAAGAGCTTAACAAGCAGTAGAAAAATTATCGATATTGTTAATCGATATGGCCATTGTATTAGCTATCAGGGCATCGAGGAGCTAGAGACTGAAACAACTTATACTTCTTTCGAAAAATCCAGTTTGTATCCAGAGACGATTAAAAGAAATCCTGAACTTTTTACTGGTGTGGCATATGATAATTTCGATCGTTTTGTGGAAACTACAAGCGGAAAAGATACTCTACATGACACCGTTGAAATTATATACCAGAACATCGAAGCCAATACAACCGAGGAATCTGAGATGCCTAAAGAACTTGACGAGTCTGAAGCGCCGATTACAAATAATGAAAATAATTTACCACATACAACGGCAAAAAAAAAAAGAAGAAGAACTTTTGAAGCCATATCTACAGAAGAGATTCCGTATGCTAAGAAACCGAAAATGACAAGTGAACTGCAATCAACAATTGATGATACAGAAGTTATACACTACAAACTCGCAGCTATACACCGAAATCGACAATATATGGATGATCAGTCATGTTTTGCAATTACCTGACGTTCCTATGTGGGTTGGTTTCAATAGCCGGATTTGTAACAATGCTACCTCACAACAACGTATTTCTTATTTAACCCCTATCAATGCATCACCAACTAGTACATCTATAGTGCTAGAAACTATGGAACAGAGTAAAAAAATTGCTGAAGATTTACATAAAAAATTACATCCAGGTAACCTATGATCTTGCTATAGCAAAAATAGCATTGCAAATACAATCTACGGAAAAACCCAAATTTGATAATTTATTCATACATCTCGGACCGTTTCACATTATGATGGCTTATTTTAAAGCAATCGGTAAATTTATAAGTGATTGTGGGTTACCAAATGTTATGGTTGAGAGTAGTTTGCTGGCAAACGGTTCTGTAAATGGATTTCTTGATGGAAAGCATTTCAACCGCTGCAAAAGATTGCATCCTCTGGTAGCATTGGGATTGGAAGTTCTAAATTTTAAATCATTTTTACAACAAGACAACATAACATTAACAGATGATATGATAGAGGAAGTGAAAAGACTACAAAACTGTGAAATATCGTCATTTAACATTGAAAATAATGAACTGACAGAATTGATGAATAATTACAATATTTTCAAGCAACAATGTCTCAATGGTGAGCATGGTAAAACTTCACAATTTTACTTAATATACATCAATCTCATACATCATTACTTGAACTTGTCACGGAGGATTCGTACGGGGGATTTTGAGCTTTTTATATCAACATTGCGTAAAATTACAAATTTATTTTTTATATGCAACCAACAAAATTATGCACGATGGACCGTAAAATATTATGATAATTTGTTGAAAGCTGCAGAAACTCATCCTGACTTATACGAAGGATTTAAACAAGGTTGCTTTGGTATTAAACGGACCACCAAACCATTTTCTAGACAACCGATTAACCTGGTATTAGAGCAAACTATAAATGCAGACGCTGCTAGAAGGCTCACAGGTGTTATACACTTTACCAATTCAATTTCGGCACGTCAACGGTGGGCTCGTAATCACGATGTTAGGTCAACAATAATAAGTCAAGTTTATCAAGAACTAGGACTTCAGTCTCATCAAGATGTTTCAACAGACTTAAATCTTCATAATATCCGGAAAAATACCAAACAATTGAGACAATTTATCGATACCTTTGATCGATTTATTAATCCCTTTAGTTCAGAATTGCCAGTGTAGTGCAAGTTGAAATATTTCATCTGGAAAATCTGCATCGCCATCGGTAGAGACATTCCTTTTAAACATTGAAAAAAATGAAGATGATCTTCGTAAAACATTTGTTTCCGAATGTTCATCAGATATAACCAGATTTGAAAAAGCTATTAAAAAAAATTCAATTGTCAATTTTTCTATGGATTATAAGAAGAAGAAGAAAGTTCAAATAGGTGGTAAAATTCAGGAAATTAATATTCAAAGAGATCTATTTGGACGCATGCTGGGTATCTCAATGGATTTTAATGTAGACATTTCAAAGATTTTGTCTTACCCGATTACCTCAGTGCCATTGTCCATGTGCCATTTGGATGGCGCTATTTGTAAGACAGATAAATCTGCTCTGATGAAATGTCTAGAGAAAGAGGTCCAGCATGAGCAACCACATCATATAGATGTTATAATAATTGACGGTTTCTTCCTACTGCATACAATGAAAAATGTTCCAAAAACATTTGGAAATATTTCAAAAAAATTGTTGCAAATGGCTACTCAATTTCATGCTTCGAGAATTGATGTGAATAAAGTTGTCTCAAGGATTGATGAAGAGTTGTCATGCCCAGCACACGAGGAAGCAGATACGAAGATAGTATATCATGCATGTAACATCAACTTTCCAGCAGAAATAGTAATAAGAAGTGCTGATACCGATATTGCGGCTATAATGCTTGGTAACATGCATCACCTTAAAAGTGATACGGTTGTTTGGATGCTTACAGGCACTGGCAATAATTTAAGGTATGTAGACCTAACGAAAATACATGCAGAGTTGGGACTGTTAATTTGTCAGAGCTTACCTGGATTTCATGCCATCACAGGTTGTGATTTTAATCCTGCGCTCTTCAGAAAAGGAAAATTAAGACCATACAAGATATTAAAAAAAAGATCCAGAGTACCAGGAAGCTTTCAAGAACTTCGGCAACAACGAATTAATTGAAAATTTAAATCATCAACAAAACATCTTTAATATTATTCAGAGATTTATATGCAATTTCTACAATGTCCCTAATGTAATTGATGTTGATGCCGCTAGACTTCAAATATTCATCAACTCGTACACAGTCTCCGATGTAAACGAAGCTTTTGACCGAAAGTAGTTGCGAAATTTTGACGCTAGCAACCTACCGCCTTGCAAAAGCGAGCTACTGCGGCAATTTCTGCGAGCAAACTATATTTGTACCATTTGGAATAATGCTCATTTGAAAAATCCAACCACATATCAACCAGACAATAACGGCTGGGTATTAAAAGATGACAAATAACAGTTCAAATGGTTTGAAGGGGATCAACTACCGAGTTATGTTAGTGATTCGCTCAAAACTCAATCAGGTATATAATTATTATGACAAATTATGATACATAATTTTTTTAATTATTCATAATTGTATAAACTTGCTTATTTTTCTTTCAGAAACTGACGAAGAAGGTGATGTTGAGGACGATCATGCCATCGACTGGAGTAGTAGTGATGAAGAAAATGAAAACATCGACGACAATGCTAAAATTAAAAACAAGTTTAAATATTTTTTTTACCTGTAATCATACTTTTTATTATATTTTTATGATATTAAACTAATATTTTTTACGTTATACAACATGGCTATGAACGTAATAAAATTATTTTTTATTAGATATCTTAAAAAATAGTAATCGACTAAGTATTCGCGCTCGCACCTACAGTGGACTTTCAATGTGTCTGGCAAGATGTAAAAACCACAAAAACTGTCCGGCTATTGAGGTAACATCTTTTTATAGGTCCCCAAGTAACATATATAAAATTGAGCTTTTATACTATAACGAAAGTATAATTGTAATTTATCAAAGTTTAGGGGTGTCTGGCAAGGGGTAGCAACTGTCATAAGTGTCCGGCAATGGATGACGAGATTTCTATAGTTATCCCGAAGAAAATATAAAAAAATTGAGCTTTATGTTCTAACAAATTTTAAGTACTATTTTATACACCTTTACTACCTGTTACCTGCCCAGGTAACCACAACCCAAACTCTATAGTCGCTGGTCGTTCTTACCTGTATAGGAGACATGTACAGAGAAAATTTCAACTTTTATAAAATAATGAAGGTCTGGCCGTCGTGGGCTCTTGGGCTATATTGTTGGATCAGAAAAAAAATTGAAGGATGTCAGTGCGGTGTAGTAGACAGTGGAAGCCATGGTAATTATTGCTGTGGTTATAAGTGGAATATTCATAAACCGTTTGTTCAAATGTAAACGAATTATCGGGTCGTCGTATTGATTTTATAATAAAATATAAAAAATAAATAAAATTGTATAATCGAATTCAAAAAATACAGTTGCAAAATTATTGGCTTTAATCGTTGCTAATCTTTCTAATCTTAATTAATTTCATTCGATCAAGTGTTACATCAATCGAAGTGATGTTTAATTGTCGTTTTGATAGACCGTGTCCATATGGAACCATATTGACAAAAGTTTTAGAATATCAAAGAGAACGAATTCGCCTTCTGAAATATTCCTGGCTAAGGTTGTGAAGTTCGATACCATTTCTTGTGCTGAATCAAGGTAGTTACTTAGTTGTCGATCATACAGGTTGTGTTACGTTAAAATGGCAGCCGTTATTTTATTTAGTAAAATCATTCAGTCTAATTGATGATTTCGAAATAATTAAATTTAAAGCTAGGACTAGAAAAGCAAGTAATCTTCGAATAATACTAAAGATTATAATGATAGGATTATGATAGCAGAAGAGTTGAGCCGAACTTTTTGTAAACGATTTTTTTTATTTTTGCAAAAAAATTATGACCTACTGTTTTATAATTTTCTAATCAAGTCCTATTGATCTACTGATTCTGACCACTCATGGCAAGAGCAATTAGGATATATAGTCCACTTCAATAGAATCAATGTTTGGTGTTAAATCATAATATTTCTTTATTCAGGCGTTAAATCCCAATCCACACATACTTATACAAAGCCCTAAGAGTAAACCACAAAACACAAAAAATAATAATAAAAAAAAAAGTGAATGAAAGTAGGTACTTATATATGAAACACTATGTGGAAATAATAAAAAAAACAAATAAAAAAATAACAAATGGTTCCGATTTAAATTATCTTAGGAATCTATTTGCGTTCTGGTGGGCAGCTATCCAATACTTATAAAAAAATCCTGTAAGATCGTCACTCACTACCCCCAGTATACGATTACTGGAGGATCGTATTCTGTTCCAAAAAGAGGAAATTCGCGCTCTGATAACCGCAAAGAAGTCTGGCACTCTCGCCTTGGCGAACATGCTCGATGCACTGCAGTATCTGGGCAGCTTCATTAGGATACGGTATGCATTATTATAGCTAGATAGATAGATAGATAACTCTTTATTGTACACGTTAAAACTATAATACAGAAACAGAATTAATAATAGATATCGGTACGAATGGCGGCCTTATCTAGTGATATATATAGGATCTCTTCCAGACAACCTAGGAAGGGACTGGAGAATGGAGTTTGGGAGAGGGTAGATATGGGTGTACACAATACAAAAATGGAAAAGGTACCCGTTGGTACCATAACTGAATTAGTACACTAAATAACATATAATATAGTAATATTAAAGTATAATATGAAAGTAAATGATAATATAAACAGATTCCAAGAATTAAATAGAATAAGAATAAGGAGCTGTCAGTGACACTGAAGAACTCAAAGTGATAGATAGTCTTTCAAGTAAGATATTTGCCTATTTATTGGAGGAGCTATCAATGAAATACCGAATACGGAACAAGACTGGTTTATTTTATCTCTACCTACTACATTAATATTACAGATACCCTACACCTCCACCTTTAATAATAACACACATTTTAATAAAAAAAAAAACAAACAAATCTCATAAACAAAAATAAATTGTACAAAAGTTTAAGTACTTAACATGAGCTTGCTTACAACTAACATATTTTAGAGGATAAAACATATTATTGTTAATTAACAGATTCACCACTAGCCTAGAGTGAGCAGCAATCATACATAGTCGACAGCAACAATCATCTTAAACATTAATCTAAGAGAAAGTGCCTAATCAAGTGATGTGCTTCATCTTTATACATGTTAAAAAAAATAGGTTAGGTTTTTAAAAAAAAAGTTACTTCCTGAAAATTAATTCCCATATTTTCCTTTGAAAATACAAGCGCGTTTAGGTATCGATCTCGTTGAAATTATGGCAGGCACATTAGTGTCCACTTGCTTATCTACAGAGCAACTATTACCAGGCCCTTCGACATCATGAGTAGAATCCACGATAGGTGAGCATGTGAAATTGGTTTCGTTATTTTCTGATGATTCTACATTTTCTATGTTTTCAACATTGTCTGCTAATGAATGCCTAATACGAGAGATTGGTAAAATCTGATCGATGTGGCGTTTCCACTCCTGATCATCGGAAATCCGTACTTTATATGTCAGTGGGGCGTCCCGAGAGAGAACTGTAGCCGGAGCCCATTTTTGTGCACGATTACGATAATCACGCGCTAACACATGATCCCCAGCCACGACGAATCGCTCAGCGGCCGGCCGCGACCGGCCCGCGCGTTCCGCTACCGCCTCCACCACGCGTTCGGTGCACGGTTTAAGAATATCTAACCTACCGCGTAATCGTCTGCCTAACATAGCTACTGCTGGAGCCACTCCTGTAGTGGCATGCTCGCAATTTCTGTACTGAAATAAAAATGTTGCTAATGCAGTATCAATGTCAGTCCCCTCGTGTACCGCTTTTTTCATGGCACGCTTAACTAACTTAACCGCATTCTCAGCAGCTCCGTTGCCAGCTGGTCTATATGGACTCGTGATCGTATGGGTTATTAAATTTTTGTTCATATACATGCCGAATTCTAGAGAGCCAAACGGTGGGCCACCATCACTGACTACATGGGAAGGTATACCAAAACGTGCAAAAAGTTCACGTAACTTGAGTATGGTTGTATGTGCGTTACAACTGTTCATTTTTTGCACTTCAATCCATTTACTATGTGCATCGACAGTAACTAAATAATGTTTGCCCTGAAATTCAGCAAAATCAACATTTAACCGCTGCCAAGGCCTGGTCGGGAAGGCCCAAGGATGTAACTGTGCACGCGGAGGCGCATCGCGCTGCTGCAAACAAGCGCTGCACTCACGACACAATTTTTCAATTTCGGCGTCTATCTGTGGCCAGTAGACATAACTACGTGAGAGATTTTTCATTTTAACGACACCTACATGCCCTTCATGCAATTCATTAAGCACACGTTGTCTTAACACCGTTGGAATAACTACTCTATGATTATATAATATACAACCCCTGTCAATAGTTAGACTTTCTTTACGATGAAAGAAAGGTTTTTCTTCATCTGTTATTTCTACAGATGGCCAGCCGCTCATGAGGTAAGTGTAAATATTTTTTAATATTTTGTCTTCCTGAGTTTTTTTTGCTACATCACTAGAACTAATCGGAAAAGATTCTTCAACATAATTAATGTAAGACGCAACGTTCTGATCTGTTTTTTTAATACCTTCATATGGTAACGGTAAGCGCGACAAAGCATCTACATTGCCGTTATCTTTAGATTTAACAAATTCAATTTCGAAGTCATATGCAGCTAGCTTGGTAGCATACCGCTGTAAACGACTGGCTGCCGTTTGTGGCAGTCCAAATTTTGACCCAAAAATAAACGTCAACGGTTTGTGGTCCGTTTTAATTATAAAATGTCGTCCGTAGAGGTATTGATGATGTTTAGTTACTCCACTAATTATAGCTAGCGCCTCTTTGCCTAACTGACTATAGGCTCGTTCGGCCGAGTTCAACGTGCGCGAGGCAAAACATATTGGACGTTCATCCCCATTAGGATACCTATGTGACAAAACACTGCCGATGCCGTATGAGCTGCTGTCCACTGACAAAACTAATGCCTTGATCACACGTACCGAGTGGACGGGCGAGACAGTAAAATGATTCTCCGAGACAGTAGGATCGGCGAGTAGTGTGAACACCTATTTCGTATTTTGATTTTTCGGCGAGTCAGTTCAGTCTAGATACTGGTTGCAGACTAGCAGCATGGAGCGGAAAAAAATTGTAAGAAAATTTACCACGTTGCTCATACCGCTTCTAGCCGAAGAACTACGGCAAATGTTAATAGGACAGCAAAATTATACTTGGACTAGACCATGGATTTTACGGAGACCTGAACTAGGTGCCACAGACACGATTTTTGCTGAATTGCAATCAGAAGATCCTCGTGAATTCAGAGCTCTTCTAAGAATGGATGTGCAACATTTTAACATATTGTTTGAAAATATTACCCCGATGATACAAAGAGAGAACACTGTCATGAGAGAAGCAATTCCAGCAGAAATAAAACTACATATAGCATTATGCTACATCGTAACTGGGATAAGCTATCGCTTTTTGCAAGCGTTTTATAGAGTATCACGAGCTGCAATATCATCACTTGTACCAGAAGTCATGGAAGCAATATATACATATTTGGAGGACTATTTAAAGGTAGTTAAACGGTTAAGTTTTTTATATTCCTTAATTAAAACAAAGTAGCCCTAGTTATTTTTATTTATTAATCCAAATTGCTTAAAAACTAAGTATGCAGCTTAAGACTTTAATCAAACTAATGAAGAGACATTAATCAAAGTAGGTAATCAAAAATTTCAAATTTGTTTTCTTTTATTTTTCATTAATTCTTGTATTGAAGTCAAAAGCTGCATTCATGGCTGTAGATATTATATCATTAGTGCGCACAGAATACATAATATCAGCTGGAGATGTCCCGGGCGCTGGTTGTGTAGCATATATTATATTGGTTGAAGATGTTACGGGCACTGGTTGCGTAGAATATGTTATATCTGTTGGAGATGTCACGGGCACTGGTTGCGTACAATATGTTATATCTGTTGGAGATGTCATGGGCGCTGGTTGTGTAGAATATATTATATCTGTTGGAGATGTCACGGGCACTGGTTGCGTACAATATGTTATATCTGTTGGAGATGTCATGGGAGCCGGAGATGGTGACGGTGCCACAGAAAATGGTGCAGCAAAATATGCTGGAGATGGCGTAGAAGATTCACTCAAAGAATAAATAGCATCTTCAGTTAGGTCGGTTGTGGCTGACAATGCAGATGATGGCCTATGACTGCTATAATTAGACAGAGAAGAATGGGATGCAATTCTTTTTCTTTCTCTGTGGTTTTTTATCCCAAATTCAGTTAAAATACTTTGAATCTTGCATTGGGCTAGTAAGGTAGAGGCACCTATTTCCGCGGTATTTTCACCAAAACTCGAAAGGATATTGAATATTAGGCATTAACTGAACCTTTCTAACAGTTTAACTATTTTTATTAGAAGCTTTATTGTTTTTACTTTTTAAATAGACCATACATTTCATTATTGGGTTAAACTTTGCATTCAAAATTAAATTAAATCTGAAAAAAGTCCTAAACACCTTATTCCGATGTAAAAATCTTTATTCCGATGTATTTGGTCCTTAATTCCGAGTGTACAAAACAGAAACGGTAGGAATGATACATGATGTTAAAAAAATGACTACTTATTTATTCACAATAATTATTTATTAATCACATTATTATTATCAATATGGCTCCTAAAAAGCTACGTTGAACTGTCCGAAGATTCACCGAACAATTTGTTACTGGACTTCTTAACATTGAGAACATTTTGATTTTTTATATTCAACGTTACAATATCTTGATCATCGCTGGATATTTCTGAATCACAATCAAATATGGAGTATCTTTTTCTTTCTTGAAGTGGGAGTGGCTTTGTTAGCCAGTTGTCGTTACTGTCGTCATTATTTCCCTCAGTCTTTTTAAATTTGATTTCATCAATTGTTTCAAGGGTGGTTGGATTTTTTATGCATGATTTTCGTCTAAATCTATTTTTTTGTTTGTTTATTTGGCTGGTGATAATTTTGTTTTCAGTATTGGTGATCTTTCGTTTCTTTATCATTAAAAGGTTTTGAGCTTTTCTTTCGTTCTGTTTCTGTAACCTCTCAGTCCGTCTTTTAAGAATTCCCTCACTTTTTTCTTTCTTTTCTTTTTCAACTTTACGTTGATATTCTATAAATTCGTCAGCAATAGCGACAGTTGGTGTAATTTTTGTAGTTTTTCTTGTTTTGATGTTTTTCTGCGGAGATTTCGGAAAGAAAAAAGCTGTTTTAAATGGAGTCGTGAAATTCAGTTTAGTATTTGACGCACTCTCAATCACAATTGTATTATCTATGCCCTTGTCGTTTGTGTTATCAGCAGGGTTGAACGCTTCAATCGATATATCGCTGCTGGACAGCCGCGAGCTTGCTCGGTATGTTGGATAATCAAGAGTCTTGGAACAACACGGCTTTGGATCAGTGTGCGTATTGGTGCCGGTCTGTGAGGATTCTTGGGTTTGTAATACTTTAGCTATACTCTTGTTGTGAATATTTTCCACCGGGTCCAAAGCATCGAGCGATTGGTCACTACTTGACTGTCGTGATCTCGCTACGTATACTGGTACTGGATGATCTCGGTCCTGTGAACTGCATAGCTGTGAATTCAAACACGTATGTTCTATCATAAGCCCAGGTGATGGTTCTCTATGTATATCAGTGCTGGAACCAGATACATATCTTATAGAACGTTTCCCCGGCATCACCTGCTGATCACCATCTAGAGAGATGACATCACTGTTCATTATGGATTTAGCATTCGGGCTAAGGGAAAGTATGATACTACCATTTGGTCCAATTTCCATATTCTTGACAACATCAGATATATCACAATCTGCTATGTTGTTTACAATCGTTGAGTCGTCAAAAATTGGGAGACGCTGAGATTCTTCTTGTTGAATCATCTTCCAAAATTCAAATAAACATCGGTATTTTTCCTCACCCTCCCACTCATGTCCACACTCTTTAAAGCGATGAAGCACATCTGGAGCCAGCCGTTTCTCAAACTGCTCGAG
This sequence comes from Falcaria lacertinaria, assembly GCA_951449985.1. Taxonomy (NCBI): domain Eukaryota; kingdom Metazoa; phylum Arthropoda; class Insecta; order Lepidoptera; family Drepanidae; genus Falcaria; species Falcaria lacertinaria. The sequence continues at coordinate 1,983,687 of OX602135.1, forward strand.
GAATCTGCTTGTTTGTTCTATACACAGTTCTTGCGTCTTATAAGTGTTGTCTGATTCTTGTGGAATAACCTTGGAAAAGTCAATATTGTTGGCATCAAAAGGAAAAATTCCAGCGGTCTTAAAACTGTTTTTGATTGTATCTATTTTTAAACTTTTTTCAAAACATTTTTGTACTTCTCTGGCGAAATCTGTGCGTTTTAATTTGGCGTAATTATTTTTTACCCTGAACTCGTGCACAACATTTTTCCACGTGCCTTTAACCGGTCGAAACACTCCAACATCAAGTGGTTGAAGTAGATGGGTCGAATTTGGTAGTAATGCTACCAGTATAATTCCTTTGTCTTTGCAGAAAAGACTTAATGGCAGTGAAATGTGTGAGGTATGGCCATCCATGAATAAGACGACTGGCATCGGTATTTTGTTTTCCAGCAGCCACTTGTAAAATACATTGGCGACGTATTCATAAAAAGCTTCCATATTCATCCACCCCGACTCTGTGCATCCTACACCCCATTTAGGCGGTATGGTTAGAGGCAAGTTTTTCGGGAGTTTGTATGGATATAGTATCATAGGTGGAGCTATTTCGCCACCAGCAGAAACGTTGACTAAGACTGTCAGACATTCCTTTTCATCGTTAGCAACTCTGTTATACACACGCTTGCTTCCTCTTTTAACTAAGACATCTTTTTCTTTGGGGCAGAGAAAAAAAGCCGTTTCGTCACAGTTATATACTCTTGACTCATTTTCAAGTACATCCAGCAAATTGTTTGTTTGAAAGTAACTTCTTACTCTATCAAACCAACTGCGTACGTCTTGTTCAGTAATTTTGTTACGTTGGGTTGGCAAATTCTGTGCTACTCTTTTTGCAACAGTTGGGTGTCTTGATAAGAAATTGGCTAACCAGTGTTTGCCAGGAATGCCATCTTTGAATGTGTTTGGTCGATCTAAATTTTCGACTAGCTTTGCCACTCCTTCCTTCAATTGTTCCTTAGAAACTGGAAAACCCTGTTTTCCTAAATAATGGATTCAGTCAACAATTTTTATTTCTTCTGACTTTGTGAGCACCGTTCTTTTGCCGGGTACACTGCTACAATACTTTTTGTCGCGTTTATCTCGCAATGTTGTTTCTGGAATGTTGAAATCTCGAGAAGCTTTATAAACGCTACAGCCATTTTTGATCCGTGTCGTAGCATTTTGGAGATCGTCTTCTGTATATTTTTTTCTAGGCTTCATTATCCTATAACCAAAAAAAAAATTAAAAATATGAATAATCTTACCTATTTAATCTATTAAAGAAATAAAAAAAGAAGTGAGCTATATACAACGTGTTGCTTTGCATTCTCGCCAAATTTGTAGAGGTAGGTATACTCCACTAGCAGACCATGAATAAACGATGGCGCAACCTTGAAATGGAGAAAAAAACAGCTGTTCCATACAAAAAATTCGTTGATCGTCGACAAAATATATGGAACAGCAAATGCTTTTTTTTTCGATTTCAAGGTTTCCCATAGTTTATTCGTGCTAGTGGAGTAAAACTACCTCTTCAAATTCGGTGAGAATGCAAAGCAACACGTTGTATATTAAGTTAAATCAAATCCATCCAGTAATACAAACGTCTTAATATGGGGCTCTCTGCCACGCAAGGCATTATGTAAAATGATAGTAATAAGTAAGTACATTATTTGTATTTGAAAATTATTCATAAACGTTTACCGCTATCTTTCTTAGTTTGTGATAGTTACTAATGATTATGATAGGAGAATAGTATTTTTATAAATTTTTATTTAGTTTTCGCATTATTAAAACTAAATAAAACTGCATTGTAACCTGTACAAGTTGTGAACACTGTATTTTACTTGAGTCTGTGCCGCGGAATTACGTTCTTATAGAACCTTATCCCGACCTACTGTACATCGGAATAGCGTTTCATATAAAAATATCATGTTTCCTAATTCCGAGTACTAAAAAATGTATAAATTTTTCATATTTTTTATACAGAAAAATGCTTAATTGCAATATCGTCGTAAATATATATAACACTTGCTAACACTTATGTTAGATTTACTATGAACTTAAATTTTCTTTCTTATCTTTTCCATACAACGAATTAATAAAATAGGTAAATAAGTCATCTATTACATGCTATAATTAGTGAATGTGACGCAAAAACTTACCTCGGAAATAGATTTTAATATTCATTTAATATTCAATTTGTCAAATCCAAACCGAGATATCCTTAATCATAAAAACAACCCAGAAAATCAAAATATATATCAATTCTATGAAATCGCTATTCCGCGGTATAAATCGTAATAAGGAACTGACTAAAATATTTAGCACCTAATTCCGAGGTATATTCGAAATACATTTGGGGCTTAATTTACTCAGAAAAATGCACAAAAGTTAAGTGTTTTCGATTAAAAACATATTTTTTAAATAGTTTATCACAAAGAAGTAAACACAGAGTACAAAAATAACGAGAATAACACTATTTAAAAAAACATGGTACTCACGTGCACAGGGTCCAAAATGTATGAAGCGTGCGTTTGGGCCAGCTGCTGACGCAATACTAACCGATTATTTCAAACTGTTTACACAAGACACCACTTTTTTGATGATATAACTACGCAAAGATATGTTATCTATTGAATGAAAGATCTTGCATTAATTTTCATTTATTAAATCTCTTGTAAGCGCTATTTTTCTAAATACCTCGGAATATGGTGCTAATTCCAGAACCCCTCGGAATAAGGTGCCTTTACCTTAAAGCATTTTCGATGGACAATTCTTTTAGTTGCATAGCAACACTCTTTCCGAACATATCATAAGCAGTTTCCTCCTCTGAATTCATTTCATCATTAAAATTTTTTAGGTCAGATATGGCCTTAACTATATCTCTAGCCCTTTTTTTAGGTCTAGGTGTATTTCCAGTGCAGCTTTTTGCATTAGGTGTGGTAGTGGAATTAGAACTGGCAGTTACAGTAATAACTTCTTGAGCTGATGTTTCCTGACGAGCGTTAACAGTTCTACTTCCACTTTCTTCACAGCTAGTGTCTTCATTAATTTGTTTATTATTATTCTGAAAATAAAAAATAAATGTAATTGTTAAAGGTACCAAGCAACAACGAACAATGGAGTGAAATAGAAGCCGGCTTTAGGACTAGATGGAATTTTCCTGGTTGTCATGGATCTATAGATGGCAAACATGTGCTAATCCAAGCGCCACCTAACTGTGGAAGTGAATATTATAATTACAAGGGCTCCAACAGTGTAGTTTTGATGGCTGTTGTTGATCATGATTATTGTTTTCGTTATGTGAATATTGGAGCAAATGGGAGAAACTCAGATGGAGGAATTTTCAAAAACAGCAGATTACGTAATGACCTTGAGAATAACTTATTACCAAGAGGAGGATTTTTGGTTGGAGATGACGCTTTTCCGCTAAAAACATACTTATTAAAACCGTATGGAGGCACGAATCTTACCCAAAAACAAAAGATATATAATTACAGAGTATCTAGAGCAAGGAGAATCGTAGAGAACGCATTTGGTATCATAGCAAGCCGGTTCAGAATTTTTCAAAAGCCTATTCCGAATCATGACCAAACAACCGATAAGATTATTCGTGCCGCATGTGCTCTGCACAATTGGTTGCGTCTCACGAGTCCAGGTCGCTATTTTCCTAGAGGTTGTGATGATGAAGAAGATATCGATTCCGGATCGATTATTCAAGGGGCCTGGAGGCGAGAACTTATTGCAGCGTTACCTTCCATCACCGATCACAACACCAATAATGCTGCGCGGGCAGCAAGAGAACTTCGAGATAAATATGCAGAATTTTTTAGTGGAATAGGGGCTGTTTCATGGCAAAATAGAATGATTTCGTAAATAAAAGTAATACTTACATTTTCATAAACTGTTTTATTTAACTCCTTTGCGTATACCTCTTCCATTTCTTTCAACCATTTATATTAGAATTATAAACATTACTTTTCCCGCGCCAGATTTTTTTGAATCATGTATTTTTTTTATTTCTTGACTGTAAGTCGATCTCAAATTTTTAATTTTATTTTTCGCTTCCGGTACCCCAAATCCATCAATATTCATTTCTTGAACAATTGCAAGTAATGCAGAATTACGTTTGTCTTTCAAACGGTAGTCTACACTTTGGAAATCCCATAAACATGGGTGGGATTTATAAAGCTGAATAAATTTAATAGTTGTCTCCGTGTCCCAAACCATTTTTTAGAAAACTTAAATCACGTGTGATGTCATACCATCGAGTGGGCGAGTGCGTCAAACTTGCATGTTCATACCTGCCGAGTGGGGCGGCGAGACAGTGCGGGGAAGCGCGGGGGGGTGGCACTCGGCCTAGTAGATAGAACAGGCGCCGAGTAGCTGTCTCGCTAAAATACTCGGCCGAGCGCTCGGCAGAGCACTCGCCAATCTGTTTACACGAAGCGAGCGCTCGGCCGAGTGCACTGTCTCGCGTATCCACTCGGCACGTGTGATCAGCGCATAAAGGAAGCTCTGGGTTATAATGAACCAATACATTTTTACCTGATATTGACTTTTTTACATCTTCAAAACTTTTTTGGCAATTCTTTGACCAGCTCCATGGCGTATTTTTACGTAACAATTGGTGTAATGGGTACAATACTGTACTTAAGATAGAAATAAATTTAGCGTAATAATTTACCAAGCCAAGGAAGGATTTAAGTTGAGTAACATCTTTAGGTTCCGGTGCGTTAACAATTGCATTAATTTTATTTTTGTCGGGATGTAAACCATCTTTGTCAATCACAAAACCGACATAAGTAATACTATCTTGCATAAATACACATTTATTTAATTTGATCCGTAAACCGACCCTTGCAATCGATGCAATAAAGCTTTTAGGTTGGCAATGTGTTCCGACTTGTTCCGTCCTGTACAAGCTATATCATCTATGAACACCGCGACCCCCTTCAACCCTTTAACTGTTTCTTCCATAAATTTTTGGAACTTTTCGGGAATACATGTCAATCCAAAAGGTGTACGATGGTACACAAAGCTCCCCACATGTGTGCTGATAGCAGTACACGCTTGGGAGTCCGATTCTAAAAATAGTTGTTGGTAAGCATTGGTGAGGTCAATTTTTGAAAATTGCTCACCCCCACTCAATGCGGCAAAGAGTTCCTCGATCCGAGGCAGTGGGTAGGGTTCCCGTACTAATTTCGGATTGACTGTGACTTTATAATCACAACAAATCCTAATTTCACCAGTTTTCTTAATCACTGGTACGATTGGAGTTCCATATTCCGAATAATCTACTTTTTGTATGGTGCCCTCTGCCTCGAGTCGTTGCAACTCAAGCTCAACTGGTTTACGTAAGGCCAATGGTAATGGTCTAGCTTTCACAAACACTGGACTATTGTCTAACAATTTTAATGAAATTTTCTTTGTGCATGTACCGAGTCCTGGGGCAAATACTGTCGGATATTCGCGCTGCAGCTCTTGAACTAAAGTTGAATTAACATTGTCTTTAATATTTAATAACAGCTCATTTATCTCAATTGTGCTTATTTTCAATTTTCTAAGCCATGTCCTGCCCAAGAGAGGCGGCCCACCATTTTTTATTACAAATAATTTAAGATTGTGGGCTGTATGCTCCCCCAATAACTGCGTTAACAAGTATAAACCCGGCAGGCTCAATCGGAGTGCCAACATAAGAATATAAGGAAATATTCTGACCAGTGATAGGAAGGTCTGAGAAATATTTTTCGTAATAACATAAGCTTATTGCAGATAACTTACTGCCAGTGTCCAGTTCAAAGTTTACCTGTCTGCCGTTCACTTGTGCCGACACCATGTACGGCTTATCGCTCACTCCCCGCACACTAATGTTATAAATGTCACTCTCAGATTCATCGTCACTGTTTGTAATGTAATTATGAATACGTCGTGGTGTCGAATACGCTTGACTTACCCCTCGTCCTGAGTTTTGTTTACACATAACTTTTATATGGCCCTTAAGACCGCACAGGTCACAGGAATAGTTCTTAAAACGACATATATCCGGCCGATGATCTTTGCCGCAGCGCCAACAAGTACGCCTCGAACGCGATGTCCCCGCCTCATTAGTAGTAGACGAGCAGCCTCCGCCGCCGCTGACTTGAGCGCGTTCGAGCGGTCGGACCGCGCGCTGCACAGTAGTTACTTGATGCAACGGCTCGAGTGATCGCCTAACGCCACCCGTAGACGCCGCCGTTTGATTCGAAAGCGCGGTTGCATCGCTCGTGTGAGCGTGCCGCTCCGCTGCTTCTAGTGCTAGTGCTAATTCTACCGCCCGTTTGTATGTTATCGTGGGTTCGGCAAATAATCTGGATCTCATTTCATCGCTAGCCAATCCCGATACGAATTGATCACGCAGGTTATCTTCCAATGATGTTTTAAAATTGCACGTACTAGCTAGATGTTTTAGCACTTGTAAATATTCACTTAAAGACTCGCCGATATTCTGTCGCCTTTGTCGAAAAACATGGCGCTCCGCAATCTCAGAACGTTTAGGCTCGAGATGGTCGCCGACTATTTTCACTAGCTCCTTGAAATTCTTGCTTTCCGGATTATTAGGTGCACATAAATCGCACATAACATCATACGTAGCTCCTCCCACTAACGTAACTAACGTTGCCACTTGTAATTCTGCTTTAATTTCGTTCAACGCCATGAATTGTTCCACGCGTCGAATGTATGCCGGCCACTTTTTGCTTGATAGGTCATAATGTTCAATTTTACCGATTGGCATTGTTAGTATTTAACAATCTAACCCAAATACTAATTACAATCAATGATTTAAGCACTTATACTCGTCGCCAGTAAGATATTTGCCTATTTATTGGAGGAGCTATCAATGAAATACCGAACACGGAACAAGACTGGTTTATTTTATCTCTACCTACTACATTAATATTACAGATACCCTACATTTCAGATGTTTTTGAAATAGGTTGAGACTTGTAGAACGGCGTATTGAAACAGGCAGCGCATTCCACAGTCGAAAACCTTGTACTGCAAACGAGTTGTCACCAAAGCTAAAGGAATGTGGTGGCATTTTCAGACTAAGGTTCGCCTCTGATCTAAGTCCCCTTGTATGCGATTCATGAACATATGAAAAACGTTGCTTAAGGTAAGAAGGAGTGGAAGGATTAAACAATATACTATATAGTAGAGACAGAATGTGAGTATTCCGGCGAAGGCGGATGGGTAGCCACTTGAGTTTATTTCGATATTCTGAAACATGATCATATTTGCATGGACCAAATATGAATCGTATGCAGACGTTCTGGAGACGCTCAAGTTTATTAAGCTGGGCCTCGGTGAGATCTAGATAGCTGACATCTGCATAGTCTAGTATAGGAAGGAGGAGAGATTGCGCCAACGTAATTTTGGTGGAAATGGGCAGGAAATTGCGAAGTCTTCGTAACGATTCTCCAAACGACGCAAATACTTTTTTACTAAGATTTTGCAGCTGAGGGTTCCAAGACAGACAATTATCAATATGGATACTGTTAACGCCTAGCATGCATTTTCTACTAATGCATGCTGACTGACGGGAGCGGGCAACACTACGGCTCGTTCCAACTGCGACTGGTCGGCCATCTTCCCGACCAGTTCATTCGACTCTGCGTCTGCGCCCACTCACTCGACAAGAAGCCACGCGGCGTACGAAATTAATGTACCTAGCTATTCCATCTTTTATTATTATATTTCAAGTGATTTTCAAAAATAAGCTTTTATTTTATACACCACCGCTCGGCACCGTCATCAAGAAAATTCCCTGCCTACTAGCGTCTTCAAAGTGGTCCATCGCTCCGGATTTTTTTGAAGCCTTCAACACGGAACGCGGAAAGTGGCAGCCATTATGTGTACGGTACGAGCGGCACGTGGATACAGCGCGTAACACGGAATAGCGCATTTTATGAAGAATCTTCGGAAGATAAAATGAAAAAGGACGTTATGAAATAACTTTAATCTACGGCAACAGCTTCACACCTACTTCATCGAGGGAAATACTGCATACATAACAAAACCGTGAGACTTGAGAGAGTAGCGTTACTATGTGAGTTCGTTCCAATTTTAAATCATTAAATAGGCATCGAGTACATTATATTACTCGGGGAATAGTTAGGTACCCAAATTAATCACTGTATAATTAGATTCAGTTTTATCAACGTATTTGCACCTTAAAAGCAAATAATCTTTATATCTTTAGCAAGTTGTCAACGTGTTTGCACTTTAAAAGCAAATAATCTTTACATCTTTAGCAATTTCGTTTCTTTAATTCATTAAACATTATTTACATTTCTTCCTACTAGCCAGTAGGTATAGACCAATCTTCATTGCCCTCTTTATGTGCAGGTGCTGTGTTCATCTTGTTATGATTTGTGTGTAATCAATTGCATTTCTGCAAATTACAGTGTGAGGGTCACCGCATGATCGCCCGCGCTGCCTCGCTCGATCGCTCGCGGCGGGCCGGTTCATGCCAGTATAACACCGCTTGCGCTATTCACTGCCATGCCTTTTCATGCACAAGCTTCTTTAGCGCGCCCTCACTAACATAATATAAGTATTGCTAATTTGTTTAACTTACAACACATTACATTGCCTACTATCTGTTTCTTTAATAATTAACATTGTGATTTCTTTACAGCATATTTGCATTGCCTATTTTACATTAAATATTTAAATTAAAAATGACTATAGTCATGGATCTTAAGAACCTCATTAAAAAGAGGGGTATTTTTAAAAGCAAATTAACACAATTTAAAACCTATTTAAACAATACAGAGAGTTGCCAGCACTTAACTAAGCTGCAATTCAATGAGCTGTCAATACGCTTAACAAAAATAGAAGAACTTTATGTGGATTTCGATAGCATTCAGTCTGACATAGAAACCGCATGTGAAATTCCAGATGAACAGTTCACCGAGCGCGAAGCCTTCGAGACGCAGTACTTCAGTACGATCGCGCTCGCTCGAGAAGTGTTAGCGGTGAATGCTGCCTCCGTGGACACCCGCGCCGGCCCCAGCTCCGGATCGGTTGCAGGTTCTGATAATGCACATGGAGGTGGGCCAAAACTTAAACTTCCTACTATACACTTACCTAGCTTTTCGGGTCATTATCAAGACTGGTTGGAATTTCACGATACATTTTCTTCACTTATACACACACACTCGTCTATACCAAAAATTAATAAATTTCACTATCTTCGTGCAGCATTAAAAGATAGTGCAGCACTAATCATACGTTCGCTTGATTTCTCAGCTAACAATTATGATGTGGCTTGGGATCTTCTTTGTGATCGATTTAATAACAAAAGGCTTCTTGTGAACAATCATATTCAAGCTCTTTTTAATATTGAAACATTGACTAGAGAATCATCAACTTCTTTACGAAGAGTAATTGATACTGTAAATAGAAATATACGAGCTTTAAAAACACTTAAATTACCCACGGAGCATTGGGATATTCTCATTATTCACATTGTTTCCAATAAGTTAGATCCCATCACTAGTCGTGAGTGGGAAACTTACCGTCACACAATTAAGGAATTGCCTACACTCACCAATTTTAATGATTTTTTGAAGAATCGTTCTGATCTATTGGAAACAATGGAGGAAGCTCACATAAAGCGTAGGCACAGCGACGTTACACATAATCGTCATAAATCTTTAATAGTCAGCTCTCAAACACCTTTGTCAGGAAAGTCATATGTTTGTCCGTTATGCAAAAACAACCATGCCATTTATCGGTGCCCAAAGTTTAGATCTTTATCATTAGAAAACAAAATTCAAAAGGCTAAATCACTTAAACTGTGTTTGAACTGCCTGCGACAAGGGCATGATTTCAGTGTGTGTAGGTTCGGATATTGCCGCATCTGCAATGAGCCACACAATAGTTTGTTGCATAATTATAGTGTTAACTCATCCATATCCTCCAACTTACCTGCATCGGCTGCCAGTAGTAACGTAGTTCTGTATGCTGCTGCACCCCCTGTGACGTCGCCACCTATACCTGAAACACAAAACATTAGTTCTTTCAATAATAATGTTGCCTTATCTGCTATACAGAAAAGTTGTGTACTTCTGTCAACTACTTTAATTCATGTTGAAGATGCTTTTGGTGTAAAGCACACCGTACGCGCATTGTTAGATAATGGAAGCACCTCAAGTTTCATGACTGAAAACTTATGTGCAAAACTTAATTTAACTACCGTGTCAACATCCTCTTTAGTTGAAGGGTTGAATTGCCAAACCTCGCGGTTATCTAAACGTTGTGAGGTCATTATATCCTCTCTCATTAATCCATACAAAGAAAATATTGATTGCTTTATTGTACCTAACATTACACAATCATTACCAACAACACAAATAGATTACGCGTCATTAAATATACCGCAACACATTAAATTAGCGGACCCAACATTTTATACTCCCTCTCAAGTAGACATGCTTCTTGGGGCGGATATCTTTTGGAGAGTACTTAACTCCAATAATATTTCATTAGGAAAAAACAAACCCACATTATGCGAAACCAAGTTTGGTTGGTTAATTTCGGGTTTAGCTCAAACCCATCATAAATCACATACAGTCCACTGCAACCATGCTATAACAGTTGATACTCAGCTTCAAGATCAACTGACTCAGTTTTTTGAATTAGAAGCAATACCTACACGTAAACAAATATCCAAAGAAGAGCAGGAATGTGAACACAGTTTTATATCCAATACAAAGCGTGAATCAGATGGGCGTTTTGTAGTTACCATACCTTTAAAAGGAACTCCTGATCTACTTGGTGGCTCATATGAGCAAGCTTTGTCTAGATTTATGTCTTTAGAACGCAGATTTCGCAAAGAACCTTTATTTAAAAACATTATTGTGAATTTATGAAAGAATACATTGCCTTAGGTCACATGACAGTCAATGATAATTCTGAAAAAGATAAACACACTTGTATATTACCCCATCATGGCGTTGTAAGTGAAACTAGCTTATCCACAAAGTTGCGAGTTTTTTTGGTGCGTCTGCGGTGACAAGTTCAGGTCAGTCGTTCAATAGCATACATATGGTCGGACCCACCGTACAAGACGACCTAATTAGTATTATAATAAGAATGCGACAGCATAAATTTGTCGTGACAGCTGACGTTGAAAAAATGTACCGTATGATTAACTGTAATGCTCAACAGCGTGAACTGCAACAAATCTTGTGGAGATTCGAACCTCGTGAAGAACTCAAACTTTATAAGCTTAATACTATTACATACGGTACCGCATCTGCGCCTTATCTCGCTACCAGTTGCTTAAAACAATTAGGCTTAGAGTGTCCTGACAAGTCTGTTTCTGAGGTTATTCAACATGACTTCTATATTGACGATTTCATTTCAGGAGGCTCGATTGAGTCAGATGTTGTAGAACTTTGTAAAAATGTAATTAAACAGCTAAAAAAGGGGCAATTTCATTTAAGAAAATGGCATTCTAACCATACCAAAATTATTAATTGTATTATACAACAAGACAGTGATGATGACTTACTTAATCTCAGCAATAATGAATACTCAAAGACTTTAGGTTTACTTTGGGCTTGTAAGGAAGATAAGTTACTTTTTTCTATAAATATTAAAGAGACTGCAGAGGTTAGCAAACGAACAATATTATCTATCACATCACAGATTTTTGACCCATTGGGTTTAGTTAACCCATGCTTACTTCCAGCAAAAATAATATTGCAGAAATTGTGGTCTTCTAAAATTACATGGGATGAGGTTGTTCCGAAAGAAATTCAAATTATGTGGCAAAATTTTGTAAATTCATTACTTCACATAAATAAAATTAGAATTCCAAGACATATAATATGTGAATTCCCATTAAAAATTGAACTTCATGTGTTCAGTGACGCATCAACACAAGCCTATTCTGCATGTGTATATGTAAAATCAATATCTGAGAACAATGATGTTTCAGTTCATTTAGTCACAGCAAAGAGTCGCGTAGCTCCCATTAAACCGATGACAATACCAAGGCTGGAGCTCTGCGGTGCTGTCCTAGCCGCTCAATTGGCAGAAAAAGTAATTTCTTCACTTAGATTACACATAGATGAATGTACATATTGGTGCGACTCCACTATTGTCATAGGTTGGATAAAATCACATAAAAATCATTTATTAAAACCGTTTGTTTTTAATCGAATACAAGAAATCCTTGATAGATCTGAACCTTGTATGTGGCGCTATGTACCCACCAGTCTCAATCCAGCTGATATTGGATCTCGTGGTGGGGATGCTAGGTATTTAGATGGTTGTAGTTTATGGTGGTCGGGCCCGCCATTCCTTTCACAGCCTCGTTCAGAGTGGCCAATCCAACCCACACACACTAATGACTCAGAGTTACCTGAATATCGGGTTAAGTGTAATTTATCAACAGATATAACAGAAGATTATTTTTCTGAATTTATTAATCGATTTTCTAGTTTCAGTAAACTGCAACGCGTCATAGCTTATGTACATCGCTTTATTAATAATTGTTTATATAAAAATAAGAAGTCTACAGGTCATTTACGAATTCATGAACTCAATTCAGCGTTAAACTCTTTATGCAGATTAGCACAACGCGAACATTTCTTAAAAGAATATGATTTATTAAAAAATGGCAAGCAGTTACCAACTAAAAATAAGTTACTTAATTTAAACACATTCTTTAATAGTAATGATAATTTGCTTCGAGTAGGCGGAAGATTATCTAACTCATTTTATGATTACGATACAAAGCATCCCATACTCCTACACTCATCACATTATATCACAACACTTTTATTCAATCAATATCATACATTGCTCATGCATTCATGACCTCAACTGCTATTAGCCACTTTAAGGCATACATTTTGGGTTATCGATGGTAGAAACCTTGCTCGAAAAATTGTACATAAATGTATTAAATGTTGTCGTTTTTCAGGGAAAGTTTATCAACCAATAATGGGTAACCTCCCTGAACAACGTTTGCATGCTGATTATCCATTTTCTAACACTGCAGTTGATTACGCGGGTCCGGTAATGATATTGAACCGAAAAGGTAGAGGCAGTCAATTAATAAAATCCTATTTGTGTATATTTATATGTTTGGCTATTAAGGCAGTGCATATCGAACTTGTAACCGATCTGAGTACTGAAACTTTCTTAGCGGCGTTAAATCGATTCATCGCTCGTAGAGGCAAACCCACTAACATTTTCTCAGACAATGGTAGAAATTTTGTAGGCGCATGTAATGAGTTGTCTAAAATCCTTAAACAAAATTCTAATAATATTACTGAAAACGTGGCAACCTTATCAGTAAATTTTAAATTCTCGCCTGCTTACAGTCCGCATTTCAATGGTTTAGCTGCCGCCTGCATCCCGGCTCCGACGGCGTGGCGCGCGTCGCCGACGTGTTCACCAGCTCCGGAACCCTACGACGAGCCTTTAATCGACTGTGTCCGCTGCCTGTGATGGACATACCTTTCGTTCCTGGGGCGGCAATCTGTTAACGCCTAGCATGCATTTTCTACTAATGCATGCTGACCGACGGGAGCGGGCAACACTACGGCTCGTTCCAACTGCGACTGGTCGGCCATCTTCCCGACCAGTTCATTCGACTCTGCGTCTGCGCCCACTCACTCGACAAGAAGCCACGCGGCGTACGAAATTAATGTACCTAGCTATTCCATCTTTTATTATTATATTTCAAGTGATTATCAAAAATAAGCTTTTATTTTATACACCACCGCTCGGCACCGTCATCAAGAAAATTCCCTGCCCTAGCGTCTTCAGATACCAAGATTTTTAACTTCACGGCTGAGCTGCAGAGCATTACCATCCAGGAGTAGTTGAGGTAGGTGAGACCCTGGCTATCATTCTTCTCGACAACAATAACCTGTGTCTTTAGGGGATTAATTTGTAAGCCATGTGCACGACTCCACTCAGTTATTTTTGCTAAATCTATATTAATCATACCTATAGCCTTAGGTAGTCGATCCACAGAAGCCTGAGAATAGATCTGAAGGTCGTCTGCATAAAGGTGGTAAGAGGAAAGAAGATTGTCAGAGATAGAATTTATAAAAATAGCGAAAAGAAGAGGTGATAAAACGCCACCCTGCGGCACGCCTGCAGTAGTACTAAACCAGGATGAATGAGAATCATCTATACGTATACACTGCCGGCGACCAGACAGGTAACTGCGAAACCAGCCAATTACTGTTGGAGATACGTTAAGAGAATGCATAGTCCCAAGAAGCACATCAAAATCCACGGTATTGAAAGCGTTACTGAAATCTAACAGTGCAAGCACCGTTAGATTCCTTGTACTGTACCCTTATGGAGTTCAGAGAAGATTTCTTAAATTTTATCCACAGAGGGCAGGTGTAAAAACATTGGCAGCATGCTCTAAATAGCATCACCTTAACATCCCTGCTACAGTAATAAAATTTGCGTGCAAGCATGTTACACCGTACGTATGTCTAGGTCATCCCTGAGATATTCGTCCATCTGATGACCCAGATATTTAAATTGCTGCACCACACTAATAACCCTACCACTTAATCTAACTTCAGGCACCCTTTCCGGACCCTTGCCTGCTCTGGAAATCATCATCTCTGTTTTGTCCACGTTTCAATCCATGAACATTGTCATACTGTACACAGATTGAAAGCAGTTTCCTCAGACCACTCGATGGACTAAGCAGCACCATATCATTTGCAAAGCTCAAGTTGTTAACACACACATTACCTAAATGACATCCTATTCTGGTGCTTCTCAGTGCACTTAACAGGCCGTTTATATATATGTTGAACATATCCGGCGAGGTGAGCCCTCATTGGCGTACTCCACACTCTGATTTGTAGTTACCAGAAGTCGCGCCTCCCCACCTTACATTGTTTGTTTGGTTTCCGTACCAGCACCTAAATATATCGATGACTTTCTTATGCGTCCCGCTGTCGCGCAATTTGCTCCAGAGAATATCATAATTCACAAAATCAAATGCGCTGCTCAGATCTAGGCAGCAAGTATATACGGAGGTTTCCCGGCTAACATAAAAGTCTACCGTGTGCTTTAGACTCACAATAGTTGAATCGGTTGATAATTCTGGACGGAAACCAAACTGAGCATCATCTATAGCGAGATTCTTTTATAATTCGGGGTGCAGCAATCGTTCCAGTATCTTGCCAATTACTGTCCCCAAGGAGACAGGTCGGTAATTACATGCCGAACTAAGATTACCTGATTTCTTTTTAACAATTGGGATTACAATAGTTTTCATTAAGCCTTCAGGTAGGTAAGTATGAATACTTCAGACATAAATTAAACTAGCTCATCAGTTTTTTATGTACAGGAAGTACATAAAAAACTGATGAGCTAGTTTAATTATACCGGCACTTACAATATGTTCGATACCTAATTAATCATGTCCGGGGGACTTACCACGTTTTATTTGTTTAACAGCTAAACTTTAATTCAGACTGGCCCTCAATGTTCACTTTTAGTTTCAAAAATTTCAACGTGCAACATGTAACAATCATTCTACATTTGGTTCGGTTTAGTCGAGGCGAAGCTAAAGTCAAACTCTTTTCCGACGGGTAATTTGTTTTCAGTAAAAGTGAAGAACGACGCGAAACTAAATTAGACATAAAATCTAAATGTCCCTTCAAGATAACTACAGTTTTGGAAAACGATAGGTATGAGTAAAGAGAGATGAATGGCTCTAATAGGCTGTACACATTTTCCCACTAAAACGTACGCGAAGTACCTCGAGGCCCAGAAGGTTGATTAGAAATTTCCGAAAATTATAGTAACCATGACGTGACGGCGTATATAGATGAGTTAATTACTTTTGTTCATGAAACTGATCGCAATAATAACTTATTAAATGATACTACAGCCGATACTCTGTCCACAAATAGCGATACTATGTATGTGGGTAGCGAAACTGTCTCTTATTAATGATACGTCTGTAAACTCACGCAGGTAGAATACTATGGTTAGTCTCGCACTATTTCTGAATAAACTTCATGTAATGGTTCCAATTCAATCAATAGCTACTGTACATAAATTATAAGTGGCAAAAATAATAATTGACTAATAAATAAACTCTGCCACACAACACAACACAACAATTAACTCTGCCATTGCCGGTCCCAAGCCCGGATGCAAAAAGAGGAGGGTTAACTGGAGGTTCCAGGCCGTACCCAGTTGGAAAAAAGCCAACGCCGAGCAGCGAGCGGCGGTTGTTTAACTCGCTATAAACCAGGCTACAGTAGCCTTGAGGAACTAAAACGCCTCTAAAAGTTCTGACGTGGAAGGACGGGGGAACCCACCACGAACACTTTCCCAAGAAAACCTCAATGAATACAGAAGTAATAAGAATGCGGACGTTGGACGACCCGACTAACAAGCGGCGCCATTTAGTACCCGGGCTGGATGGTGTGAAATATACTACCGAAGCTTCCGACGGGGTTCATCGCCAGGCCTCTGAAGGAAGGAATGCTACTGGCACACACAATTTGAATACCAACAAGCTTTCCATCAGGCGTGAGCATCGTATTGGAACATGGAATGTTCGTGGACTGCTGCAGCCAGGCAAACTCACTATTGTGGACAAAGAGGTCGCGGATCATCAAATCTCAATATTGGGTATTAGCGAGACTCATATGAGGGGCCAAGGTCACTTCACCACAGCAACTGGAAATACGTTTTACTTCTCAGGCTGCCAAGACAAAAGCTCTAGTGGCGTGGGCATACTCATACCAGCCCACTTAAATAAGTATGTCCTCGGTTACAACCCAGTGTCAGACAGAGTCATTACAGTGAGGATAAACACCAAACCAAACATACTTAACATAGTACAGATATATGCCCCTACTGAAAGGGCCCAAGATGGTCGTCATCATTAACAGATTCTACGATACCCTCGAATCCACGTTAAGTAAACTACCAAAGCGAGAAATGACAATAATACTAGGAGATTGGAACGCGAAAGTTGGAAACACAGCCAATGATGATCACATTCGTAAGGTCGTCGGAAGACACGGATTGGGAATCCGAAACGATCGTGGACAAAAACTCATTGAGTTCTGCATCGAAAAGCGCCTGTGTATCACCAACACTTGTTTCCAACACCATCCCCGGAGGCTTTACACGTGGACTTCCCCGGGCGCACGATATAGGAATCAAATCGACTATATTATAGTAGATACTCGTTGGAAATCATCCATAAGGAATGAAAAAACGTATCCAGGCGCTGAATGTGGTTCGGACCATAATTTACTTGTAGCAAGACTTGCTGTACGCTTAAAAGCTCCCAGAAACATCACAAAAGCTCATATCGGAAACATAGAACCGGGCGAGCTGACGTACTTTCGCAGCAGCCTTGAAGAAAATCTTGCCGAGAACTCGCAGCCTAAAACAGATGCAGACTCAGGCTGGGAACATTTTAAGTTCCAAATATCGAAGACTCTCGATACTATTAAATAAAATAGGAACACCAAACCCTCGAAACAAAAAATAAAGATTTGGATTTCCGATGACACATGGAAAACAATACAAAGATGCAAAGAGATTACAATCGGAGGTCTCCAAAACGAAGATACACGAAACACCCACTCCGTACTCTGGAAATCCATTAAAAGAAAGTGTCGCAGAGACAAAAAATTTTTCTTATCCAATATCTGCAGTGAGATAGAGACCCACTCAAGTACCAGACAGCTGATCTGTTTAAGAAAGTTCGTATCCTAGCACGACAGGTTAAGCCCAAAACATGGGTGGTGGAGGATGAAGACGGTAATCCCATACACGAACTGGATGCAGTAGCTGAAAGATGGCGAGAACACTGTGGAAAATTATATTATCAACCAAACAGCCACCCACCTCAGGAATCTCCGTGCTGGGAAAATTTGAATCTTGAACCTGCAATATTGCGATCTGAAATTACTGCCGCTATAGCCGCTCTCAAACTAAGGAAAGCTCCAGGACCAGACAACATAACAGCAGAGATACTCAGGTCCCTTGGTGACAGGGGTGTGGGGATGTTACATCAGATATGCAACCAAGTATGGGAATCAGGACAGTGGCCCAAGGATTGGTCTGAGTCAATTATCTTACCACTGCATAAAAAAGGTTCAACCAGAAAATGCGACAACTACAGAACCCTTGCTCTGATATCGCACAGCAGTAAAGTTATCCTTCATATTATCAACAACCGACTCCGACACTTCCTGGACTGGCAGATCCCGCAGGAACAGGCAGGTTTTGTGAAACGTAAAGGCACAAGGGAGCAAATCCTCATTATCAGACAGCTCATTGAAAAAGCATACGAGTTTAACATCTCTTTCGTTATGTGCTTTGTCGATTATAGTAAAGCTTTCGACTGTGTGAATTGGAATTGCCTATGGGCTATTTTAATTGAGCTTGGTGTCCCATACCATCTAATTGCACTATTGCAATCACTGTACTCCAATAATCAGGGCTTTGTCAGAGTGGACGGCACATATTCAAAGCACTTCAATTTCAAAAAAGGCGTGAGACAAGGCTGCATTTTATCACCTATCCTCTTCAATATCTATGGAGAATACATCATGAGGCGTACTCTTGAAGATTGTGAAGAAGGTGTTACCATTGGTGGAACCAAGATCACAAATCTACGTTATGCCGATGATACCACCTTGTTTGCTAAGCACGAGCTTGAAATGGCTAGTCTCCTTGAGAGGATGGAGCGCATTAGTAACGAATTGGGTCTGATGGTGAATAGGTCCAAGACAAAGATAATGGTGATTGACCGCACCGGCACTGCTAACCTCACTGGTGCACTCAACCTAGAAGTGGTGGACAACTTTGTATATCTAGGATCCACAATTACCAACAATGGGTCTTGCGAGCCTGATATCAGGAGACGCATTGGCATGGCTAAGAACGCGATGTCTCAACTTGACCGGATTTGGGCCGACAGGAACATATCGCAATGGACAAAAGTACGCCTCGTATCTACTCTGGTCTTTTCAATTTTCCTATATGGCGTGGAGACTTGGACTATGAGGAAGGCGGACCGATCACGTGTAGACGCCTTCGAAATGTGGTGCTGGAGGAAAATGCTCAACATTCATTGGTCAGAACATCGCACCAATGACTCCATCCTTGCTGATCTCAAAATTAAAACAAGGCTCCACACCATTTGTCTCCGAAGAATCTTCGACTTCTTTGGCCATATAGCGCGCAAGAGCGGCGATAATATAGAGAAGCTCTTGCTGTCTGGTAAGGTGGAAGGCAAAAGACCGAGGGGTCGCTCCCCTATGCGATGGTCCGACCAAATACGTTCCGCACTGTACACCACTGTAAGTGATGCTATTCACGCCGCCGAGGATAGATCTACGTGGCGTGATATAGTACACAACAGGATACTTCACAGAGGTCACGACCCTCAGAACTGAGGACACACGACGCAAGGAGGAGGAATAAATAAAAACCATGTTGTGGTCTAGCATTATCCGGTCCAGTTCTAATACGGAAAGGTACCATAATCACCTTGAGTTAAGACTAAGAGTAACATACTTGCTTTCTTGAAGTCTAAATGGACTGGCCCATATTAGTTGCACCTGTCAATGTCGGAACGAACACGTTTATTTCGGAATTTAACTACAACTGGACCGGTAGGCCGAGTGGAGAATATTCTTCTGTGAAATAATTTCTAGTTTCAGATACAACGGCGCATACGAGGACGTGTGAATTGTGATGATGGCCATGTCGGAGGTTCATAAGTAACATCACAAAAGCCAACAAAAACGAACAATAAAAATTTCTTTAAATACTTTTTGTCAAGTCGATTAACTGAAATTCTATACAAAAATAATTCCTATACCTTATCAAGAAATTTTCGATTACTTTTTGGGAATTCTCTGATAAGCTAATGTTGCAATGTGGTTGAGATTAAGTTTAGTTTTTTTTTTTTTTTTTTTTTTTTTATACCACTAAGGCACACAAGCATACGGCCCACCTGATCGTAAGCAGTCACCGTAGCCTATAGCCGCTAGCAATACCATCACTAACGGGGTGCCAACCATGTTGTTGATGAGGACTCACTGTGCTAGCAGCAATACTACTAGCCCAGCATATCCTCGTGGAGCACTGGCAACCTTACTTACCGCAGAAACACAACACTACATCAAGTAGTGTTATTTCACTGCGGTCTTCTGTAAGGCGGAGGTACAGTCCCCAGTCGGGCGGCTCCAATTTAAAATGGGAAAACCCACAGGAAATCCCAAATCGCCCTACCTCTCTTTTTTAAAGCTCATGGTGTGATTAATCACTGTACTTAAGCTTAGAAAAACTCATTGGTACAGGCCGGGATTCGAACCTGGGCCCATCAGATGACAGGCCGTTGCTTCAACCACAAGGCCACCACGGCTTTAGTGTTGGTAGACGTCCAGGTTTTGTTTGCTGAAGGGTCTTACCTACTTTTGTGGGTAACGATCTAGTCCAGCTAGTAAATTCTGTAGGGGTCTTGCCTACTTTTGTGGGTAACGATGTAGTCCAGCTAGTACATGGATGCGCAGACTTATTAAGTCTAGGGGCCACTCGGGCAAATTATAAACTGATGGTGGGCCGCCAGAAGTATAGTTAATTGAAGACAATAAAGAATTGATAATAATGTATTAAAATTGAAAAAGAATTTATTAATTTGCGTGGCACTGCATAGTGCTTACAATCTTTTTTTATATTTGGCTCTTATTTACTTGTAGCAACACGTAAAACTGCTTCCAAACTTTCGTTTGCAAGGTGGTTTAGATTTTTTGTTTTATTATTATTTAGGTAGAACCAAATAATATATAGGTAGAACCAAATAAGCGGTAAAAGTTCAGCAAGTCTCCTTCGTTAAATTTGTTGCGTAAATCTTGGTCGTTTTGAATGTCGATAATTTCTTACTGCATTGACTCTGGCGCATTTTCAACTGAAATCGTGAAAGGATTGCTGAATATGTCCAACAGAGGTTTCACTTTTGTAAACTCCGAAAATCTGACTTGAAAAGATTGAATCAAAATATTTTTCTACATAACTGAAATTAATCGCAGTTTTGTTGGATTTTTCAGCCATTTTCTTATAATTCGGAAAATGATTGTAATTTCCAGAATTAAATTGCGATCTGAAGTGTCATCTTGCATTGAAAGGATGATACATGAGCGTAGAGCTGGGATATCAGTTGATTTTTGCCTTGAAGCCGTGTGTTTAAGACATTCAAATGATTTTTAATGTCAACTAAAAAAGCCAGATCACACAACCAATCAGGGTTTTTATGTTCCGGGACATCCCTTTGCTTTTCCGCCAGAAATATTCCAATTTCTTCTATTAAATTTATTTTCATTCGCGGGTAGTTGAATAACACACAACAAAATTTACACATAATAGCTTTTATTCATTTTATCTATATTTATCGCATATATTTACTGTTAATAGTTAAATTAATGCTTAACTAGCCTCTTTAGCCGCCAGCAAGTGTTTTCCTCACCTTCTTTCCTACGGATTTATCTTACTACACTTACAATTACTATGGTTGACACTGTGCACACACTTGAACAAGGCATGGAGGACATGACCAAGTTATTTAGCAGACAGATGGAGGAGTTCCAGCGCACCCTGCAAGGTACCACCACAAGCACTGTCACTGCACCTTCCACATCACTGGCAGCGGACTTCCTTTCCTTCAAGGATTTTATCCTGAAAGCTCTGGACACTCTGCAGCGGCAAGTACAACTGTTGGCAAGGGAACAAGACCGGCAGGAAATGTGCAGCAGAAGGAAGCTCCTTCTTTTCCATGGCTTGACTGAAGCAAAGAATGAGGATGTGGCCGCTGTGGTTGTGAAAGTGATATCTGAGCACTTAAAAATTGCTATCAGTGGCAATGACATCAGCCGTTGTCATCGTATGGGGCAACCAGCAGGAAGCAAACCACGGCCTGTTGTTGTGGAGTTGAAGGAGACATCAGCACGGGACAAGATCTGGTTTGCCAAGGTTAAGGGTTCCGGCATCACACTTTCTGAGTTTCTGACCAAGGCACGTCACTCAGCATTTATGGAGGCTCGGAAACGTTTCGGGGTTAACAAATGCTGGACAAGAGATGGTTGGATCTTCATCTTGGGATCGAACGGGGCTCGCCACCGAATATCGTCGATGGAAGAGCTTAATGCTCTGCAAGCCCCAGAGGAACTTGAAGTCATCCCGAATGCTCCCTTGGAGGGTTCACCCAAGACTGCAGCTGCGAGAACCAAGCGTGCTAAAAGGAAGTAATTGTAACATCGTCCCTGTGGCTATTCTGAAGACATTCGGTACCAGTCTTTAATTTTCATTTTGCTTTTCTTTTCCTTTCACTATTCGGGTAGAATGAACAAAATTAACTTACTTTTTTTTATCAAATCACAATCGGGCTACCCTAAAGTTACAATCATTTTGTTTACCCACTGTTTTATTCTATTCTATTTTATTTGTAAAGACATCTAACGTCTGACTTATATTGTTCACGGGTTGTTTAGTACCTACGTAAATGTCATTCTGACATTACTTGTGGCAGAAATGTCTAGCCAAAAATGACTTTTTGTGTAGTGTTGCCAGACTCAAATAGTCTATGTAAAACGTTATTAGGTTAACGTATTTACATTAGTATATATATATAAATATTATATTAATTATTATTTTTATAGGTATGTCTGATTCTGATATAACCAGTACTAGTATACATTATTTTTCTGCTTCTGAAGACAGTCTTACTAGTGACGACAGTTTCCACAGCGCCTCTCCTACTCTATGTGATACCCTGAACTCTCATTTCAAAGATGTTCCTAAAAATTTCAACGTTGTTCATATCAATGGGTCAACTCACTATCCTGACATGCTGACGTCTCTAGCTGACCAAAACATCCATGCTATCCTCGTCTCGGAATCGTGGCTGAAACCGTGTCTGCCTTCCGCATCGTACTCAATACCCGGTTTTCACCTTATTCGTAACGATAGGGTAGGTAAGCGTGGAGGTGGTGTAGCCATATATCTACGAGCGCACATCCCTTTTAACATTGTGCAAACTTCCTCTCCTAACTCCTCCTCTGATGGATCAGAATTTCTGTTCATTGAGGTCCTCCTATCCAACTCTAAAACACTTCTAGGCGTCTTTTACAGTCCTTCCCTTCATATCAACTATTTCCCGTCTTTTGAAGTCCTTCTGGAAAACCTAGTCCCTGTTTACGACCACACCATCATCATGGGGGATTTCAACACCTGTTTACTCAAATGTGACAGCAGAGCTAAATAACTAAAAACCACAGTGGAGTCCTCCAATATTAATATTCTTCCTTCCCGAGCCACGCACTACTTCCCACACTGTGCCCCTTCTCTCCTTGATCTTATTCTTGTCTCCTCAGTTGGTCATATTATATGTAGTTGGTATACATGGTCAATGCACGGCTGACGCTTTTTCATTCCACGACCTTATCTACCTCTCCTACAAGATTCGCCCTCCTAAATGTACGCCTAGAATTCTCCTACAGCGCAATTTTGGTGCCATGGACGGAGATCTCCTTTTAAGGGATGCCCAGGAAATCAACTGGGCAGTAATACAGGATGCAGTGACTGTTGACGAGCAAGTTGATATTTTCAATTCCTTACTTACACAACTCTTTGATATTCACGCACCTATTAGACCTGTTAAGGTGAAGCATCTTCCGGCTCCTTGGCTTACCGATGACATAAAAGCCGTACAAGCCAAGAAAAATACTTTGAAGGCAAAGTATAAGGGGAACCCTGATAAATTCCGTGAGAAATACAGGCAGGTACGGAATCACTGTAATAGGATGTGTAGGCACAACGAATGCACAACGACGTCATATTCATAATTCTGTGGAGGACAGAAATCCAGGCAAGATCTGGAAGTTTCTAAAGTCATTGGGAGTTGGTAAATCTAAAACTTCAACCATCAGCAACAATCTGGACTTGGACGCTCTCAATCGTCATTTCACTGCTGTAGCAGGACTTGATCCTGCTACTAAAGCTGAAAGTCTGATTCACCTTTCCACCATTTCATCTCCCAATTGTCCTATTTTTTCTTTATGTCAATTTTCTGAGTGTGACGTTAAGAGACAAATATGCTCCATCGCTTCTAGCGCGGTCGACTGTGATGACATAAGCCGTAAAATGATTCTTCCTCTCTTAGATCTCCTTTCACCTATCATTACATACATCTTTAACTTTTCTATTTCTACCGGTGCATTTCCATCACAATGGAAAGAAGCATATATAATACCACTTCCTAAGAAAGCCAATCCTTGTTCCTTTTCTGAGTATCATCCTATTTCTATTCTAGCCTTCCTTTCCAAGGTGCTGGAAAGACTGGTGCATAACCGGTTAAGTACACATCTTTCTAGCCACAGTCTGTTGAATCCTCTCCAATCAGGTTTCCGACCTGGCCATAGTACTACTACGGCTTTAGTCAAGATCACAGACGACATCCGCGCTGGCATGGAGAAATCGCAGCTCACAATACTTACGCTGTTAGATTTCAGCAATGCATTTAACACCGTCGATTTCGACATACTGCTTGCAATATTAAGATCTCTTAACGTATCTCCACTGGTAATTGACTGGCTTCGTAGTTACTTGTGTGGGCGCAGACAACTTATACGCATAGATGACAAGTTGTCGTCTTGGTGCAGTACTACTGCTGGTGTCCCACAAGGTGGCGTCTTATCACCTCTCCTCTTCTCCATCTTTATCCAATCAATTACTCTTCTAATCTCTTCATCCTACCACCTATATGCAGATGATTTACAAATTTACCAAAAAAGACCAATCGCAACCCTCTCCTATGCCATCACTTCTACTAATGACGATCTAGAACTGATATCTGAATGGAGCAGGAGGCATGGACTCCATGTTAACCCTGCCAAAACACAGTGTATCATCGTCGGCAGTAGCAGACTGATGGCGCAGGTGAAATGGGATGACCTTCCTCCTGTATTGTTCGCGGGTATTAGGGTGCCGTTTAACACCGTCGTCAAGGATCTCGGTATTCTTATTGATCGTACATTATCATGGGGTCCACAAATAGCCGATATTAGCAGGAAGTTGTTTGCCTCTGCGGCGTCCCTTAGACGTTTGCGGAATTTTCTTCCTAATGACACCAAAATTGCGCTCTCACAATCTCTACTTCATCCTATTCTTGACTATGCTGACGTCAGCTATCTTGATCTTAGCGAGGAGCAATTAAATAAACTTGAGCGCCTTCAAAATTTCTGTAAACGGTTTATATTCGGTTTACGTAAATATGACCACGTCTCCGAATTTCGCCAAAAGCTCAAGTGGCTCCCCATCCGCCTTCGCCGGAATACTCATATCCTGTCCCTCCTTTACTTTATTCTTTTTAATCCAAAAGCTTCATCCTACCTTCAGGAACGGTTTGAATTTCTCACCGCTGACCTGCACCCACTCCGAATTTCCAAAGAACTCCGTCTAAAGCTTCCTATCTTCACTAGCTCCGCTTACTCCAAATCCTTTACTGTTGAAGCTGTTCGCCTCTGGAACTCACTGCCGCTATATGTAAGACAAGCCCAAACTTCTCACTCGTTCAGAAAACTAGTAAAGGACTATTATCTTTCCCTGTAACCTCATTTAAATATCCACCTACTTCTGATCCATACCTTGTTCCCATAAATTGTATTGTAGAAATGTATTTATTATATATGTATATTTATGCGTGTATGTATGTATGTTTATGTATTTATTTATGTATTTATGTATCTACTTATTCATATAGATTATATTTATAATATCACTCACTGACGCACCTACCTATCTTTGTTTTCTCTTTCACTCCAGTTCTGTACCCAAAGGTTGCCTGGAAGAGATCGCTCTTGCGATAAGGCCGCCCTTTGTTTACACTATAATTACTTTTTTGTTGTTTTTTTTTTCACATATTTCTTACTTGGTGTGCAATAAAGAATATTTGTATTGTATATTATATTGTAAATTTAGAAATCGTTCCAGTGTCAATCCACGACTTAGCCACCTTACTTCTGTATATTACAGTAAATCTCCATATTCGCTTTCAATGTCATCAAGGAATTGTTTGAATTGCCTGTGATTGAGTCCTCGTGATTTTATGAAATTTACAGTCGAAACTACCACTTTCATGACATTTTGAAATTCATTTTTTTTAGAACAGCTTCTTAGTGTATAATGCAGTGAAACTGCATGAGATCTTCAGCGATTAAGTTTTTTTCTTGCAGATGCTTTTTCAGCAAAGTAACTAGCCCAGAATTGACACCAATCATCGAAGGAGCACCGTCAGTCGCAACTCCCGATAATTTTGATAAGTCCAAATCAGTTTTTGAACACTCATGCAAAAGTACATTGAGTATATCAACTCCTTTGGTTTGACCTTTCAATGAACACATTCCTAATAACTCTTCTGACTTCAAAATCTTGAGTAACACCTCGTATGAATATGAGAAGTTGAGCTGTAGAACTAATATCAGTGGATTCGTCGAGTGCTAATGAAAAAAATTTAATGATCTTAGTTTTTTCATTTAATTGTTCCGCAATATTACCTGACAAAGACATAATTCGTCTTTGGATAGTCATACGATTCAGTTGAATTTTCTCAAACTTTTTTGCTGCTTCTGGACACATTTTCTTAGCGGCAATTTCTATGCATTCTTTTACAAAATCCCCATCATTGAAGGGGCGACTTCGCTTTGCTTTCATTTGAGAAATTTCATAACTAACTTCTGTAGCTGTTTCTGAATCTTGAATGGGTTTTGTAAACATAGCTTGCTGACCAATAAGCTCCCGTTTTAAAGACAACATTTTTTGCTTTCTTAATTCGACTGTAAACTTGGTAAAAGTAGGATGCTGCGTTTCATAGTGCCTTTTTACATTATATTCCTTTGCAATCGCAACAGAATTCTTGCAAATTAAACAAACGACTTTGTTATGCGACCATACAAAAAAATATTTCTCAGTCCAAATTTCTTGAAACTGCCGATTTTCATCTTTAACCGTTACGTTTTTTACTAGGCCCTGGCTTGTCCGTGTTGCGTTCTAATCCTGGCTAGGATTAACACAGCACCTTAAAAAAAATACAGTACCTACTTAAATTACCCATCCTTTTTTAAATTACCAAAAATAATTGATAAAAAATGTAGGGAAACACTTATTATTAATAACAGAGCCTTACTGACGATTTCATAACACGTTGACGGGAAATCTACGTTGAATGTGGATCAAAAGATATGACACCGGTTAGTCGAGTTTAAATCTACACTAGAACTATAGACACTTCACTCAAATTAAAACCGAACTGTCGGTCGGTCGCTGCGGTTAGCGTGGCTTTTATACCGCGCGTATAGAGTTGAAAACTGTCTGGAGAAATCTCGAAACCGACTCTGGAAGTTTCGTGTATCTACCTACGCGAGCAATCGGGTATTCGGGACTATTGCTATCTCGCTTGCTCTAACATTATAACCCGTGGATAAGCCGCCACCGCGCTGCCGTCGTCGCCGCGCCGCCGGCCGCGGCGCTTCCTCAAGAAAACGAATTTAAGCGAGATCAGCACGAACATTACCGACCGCTGTTACCGACGCATGCACGGCGCACCGATACGCGATACGCACCGAGCGCGCGAGATTCAAATTACTTTTTGAACATATTTTTTTTGGTTTTATTCTGGAATAGAATTCAAAATTTTTCGAATGTACGAGAGAATTATTTTTGCTGTCGGCGGGCCACCAGTATTCGACCGGGGATCTAGGGTCTCTTTAAAAGATAAATTTAAAGAGATTGGAATATTGACTGTAGCCTCGCAATTTATCTTCGCATGAATATTATTTGTTTATCAAAATATTAGTATGTTTAAAAATATCTGTGATGTACATAGTGTTAATACAAGAAATAATCACAAAATTGTAATGCGTACATTTCGTTTACATAAAGTTCATTTTTCATTTTTAGGCCAATGTATACGAAGTACCTGCTGATTTTGTGAAATCAGTGCTTCTGAAAAAGGGTTATAATACTATTAATGAGTTCCTATGTGACAATGATGTTTGGACTAACGTCACGCCGGATACAAAATCTAAAGATAATCCATTTGACATGAGTTGCTGCTTGGATTTATTTAACCAAATTAAATTATATTATTGCTATTCTCTTCCTTGCTTGGATGGGCTTGAGCATGTCAAGCTCACTAAAATGCCTTTGCTTGCGTCATGCTCACTAAAATACCTTTGCTTGCGGCGGCGTCCGCAAGACGGGTCGCTCACTTCCCTCCATAATGGTTGAAGAGGGCGATGGCTGCATTCGCGTCATACTTGTGAACAGGTGCTGCTTGTGGAGGCTGGTCATCAAACCTTTTTTTTATTAACTACTAGCTTAAATCCTTATTTCAAGCGTTATAATACTTGTCTATCTTAATATATAAAACTCAAAGGTGACTGACTGACGGATCGGGCAGAAATTTGACATGCAGGTAAATGTTATGACGTAGGCATCCGCTAAGAAAGGATTTTTGGAAATTCCACCCCTAAGGTGATAAAAAAGGGGTTGAAAGTTTAAATGAAAATCCGTCATTTTTGAAGTTAAACGCATGAAAATTGGTATTTGACCTTTCAGTTAGAAATAAATATCTACGTATTTCAGGATTTTTGGAAATTCCACCCCTAAGGGGTAAACTAGGGGATGAAAGTTGTGTATTGAAATCCGTCATTTTTTAAGATTAAAGTATGAAAATTGGTATTTGGCCTTTCAGTTAGTAATAAATAAATACGTAATTTAGTAACACTAGAGTGACATCACGGACGTAACAAAGACAGTGTGTGTGTGCGGCTTGTCCATATCTAAAGTGTTAAATAGCAGTAAGAGAGGTAGGGCACAACCGGTTTTCCCGTTCAAAATTGGAGCTGCCCGTCTGGGGATCGTACCTCCACCTTACAGAAGACCGCGGCCAAATAACGCTACCGTCAAGGTAGTGTTGTGTTCCCAGCGGTGAGTAAGGTCGCCAGTGCTCCGTGAGGAGGCGTTGTGTCGGCAGTAGGGGGACCAGTGATGTATTACCGCCACAGAGTTGCGCGGGCGTGGCATGTTGGCGCGGCGGTTAGGGAGACCCGGTGAAACGGTTGTCCGCTGGCCGCCCGCGGGTTGTAGGGGTCCCGAACCCAGGGATCACCTAATCTCCGCCCTGGGAGGCTGACCCGCCGCCCGCGCATAATCCCTGTCGCAGATGGTCGTGCCGGAGGAGGAGACCGGAGTGGACCCGGCCGGCTGCGGCAGGGGGGGACCGGGGGCCCTTCCGACCGCCGCACCAGCAAGCCACATCACCATCGCGGCTCTCTGGCGGATCGACATTACGCTTTGTCCCTTCTGCTGTTGACACAACGACTCCTCTCAACCCTCTCCCACCCCCTTCCTAAAAATGGCCAATAATACAAAGAAGAAGTTTTCTCCAGCGGCCTCCCCGTCCACAATTTCTGTGGACTTTTGCAACATCAGGGGATTACACTCGAACGTCAATGCGGTCCACCAACACCTAGAGACTGCACAGCCGACTCTTCTGTTTCTCACGGAGACGCAGATATCCTCCCCCGACGATACATCGTATTTACACTACCCCGGGTACAAGTTGGAGCACAGCTTTGTGCGCCGTGCCGGGGTGTGTATGTATGTCCGGGAGGATGTCTGCTGTCGCCGTCTCCACGGCCTTGAAGACAGGGACCTGTCGATTTTGTGGGCGCGCGTAGACTACGATGGCCACACCCGAATTTACGCGTGCCTTTACAGGTCCCACAGCGGTGACTTGGACACAAATCGATTGTTTGAGCACCTGCAATCGACGACTGTTAAAGTACTTGAGCAGTATCCCTGTGCGGAGTTAGTGATTCTTGGAGACTTCGATGCTCACCACGTTGAATGGCTTAGTTCTCGGTCCACTGACTCCGCGGGTAGGGCTGCTCATGACTTTGCCCTGGCCTATGGCTTCTCGCAACTGGTTCTTTCTCCCACGAGAATACCAGACATCGAGAGTCATACGAGCTCCTTATTGGACCTTCTGCTGACTACGCGACCGGACGGCTATACAGTCACAGTGGATGCGCCTCTTGGCTCCTCAGACCACTGCCTCGTCCGGTCACTAGCGCCCTGCGCACAGCCCGTGGCGGCTCAGCCACCCGGGTGGCGCCGAGTGTGGCACTACAAGTCAGCAGATTGGGATGGATTGCGTGAATTCTACGCATCGTACCCGTGGAGGCAGCTCTGTTTCGCAACAGATGACCCCGACACCTGTGCGGCCGCCGTCGCTGAGGCGATACTGGCGGGTATGGAATGTTACATTCCCAACCCGCTAGTGGCTGCAGGTGTGAAGAAACGGCCGTGGTTTAATCGGCCCTGCAAGGAAGCTAGACAAAAAAAGCAAATCTCGTATGAGGCTTGGACCACGGCCCGCGCCAATCGGGACCCGAACATCTCTGCTGCGAAACGAAAACTGAACGCTGCCTCGAGGTCCAGTAAAGGAAAGATTGCCAGGGCTTAATTCAATTTCGTCGGCAGAATTGGCGAGAGGCTGGCGAGCCTTCCTTCCGGAAGTCGTGCTTTCTGGTCTCTCGCTAAAGCTGCCGAGGGAAACTTTTGCCAGTCGTCCTTGCCACCACTACGGAAGCCGGACGGCAACTTGGCCCACAGTGCTAAAGAGAAAGCTGATCTCTTAGGGTCTCTCTTTGCCTCGAACTCGACTTTGGATGACAGGGGCGCCACACCGCCTTCCATCCCGCGATGTGATAGCTCCATGCCGGAGATTCGCATAACCCAACGGGAAGTCCGGCAGGAGCTGCTCGCTCTTGACATCCATAAGTCGAGTGGGCCAGACGGCATACCAGCAGTGGTGCTGAAGCAGTGTGCTCCCGAATTGTGTCCTGTGCTGACGCGCCTTTTCGCGCTTTCCTACTCCAAAAGTGTAGTCCCGTCTTCGTGGAAGACTGCCCATGTGCACCCAGTGCCTAAAAAGGGTGACGGATCAGACACGACGAATTACAGGCCGATAGCTATTACCTCCCTTCTTTCCAAATTGATTGAGCGAGTGATCAATACACAACTTTTGAGATACCTAGAGGTACACGACTTGTTGAGCGACCGAAAATATGGCTTCCGCCACAGTCGCTCGACTGGTGACCTCTTAGTGTATCTCACACACCGTTGGTCACTCGCCATTTATTTATTTATTTATATCAAGTATACCAACAGTTATTCATTACAGTACGTACTTATGTTCTAATTTTAAATTATATAGCTTAATGGATAACCAATTTTAGGTACACATTACATGCATAATTTACATTGTTACGCAACAAACATATATGTAGAAGAATTCTACTGACTTAGGATAGAAGTCCGAGAGAAAATATACTTAAAAAAAAAAAAAAACGCAATATAAAATTAATTAATGGAAAAGACATACTAAGGGCAAATAACAGAAATGTGAATTATTTATTTGAGAAGGGCTTCATGGATATTTTTTTTAAATATTAGTTGATTGGGTTGAAAAATATCAAGGTTGTGGTTGCGAGTTTGTAAATCATTGTATAAACGGCACATTCTGACTATAGGATTAAAATATGACGTATTATATTTATATACTTCTAAGGAAAACAGTTTGGGATTACGACATCGACAGATTATGTTGAACTTGATAAGTGAAAGCAATACAGGACAGTCAACATTTGAATGCAGTATTTTATGCAAGTAGACCAGATCGTACTGTTGGCGTCTTAATTTTAAAGATGTTACCATAAATTTTTTGAGCCTATCACTATAGTTCAAGAGGATTTTGCTCAAGCCGCATCTGTAAGACATGACTTTTAAGCATTTATTCTGAATACGCTCAATACGATCTTCATGGACGGCATAGTATGGTGACCAAATTGGACATCCATATTCCAATATTGTTCTGACAATGCTAAAGAAGAGAAACAAGAGGGAGTCTGCTTTTTTAAAATCTGTGGTAGACCGAATTATAAAACCCAATAGCTTATTGCTTTTATTTACTACATATTCGTAGTGAGGTCTAAATGATAACTGGTCATCAAATAAAACACCAAGGTCTCTAATCGTGGACATGTGCTCCAGCGTATGGCCGGCAAGATTATAACTGTACCTTATTTTGTATTTCTTTTTTGTAAAAGACAGCACGATGCACTTGGAAGCATTTAAGTACATACAGTTACGAGTACACCAGCCCGACACCGTATCTAAATCTTCTTGTAATAGCTGACAGTCACTAGTATCCTTGATGGCAGTAAAGATTTTCATATCATCTGCATATAATAGGCAATTACAATTAAGCAACTCTACCAGATCATTTATGAAAATGATGAATAGCAAAGGTCCCAGGTGGGACCCTTGGGGTACTCCAGATGTAACCTGTATCGGGGTCGAGAGAAACCCTTTTAGCGCTATTATTTGGGATCTGTTTTCTAAATATGACTTGATCCAACGGAGCAGACAACCATGTACGCCATACCATGAAACCTTTAGATAGAGCAGGCGATGATTAACTTTGTCAAAAGCCTTTGAGAAGTCAGTATATACTGAATCAACCTGACTTCTGGTGGCAAAAGCACTACATAAGTAGTTTTTATACACCAATAAATTGCTTATAGTGGATCTTTGTCTAACGAAACCGTGCTGTGTGTCTGAGATATATTTGATGACGTGAGAGTAAATGTGGTCATAAATTAAAGACTCAAAAACTTTTACAAAACAAGATAGTAGGCTAATAGGCCTATAGTTTTCGCACTTCGATTTGTCACCAGATTTATGCACAGGGATGATGTATGCTGTTTTCCATTTAGAAGGAAAGGTACCTGATTTAATAGATTTGTTGAAGATTATATGTAGAGGCCTAGAAAGCTCCTTGAGGCATGATTTTACGAAAATTGGGGGGATACCATCTGGACCAGCTCCCTTGTGATGGTCCAGAGATTTCAACTTAGATACAATATCTTTTTCAGTAATATGAATATCTGGCATTGCTGTGGGATAGTTTATTGGATTTTAAGCTGAAAAGATTGGTTCAGATTTGCTGTCAAAAACAGATGAGAAAAATTGCGAAAAAAGTTCACATATATCAGAACCTTTCGAAGCTTCCAGGCCAGCATAGGTCATGTTTTCAGGAATCATACCCTGATCTTTTTTGCTGTGAATATATCGCCAGAATGCCTTAACATTTTGTCTTAATGATTCCTCTGTTGATGCTATATACCTACGATAGTTTTCACCAATTTGTGTTTTACAACGTGCACGCAAAAGTGAGAAAGTGACATAATCTCTGGGATTACCATAGCGCTTCCAAAGTTTATGGTATTTATTTTTTTCTTGTACGCGCTTTATTAAATCCGCGTCATACCAAGTTGGGTATTGAGAAGAGTTTTGCTTGACCAATGGCGTATACTTATCTATGATAGTCAACAGTATTTCATAAAACTTATCAACACAATCATCCACAGCTAGTGACGAAAATATCACAGACCATTCAATAAGGCTCAATTCAGTTTTAATTTTTATGTAGTCACATTTGTAAAAATTATATCGCTTCGTATGAGCGCTTTTTAAATGTTTTTCATTTTCTAATATTGAGATATCTGCGGCAATAGAAGGATGGTGTGAATCGAGTAGGCTAAGTGGATCAGCATGATGTACTTGAACGTCAAGCACACCACATGTTAGCACTAAGTCCAGAAGACGATTATTAAAATTACGAATAACATTGTGCTGACGCAGATTACACAATGCTATACTTTCCATTAGTAATTCTGCTTTGCGATCTGTAGGATTCCTGGGTATTAGCACACTTGAATCATTTGCTGACCACGAGATAAGAGGCGTATTAAAATCTCCTATTAAAATGAAACTGTCTCTTGGTTTTGCGTCTAAAATGTGTTTTTGACAATTATTGTAAAATTCTGTCATATCATCTGTTGACAGATGAGGAGGCAAATAGCATAAACAAATATGTAAAACAGATTCGTCATTTCCAATCGGTATACTGAGCCAAATGTCCTCAAATAAACTTTCCCACCCTGCCTGTCGAACAACACAAATGTTTTTCTTGATTGCGATAAGTACACCTCCACCATCGTTTTTCTTACTACAATATTGTGCTTCATGGCGATCTTTACGAAAAATATTGTATCGACTATCTACTAATTCACCATCGTAAATACCATCTCTTAAATTAGTTTCCGTAAGACAGATTATATCATAGTCGGTATTAAGTATATTTAAATTAAATTCAGTGAGTTTAGTTCTAACTCTATTGACATTTTGATAATACATTGTTAGCATTATGAGAAAAGATAGAAAAGCCAAATGTAATTACCAAAAATAAGAATATATATGTACTTAATTATGAGCTAACGTTTATGTTCGGGTAAAGGACTTCCTTCAGCTCTGGACGTCAATGGGCCGTGCAACAGCGACAGGGTTTTGAGGGTTTCATCACCTTTTATCAATATCGCGCTGGTATTATCATCTTTACGGACATAAATCTTACCAAAACGTACCCAGACATACTTGTATTTATTGTCTCTAGCAAAGATTCGTGTTGCCGCATGCAACTGCTTGCATTCGAAAGAAAGATGTTCTGATATGAATATAGTACGACTTTCCTCAGAAATTCCAGCATGTATTGAGTTTAGTTTCTCATTTGGGTGTGATTTGTTATATCGGTGAACAGCAGAAAGTACAAGATCACGAAGGCGCGGTGTAGTCAAAGTTACTAATATGCTGCGTGGGCGACCAGAAGTAGCATTAATCTTTGCAACACGACGACAAGCTTTAATGTTTTCTTCGATAATTGGTACCTCAATTGTTTTACATATATTTTTGAAAATTGATACGACATTCTCATTTCGGCTTTCAGGAACCGCTTGTATTTCAATGTTTAACTCTCTAGAAATCTTTTCCAAAGTATTCAAACGCGCACTCATGCTGCGCAGGTCCGTTTGAAGGCGAGCATTTTCTGCTTCCAAATTCCTGATTGCCTTTTCTTCTTCCAATATTTTATCTTTGAGCTCAGTTTGTTCAGCGACTATAAAATCTGTCGTTTCAGTAAATTCATTTTTAAGCTTTCCGATAGCAGTACTCACTTCTGCGTCGATCATACTTTTGACATCATTTTTCAAGGCCTCACGAAGGTTTTTCATTAAATTGGAGTTAGGTGCTAATTTCATGTCAAAGAGCTGACTGATTTTTTCAATAGTAATATACCCTGATTCTTCACTTGTATTGTTGAATGTCATATTCAATGACTCGTCAGCATTCTTCGAACAACTGGGTCGGATAGGCGTGCTGTCATTTATTTTACGTCTGGTTACATTCATACATGACGGACATTTCAGGGATTCCAGTTGTTTTTTACTGAGATTGTTTCTATCATCCGCCGCAACGTTAAGACATGGCTTACAAAAGTTGTTTTGACACGAATTGCATTTCAGGCTGTTATTGCTGCCCACCAGATCAAGACACCCATTGCATGTTTTATTCATATTTGTGCCAGCTGCGCGTTTCATATGTAAATATTTTAGCTCTTGTGGACAATATTATACACGCATTCGACCCAGCTATCTAGTTTGTGAACAGGTATAGATGGTACTTTCAATATATATTTTTTGCGCCAACCCTCTTTTGTTCACTATTTGTTAGAGAAACAAACTGGTACACATTATATCACTGATTTTTGTTTTGTAATTTAACACATTAAATAGTGGTTAGACGGGTAGGACACTTATCACATTCAAACAGTTGCACCTTAATTTGTTTTTAGTATACTCAGAGCTTCGCAAATATATGATTACATAATGTTTTTGAATAAAAATCACGGAAGCCATTGAGAGTCAAGGTGAGGCATTGGCAGTGAGCCTAGATGTAGTGAAGGCGTTCGATCGGGTCTGGCACCGTGGTCTTCTCACGAAGTTACCATCGTAAGAGCTTCCCGAGGGATTATGCAAATGGGTCGCCAGCTTTCTGTCCAGCAGATGTATAATAGCCGTCGTTGACGGTAGTTGCTCCGATAGCATGGACATAAATGCCGGCGTCCCGCAAGGCTCCGTACTATCCCCGACACTGTTCCTGGTGCATATCAATGATATGCTGTCTATCGACGGCATCCATTGCTATGCGGATGACAGTACCGGGGATGCTTATTACACGG
This sequence comes from Falcaria lacertinaria, assembly GCA_951449985.1. NCBI lineage: Eukaryota > Metazoa > Arthropoda > Insecta > Lepidoptera > Drepanidae > Falcaria > Falcaria lacertinaria. Next base: position 2,019,979 of record OX602135.1, read on the forward strand.
GCTGTGCAAACATCCCTCGTTCCGTGGTAGAGGAAAGCCGCGAGCGACTTGTGTCCGAAATCGAGAGTACACTTAGTAGTGTCTCCGAATGGGGTCGACTAAACCTAGTCCACTTCAACCCCACTAAGACACAAGTCTGCGCGTTCACCGCTAAAAAAACCCCATTTGCTGTAACTCCACAATTCCTCGACACATCCGTCAACATCTCGAAGAGCATTGGGATCCTTGGCGTCGATATTTCTAGCGACGTCCAGTTCCGAAGTCACTTGGAGGACAAGGTCAGGTTGGCATCCAAAAAGCTCGGTGTGCTCAATAGGGCGAAGCAGTACTTCACATCGGGGCACAGACTGCAACTATATAAGTCGCAAATCCGGCCCCATATGGAGTACTGCTGCCACCTGTGGGCGGGGGCACCTGCATGCCAGCTTGCTCCATTTGACTCGGTTCAGAGGCGCGCCATCAGAATTATCGACGACCCCAAGCTCACAAGTGGTCTAGAACCCCTAAGTCTGCGGAGAGACTTTGCCTCCCTGTGTGTGTTCTACCGCTTGTATAACGGACAGTGTTGAGAGGAATTGTTCGACATGATGCCTACGGCAACATTTTACCACCGCACCTCTCGCCATCGGCGGGGAATTCACCCCCACACTTTGGAACCGAAATGGTCTCGCACGGCACGGTTCCAAAGGAGTTTTCTCCCGCGCACGATCAAATTGTGGAATGAACTCCCCGCCGAGGTTTTCCCATAGGAGTACAGCATGCGGTTTTTCAAGAAGGGTGTGAAGAGATTTTTGAAGGGTCGGCAACGCGCGAGTGATACCCCTGGTGTTGCAAGCGTCCATAGGCTACGGTAACCGCTTACCATCAGGTGGGCTGTATGCTTGTTTGCCACCTTAGTGGTATAAAAAAAAAAAAAAAAAAAAAAAAAAAAAAAGTAATTCTGTCTTCTAACTGGAGGGTTATGACTGACTTTCAATTCACGGTAGTTACGTTGAGTGCCAGGATGGACGGTTTCGAGAAGAGACTTGAGGCGGTTGAGCGGAACAGTGAGAGCGTGAGCACAAAGTTCCAAGGGGTGGCTGAGTTGGAGCATACGGTAGCGCAGCTAAAATCAGAACTCAATGATCGGGATAGGGAGGCACTCCTCGCCGACCTGGACATTGGCCCCCTCCCGGAGTCGATGGGCGAGAATGCTCTGCACACGGTAACCGTTCTCGCGACCAAACTGGGAATTAAGCTCGAAGAACGAGACATTGTATTTGCTGAGCGCGTCGGTATCGTCGGTAACGAGCGTCTGACGCGGGCCAACAGATCGCTGTTCTACAAAGTCCGCAAAGAATGTACCAACCGTAATTGGAGTTATTCCTGGACCAAATACGGACATGTATATACTATGCAATCCGATGGTTCTAAGGTATACTCTATCCGCTCCGAAGCAGATCTCAATCGTGTTTTTGGGACTGTCTCTGTTACTGCAGATTCCAACGTGTAAAGTTTTGGTCTCTTTTTCCTATCTCTCCTGTCACTGTTTTATGTGTGTTTACTATTTAACTGTGTGATTATTATTAGTCCATCAGTGGTATCGTCTAAGTTGTTGGATGTTACGTGTCATTTAAACCTCAAACCTATTACCAAATTAATTTCCAAATCTATTAACCACTATATAAAAAACTTTATACTCAGAAGCTCTTATACTATCCTATTAACATCTACATTTATACACTATACATTTAACTTAATACATGTCATCAACAAATCATTATCTTATCTAATAGTTATCTTATTGGCTTACTACATACAATTCTATACTTACTTCATAACCGGTTTGCGCGGCATTGTTAATGTGAAGTGTCTATTCGCTTGCTCAGAGCTTTGTTATAATTTTTATTAAAATTTAGATAAGTTCTCTAACATTAAAAATGGCTAATAAACTTCTTACGATTGGACTGTATAATGCTGGTTCCTTAGGTACAAACCAGGATAACTTCATAGGCTCAGTGACACAGCATGACATTGATGTGTTGGCTATCAATGAGGTACCTGGCTCAGGGCAGGTGAAGAGGGTCGAGCCCCAGCGCTGCCCGGGTACCGCTTGCGTCACGTGCCCAGACCGAGAGACGTGCGCACCCGGGGGGGCGGCGTGGGTTTCTATTTGAAGCGACATATTAACGCTCGGACCTGGTCTCACCCGGTTGATCCGCTTCACAGTTCAGTCGAACAGATGTGGCTCACTTTGACTCTTAACGGAAAGAAACTAGCTATAGGCACGGCGTATCGTCCTCCTTGGATGGATGTGGACCTTTTTCTAGATGCAATTACTGACTCCATTAATTCACTTTCCAACTATGACAACTTGGTCCTCTTGGAAGATTTCAATATCAATCTACTTAGCAACAGTGGTAACACTTCAAAATTTTCCACCTTTCTGTCTTACTTCAGCTTAACACAGATAGTCACTAATCCCACACATTTCACATGCTCCTCACAAACGTTGATCGATGTAGTCTGTACTAATTTACCGGTAATAAAAATAACACGAACTTGTGGGGACTTTGCACGGCCATTGCCTTGTATCTTGCCAGTTTAAGTTCAGACGTGAATCACCTAAACCACGATTCATTACTTATCGTCAAACTAAATACCTCCGTGCTGAGAAGCTTAACAGGGACATGCAGGCTGCAAATTGGGACTATTTTTTGACACGAGATGATGTGAATGATATGGTCAACGCGTTTAACAATGGCATCAGGACTCTTCTAGACCTGCACGCACCCTCTACCTCCAAACTAGTTAAGGAACGATCCTCCTATCCCTGGATCACTGATACCATAAAACAAATGATGAAATTGGGTGATCGTACATCGTCAGAATATCACCAGTCTGGCTCAGTGTCTAGGCGATAGAGTTCGTTTCACTTTGATGGGAATATATTGAGTAAAAAAAGCGTGCGTTTAGTATGACTGTTTATTGGCTACTGACCATAGATCATACACTTACTGACTTCGATATGTGGACTGTATGCACATTACAATAAATCGATTAGACATTCCGCCCACCAAGAACATAGTTCTTTATTACAAACAAAATAAACTCCTAATTTTAAGTATAACATATAGTCATAATCCTGACAAACTTTATGTTTAAAATTTGTGAGCAGAATGGGTAACAAATCAAAACAACTCTATAATTAAATTAAAGTAACATTTTGTCTTAATAATAAACGAGGCATCCGCCCACCGTAACAATATATTTGACTAAGTACTTATGTAGGTACTTTCTATCATGTTACTATTGACAAATTAATTCCTAATACTTATATCTTACTTACAAAAATAACAAAGTGGATAATTAACAAGTTAACTGAAAAATTAAGATACAAATGCCTTTTGATTATTTTGTAATAATACAAAGCTTACTAACTGGACGCTTAAATATTCCAGATTTACATTTAATAGTCACAACTCGAGTTACATTATCTGGCCCAGTATGTTTGTGAGTTATTTTACCTAAAATCCATTTAGCAGGAGGAATATTGTCCTCTTTTAAAATTACAATATTACCAATTTCAGGCTCAGTACAGTTAGTATTCCATTTATTTCTCTGATTAAGATTAACTAAGTATTCGGTATGCCATCTTTTCCAAAAATCACTTACAATCTTTTGCGTTAAGCGCCATCTGTTTAAACCAACTACTTTACATTTAGTATAGTCATCATCGGCTATATTTAACAAGGGTTCGCCTACTAAAAAGTGACCCGGTGTCAAGGGGAGAGGGTCGTTCGGATCGTCACTTAATAATGAGAGAGGCCGTGAATTTAAACATGCTTCCACCTGCGCCAGGATCGTCGCTATCTCCTCATAGGTAAATGTATGACTACCGATTACCTTGCGCAAATGTGTTTTTGTACTGCGAACTCCTGCTTCCCACAACCCTCCAATATTTGGTGCGTGCGGAGGAATGAAGTGCCACGTTGTGCGTTCCAGGGTCAGCAACTCGGCAATTTCCGCAGATAACGATGATTTAGCACTGTTAAACATTTCTCGTAATTCTCGGTCTGCGCCGACAAAGTTCGTGCCGTTGTCGCTGAATAAGTCTTGACAATGTCCTCTGCGCGCAGTAAAACGCCTGAAGGCCGCGATGAACCCTTTAGAGGTTAAATCTGTAACCGCCTCCAGATGCACTGCTCGTGTTACCATGCACACAAAAAGACATATGTAGCCCTTATACGATTTGGCTCCTCTCCCTGGTGAAAATCGTATATTAATAGGACCACAATAATCTACTCCAGTTGATTTAAATGGTTTACTTGGTTTTAGTCTCGCTTCGGGTAAAAGTCCCATCAGTGGAGTAGACTTCCTCGATGAATATCTCAAACAAGTGACACATTCACGGTAACATTTCTTGATACGTTCCTTAACACGTAAAATCCAATATTTCGCTCTGAGTTCCTTTGATGTAATATATTTAGGTAATGTGCTACGGTTCTCTTTTGGTAATTTCAGATTCAAAGTTCTTCGGCAATATGATAAAACTTTCAATAACCTAGATAATGACGAATATCTTGACCAAATTAAATCCTCATCATTGTTAGATAAAATAGTTAAAGCTTGAATTCTTTCCTCTTCTTGCGTATCCTCCACGATAGACTTTTCTACTTGTATTGTCATCTCTGTCAACCACTCTGGCCCATTCCACCATAATGAATGTACTGACAAATTACATGGTTGCATACCTCGCGATGCACAGTCCGCAGGGTTTGACTCGGAAGCTACATGATTCCATTGTTCAAAATCTAAAATATTTAAGATTGTGGACACCCGATTACTCACAAAAGTAGTCCATCGAGCTGAACCACCCTTCAACCATGCAAGGACTATGGTAGAATCTGTCCAGCCGTACAAATTCTCCTTAGGTATCTCCATTACTTGCGCCACTTCGAATATAAGTTTAGCTGCCAAGGCGGCCCCACACAGCTCCAATCTAGGGATTGTAATTTCTCTCTCTATCGGCGCAACCTTGGTTTTCGCTGTAACCAAATGCACGTGAACCCGCCCAGTCTCATCAACCACGCGAAGGTATACTGCTGCTGCATAAGCCATCTTCGAAGCATCCGAAAAAACGTGTAATTCCACTTTAGAGTCACATGTCATATGTAACCATCTCGGTTTCGTGAACTGTTTCAAATCAACCAATTCTCTTCTGTATGCAAGCCATTGTTTCAATAGATCTTCTGTTAAATAATCATCCCACTCAAGGCCTGATTTCCATAGTTTCTGAATTATCATTTTAGCAACAACTACAACAGGGGCTATCCACCCTAAAGGATCATATAACCTTGCTACATCAGATAGCACCTGTCTCTTAGTAATCTTATCTTCAGGTTCAGATAATTTAAGCATGTATTCAAAATTATCCGTTTCTCTGTTCCAGCTTACTCCAAGGATCTTGATAGAATTATTGAATTTCATCAGAGCTGGTTGATTATTTGACTCATCACTTTTTCCAAGTTTTTGTAATAACGTTTTACAATTACTGTTCCATTTTTGTAGTTCGAACCCTCCTGATTTCATTAACTCATTCATCTCATCATGTATTTTCATTGCGTCGGATTCTTTTGATGCTCCTGTGATGACGTCATCCATGTATAGGTCTTGTTTTGTTATTTTCGCAGCTACCGGATACTTTTCTTCCTCTATATCTGCAAGTTTCTGTAAAGATTTTACTGCCAAATATGGCGCACAGGCTGTTCCAAAAGTAAGTCGTAATAATTTATAATGTTGTATAGGTTCTGATCCATCTGAAGTAAATCTCCAAACAATTTGTTGGAAGTCTGTGTCTTGGGCAGATACACATACCATTCTATACATTTTAACAATGTCCGCAACAATACATATCTTATGCCTTCTCCATCGCATTAATATGTGCCTCAAATCTTGTTGCAACTTCGGCCCAACATGTAGCTCGTCATTTAGAGATACATCATTGGAGTCCTTACTCGACGCATCAAATACTACTCGCACCTTTGTAGTTTCCTTATCTTCTCTCACCACGGCATGATGGGGAAGATACACCGCCTTCTGATTTTCTAACTCGTTCTCATCAAGTCTTCTCATGTGATTTAAGCTCAAATATTCATTCATAACCTTGTTATACTCTTCTCTCAGTTTAGAATCTCTCAATAGTTTTCTTTCTAAAATCTTCAATCTCTTGATAGCAATATCCCTTGAGTTGCCATACTGACACTTGGGATCATCCGTGGTAAAAGGTAATCTCACTACAAATCTACCTTCCTCATCTCTCATTGTGGTAGACTCAAAAAACTCTTCACATAACTTCTCATTCTTAGTCATTTCATTTTGTATTATATTAGGCTCATTCTCAATGTCCCAAATTTTTTTCAGTTGGTCATCTTCCTTGATTTGAACATGCATGCTCATTATATTTTCTTTTATAACCTCTTCTGATTCTCTTACCACTCTTCCTGACAACATCCAACCCAGTACTGTATTTTGTGCCATCAAGCTTCCTTCAGAGTGTTTGATTACTCCATCCAACAATATTTCAGCATAAACATCTGCGCCTAGCAGGATATCAATTTTGCCTGGTGTTGCATATGAAGGATCCGCCAATGGTAAGTTTTCAATCTCTGTCCACTCAGGTACTATAAGTTTAGTTGCTGGAAGCAAAGAAGTTAAGGAATGTAACACATATGCATTTACATGTATTGAATTTTTGGGATTATAGCATGATTCTACTTTAAGTGAAACTGTGTATTTGATCCTCATACGACCATCTCCCAGCCCTGACACCCAACCACTTACTGGTTTACGTGTTAATCCAAGTAGTTGTGCAGTAGACTCCGTAATAAATGAGGCTTGAGAGCCTTGGTCTAACAACGCTCTTATAATTAATTTACAGCTAGATAAATTAACGACCTTTACCTTTGCAGTTGCTAACAGCACACTGTTAGGTTGCACATCTCCTCTAGAAAACATAGTAGTTAAGTGGGTGTCACCTCGTGATGTTGTCACTCTCTCATGTTGGTGTGGTGTACTCGGTGAAGGTACCAATGCTGCTTCGCTCTGTTATAGACAGTATATATACATAATAGTGCTGACCATCCCCTGTCGTAAGCTACTAAGCATTTTTGTTAGTCTCAGTTATAAAGATATTTAATGTCAGTTCGATTCTAACTCTCACCGGTGACACTCGCCACAATTCATGTAATTCATATAATAAATAAAATCCTTTTTATTTTGAATTTAAATTCTTTTTTTTAAAATGGGCTTTAGTCAAAGTCTTATAACAATTTGGTGGCAGCGGTGGGATACCGATGGTGAAGGTATCCCTGGTACGTCTCCGTTCAGGCATATTATTAAAAGTGAAAAACCTTTCCGTGAGTGTAAATAGTGCAGTATCCTGGTGACCACGTACTACTAAATCTGTGCTGTTCCTGTATGTCCTGAGAAGAAACTTTTTCGCGAGTGTCAGTAGTGCAAATCGAACTCACAAATACTGAATCACCGCATTATCCTGGTGATCACATCCTACAAAGTCCTGTGCTGTTTCTATACGCCCTGAGAGGTGGTCGAGAAGCCCTACGCTGTTCCTGTACGTCCTGCAAGGTTACTGAACATCTTGAAGAGTGGCCAAGGCCGAGCCACGTCACATTCCTACGAGTGAGGTGACCATGTTCCAGTTCATATTCTTCATGTTCCTGTAAGTCTCGTTTTCAAACTTTTATTCTGTGAAGGTGCAAATCTGAAATAACATCCCTGACAAAAGTGTGTTCTCTGTGAAATATTAAAATAGTGTTAACGAATTTTAAACTTTAATATTTTGTGTACTAAATTTCTGTTCCCATAAATATAATTGTCATAAGATTATTCTTAGAAAAATTAGCACCCAGTGTTTTATCGCTTAAGCAGTAATTGATACCGCTCTATAGTAAACAATAACTTAGTGGCCGTCTATTACACCGAATCGTGATTTATTCTTTTAACTTTTAATATTTTGCTATCTTTTACAAAATGTCTAAGGATTCACAAATTAAACAAGAAAAGAACGATGTTGACATTGGGATATTATTTAAATTTGTAAAACAATTCGACGGTACACGGGAAAAATTAAATTCATTTCTTTCTAACTGTGATAACGCTATTAATTTGGCTTCCAACAGCCAAAAACCGATTGTGTTCAAATACATCTTGTCACAACTCGAAGGAAAAGCCGAATCAGCTTGTTCAATTAAGGAATTTGAATCTTGGGAACAATTGAGTAGTTTTCTTACCACCCAATTTGGCGAAAGAAAACATTATGCCCACTTACTGAGTGACCTCCAAGAATGCCGACAGCTAAGTACCGAACCAGTAAATCAATTTGCCTTACGTGTAGAAACATGCCTTTCAAAATTATTAACTGAAGTGACCTTATCCAACAAAAAGAAATCTGAGTTACCCGGCCGCACAGCGGCAATGGAGGATCTGGCATTACACACATTTCTTCTTGGCCTTAAACCTGACATTTCCAACTTAGTCCGGGGTAACAACCCATCAAACTTAAACGAAGCAATTAACTTAGCAGTGTCTGAAGAAAAAAAATTTAAACATGTTTCATAAACGTAACAACCACACGATGGCACCACAACGTCAAATTCCTAAGCCGAGTTATTCCTTTAGAACTCCCGCTCCTAATAATAATTTCAAACCACATAATATAATGAAACAACCGGACCGAAATAATCAAAGCTTGTTCTGCCGATATTGTAAAAGCCATGGTCACACTATAGAAATCTGCAAAAAGCGCGAATTTAATAACAATAGATTCAGAGTTCCCCAAACATCCCAATTTCCGCATAGGTCAAACCAAGAATTTAGGCCAGCTCGCGTCAACTGCATAGTTGACGACGAGGACCAAAACGATCACGAACCGCAACCATCCACTAGCTCGGATAATGCTGACAACTATTATGATAGAAACGATTTAAACGAATAGTGGGTCCACGGAGGTGTCTCGTGGGACCCAACCTACAGCTATTAGCCTCATCCTTAAACTGCAACGGCACCCTTCCAAAATCCAAGGACTACACGGGTAACCAGCCCCAAGCAATTGTCCAAATTTCTAAATCCAAGGACCACACGGGTAACCAGCCCCAAGCAAGTGTCCAAATTTCTACATCCAAGGACCACACGGGTAACCAGCCCCAAACATGTGTCCAAACTTCTACATCCAAGGACCACACGGGTAACCAGCCCCAAGCAAGTGTCCAAATTTCTACATCCAAGGACCACACGGGTAACCAGCCCCAAACATGTGTCCAAATTTCTACATCCAAGGACCACACGGGTAACCAGCCCCAAACATGTGTCCAAACTTCTACATCCAAGGACCACACGGGTAACCAGCCCCAAGCATGTGTCCAAACTTCTACATCCAAGGACCACACGGGTATCCAGCCCCAAACAAGCGTCCCAATTTCCAAATCCAAAGATCACAGAAATAACCAGTCTCATCCAAAGCTTAAGAACCAATTAAAGCCAAACGAAATCCAAATTAATAGCTCAAATAATGACGAGAATAAACATATTAACAACTTGTCTAATCAGAGCCAAGTATATGAAATAACATGCATCCCAAATAAAATATCCTTACCTAACGTCGTTATTCAAACATCTATGTCTGACAAGCCGCTTAAATTCCTCGTTGATACTGGATCTTCCATATGCCTTATAAAAAAAATCTTCTATCCGGTCATACTCCAACCTGAAACTAAAAGGTAACATAATTAAATTAAAAGGTATCAATAGCCGTGATGATACTATGCCTACTCTTGGTGATTTTGACTTAAATTTGATAATTGGTAAAGAATCAGTGGCTTATACCTTTCACATTATTGATGAAATAGACTTACCATATGATGGTATAATAGGAAATGATTTACTTACCTTTTTTCAATGTTCTGTTGACTACAACAGACAAATATTTAACCTGGGTAAAAATAAAATAAAACTCCCTACCCTACCCTACTTACCAAATTCCACCACGTTCTGAAATAATCGTAGAATGCACTGTCGCCAACCTTGAAATGAAGGAAGGTCTTATCCTTGATCAACACATTAACGATACATTGCTAATAGCTAATTGCTTAGTTAAAGTAAAAGAGAATAAGCGTGTAAATCTGACAGTCCTAAATACCTCGGAAACACCCGTTACCCTAAACTCTAATCTTAAACTTACCTTATACGCAGTAGATTACCAATCCTATCGGTCATACGACACAAATAAAACATGCCTAACTAGGACTAACGAAGTCCTCAAACTCCTCCGCGTTTCACACTTAAATCCAGAAGAACGCGAAGCCCTGTTCGATGTATGCTCTAAATATTCCGACATATTCCATTTACCAAATGACACACTTACATCGACAAACGCTATCCAACATGAGATCCGTACTTCTACTGATCAACCCATTAACGTCAAATCATACCGGTTCCCTGAGATACATAAACAGGAAGTAAACTCTCAAATAAAGAAAATGCTCGATCAAAAAATCATCCAACCCTCTCTATCTCCTTGGTCTTCTCCAATATGGATAGTTCCAAAGAAGATCGATGCTTCTGGCCAAAAGAGCGGTAATAGATTACAGGAAGTTGAATGACATCACCATTGGCGAAACCTATCCCATTCCTAATATCGTCGAAATTCTTGACCAACTCGGTAACTCCAAATATTTCTCAACCCTCGACCTTGCGTCAGGGTTTCATCAAATTAATATGGCTCCTCAAGATTCTTGTAAAACTGCATTTAGTGTACCTCAAGGACACTTCGAATTCAACCGAATGCCATTTGGCCTAAAAAATGCACCACCAACCTTCCAGAGATTAATGAACAATGTACTTACAGGTCTTCAAGGAGAGCGTTGTTTCGTTTACTTAGACGATATAGTGACCTACTCTCACGATCTTGCAGGCCACATCCAAAATTTTATTGAAATTTTCGAAAAATTACGCTCTTTTAACTTAAAACTACAACCCGACAAGTGCGAATTTTTACGCAAAGAAGTTGGATATTTAGGACATGTAATAACAGAAAATGGATTAAAACCGGACCCCAATAAAATCAAAGCCGTTCAAGAATTTCCAATCCCAAAGTGTCCTAAGGATATTAAATCCTTCCTTGGTCTTATATCTTACTACCGACGTTTTATCTCCGGGTTTTCAAAATTATCTAAGCCCCTTACTTCTCCTTTAAAAAAGGATGTTCCCTTTATCTGGACCAATGAACAACAACTAGCTTTTGAGATGCTTAAAGAAAAACTGGTTACTGCCCCAGTACTTATTTACCCCGATTTTACAAAAACTTTTAACCTTACCTGTGATGCATCTAATTATGCTGTCTCCGCGATTCTTTCCCAAGGGCCTATTGGAAAAGATCATCCCATTGCCTACGCGTCCAGGACCCTTAATAAATGTGAAACCAACTATAGCACAACTGAAAAGGAACTGTTGGCTATAGTTTGGGGTTGTAAAACTTTCAGACCATACCTATTTGGCCGCAAGTTTATTGTTGTAACAGACCATCGACCATTGAAGTGGCTGTTTAATCATACTGATCCCAGCAGTAAACTCCAACGCTGGCGTCTTCAACTCCAAGAATTCGAGTATGAAATAATTTACCGTAAAGGTAAATTAAATTCAGCCGCTGACGCTCTTTCCCGCTATCCGGTCAATCCGGTGTATCCTGAAAATCATGAAAACCTATCTGAAAACAGCAACCGGAATGAAATCGACATTCAAATAGAATTTAGTCCCTGCGATGCAAAACTTGATTTCAGTCCTTTAGATCCTTCCAATGTAGAGAACTTACCTGATCCACTTGCTATTGAAGATATCCGAGATGACAATCAAAATCTAACATCTCCGTTAAGACCTACATCTGAAAGCCTCTATCCAAACCCAAGTAGTGACCTTCTAAGAAATGAATCTCAACCCTCAACCTCAACACACAACCAAAATCCTATTCCAGAGATCGACCCTCTGACTGATAATTTACTCAATCCTGAAACATATTCTCAATTCTTAAAAACACCTTCAACAGTTAAATATAATACAATAATCAACGAACATAACGATAGTTTATTAAAAAGCAAGGATGATATTTTAATAATACCAACATCCCTTGATCTTGATGAATCTGTCCCATACGTTGAAGAAATTCTATCAAATATGACAGATTCTGAATCTCTTATAAATTCAGAAAAAACTATAATATCATATAAATCAACATCTTACAATAACAAAACAATCTACTTTCTGTTCACTAAAGTACATCACTTCGATACTTGTTCATATAATGACATCTTTGAATCCCTGAAAATTCTCCGAGATCACTTAGTAGTCGAAGTAGATTCCGTCAATAAAATAAGTATAACCGACTTTAAAAACCCATTCGACAAACATACATATATGAAAATTTACAATATACTAACATCTATTTCATAACACTGGCATTGAAATCAACATCTATCGTAATAATGTATATTACCCTACTCCATCCGAAGTCCAGAGAATTCTGCGTGAGAATCATGATATTCCTGTTGCTGGTCACCTTGGCTCCACTAGAATGTACAACAAAATCCGCGAACAATATTATTGGAAAAACATGCGTAATGAAATAGAAAATTATGTAAAAAATTTTAACTCTTGCGAAACAAATAAAGCCCTGAGGAAAATAAATAGAGCACCAATGCAGATAACAACAACCTCAACCGCTCCATTTGAAAGACTGTCTCTTGATATAGTTGGTCCTCTACCTGAATCCGGCACTGCCAAAATTAAATATATCCTTACCCTACAAGATGACCTTACCAAATATTCACTGGCTTATCCTATCCGCAGTACAACTGCCGAAGAAACCGCCGACTGTTTAATTCATTTCATTTCCCTTTTTGGGATCCCACGGACAATCCTTACTGACCAAGGCACGAATTTCACTGCAGAAATGTTCAAAGAAACTTGCAAGTTTCTTAAGATTAAACAACTATGGTCTTCACCTTATCACCCACAAACACAAGGAGCACTAGAGCGAAGCCACTCCACACTAAAAGAATATCTGAAGTCATATGTATCTGAAAATCAAGACAACTGGCCAAAATATGTGTACACAGCAATGTTAGCGTATAATACAGCAATTCACTCCACTACCAATTACACACCTTTTGAATTGGTATTTGGTCACAAACCAATTATTCCCAATTCTATTTATGAATCGGCCTCTAATGCTACTTACCCTGATTACATTAGAATGTTGCAACACCGCCTAAAAGTAACTCGTGATAAAGCCTTGGAATATATACACAAATCAAAAGAAACTTCAAAAACCTACTATGACTCTCATAGCCGTCCTGTAAATTATAAGGCTGGTGATTATGTTTTCCTAAGATGCCATCTCCGTTTGCGAAAAGCTTTATCAGCTATTTGGAAAGGACCTTACAAGGTTATCAAAGTAAACGGTAGAAACAGTTTGACACTATTAATAAACAGGCGACACGTAATTCATCATTTTGATGAGATCAAATTAGCTCGTCGTCGTGATTCCTAATATTATATGGTTTCAAAAGAATAAAAAAAATATGTTTACGATTATTCCTAAATAAATTTTAATGAGTACATTTTAAAACTTATACAAATTATATATATACATACATACATTAGCTTAGTCTAAATAAGTTGAGAACAAAATAATTTCTGAATGTATATTTATCATTTCTTACAGCTCCTTGTCTTCCGCAAAGGAGACCTTCATCGAAACATCAACAAATACCTCCGGCATACATTTTGACCCAATCGGGTCACTTAAAATAATAGACGGACATCTTAGTGTTGTAATCCCCATAGACATTTCATACATACAATCACATATTAATAACTTGAACGGTGTGATAGGCAGCTCTAAGTTCGTGTGCAAGCAAAGCGCTTTATACTCTGATACTGAATGTATTAATTTACTCTAGCCGTTATCAACAAGGTATTATGATGTAATTCGTAACTTTGACTCTATTTCGCATTTAATTGAATCTAGATCTAAAAGATCGGCTTGGATTGGCGGGATTGGCACTATATTTAAGCAAGTTTTTGGTACTATGGATGAAAATGACGCCATTCGATATAGTAACGCTATTGAACTTATAGAGAATGATCAAACTGCATTATCTAAATTAGTCAAACAAAATATTCTTGTCACTACTTCAACTATTTCAACTTTAAAAGATACCTTACAAAAAATCAGTGTCCATGAACAACAGTTAAATAATGCCATTGACATCATAACTACATCGCAACAAAATCTTACGATAAGTTCTGATAACCTATTGATAAGGTCTAAAATAATAGAAATCGTCAATATTTTAGAAAGTAGTTTATTAACTTTGTCTTTCAAGATAGAAGATATAATTAACGGAATTATGTTTAGTAAAGTTAATATTGTGTACCCCTCGATTATAACCCCAAAACAGATGTTTACGGAACTAGTTGAAAATCATAGATTTCTGGCTGACTATCATCAATTTCCATTGAGTTTATCTTTAGAAAATATATATACCTTAATGAATGTTTCCGAACTAGCCAGTTACTATAATGATTATAAAATAATATTTGTGCTAAAAGTTCCGCTAGTAAGTTCGAGCAGTTATCATATTTATCATAATGTCCCTTATCCTGTCATAGCAGATAAGAATATATATATCACTATAGTACCGTCTACGAAATATATAGCTATTACGAGGGATAGGTCTTATTATTGTAAGTTTGATTCATTAAATATCTGTAAGTTGATAAATGTTTTAGATTATATTTGTAATGACTTAAATGTTTACTCTAGTTTTACAAACCCGATCTGTGAATCGGAAATAATTTCAAAAGCATATAATTCAGTGCCAAAACACTGTATAACATAATTTCTTAGAGGTCAATTAGACATTTGGCAACCATTATCAAATAACAAGTGGATATATGTAATATCAAACCCATCTAAATTGTCTATAGATTGTAAAGACTCTATGAGCACTGAAACAATAGTTTCAGGTACAGGTATTTTAAATTTACCAATAAATTGTATAGCTTTTCATAAAGATTCAAGGTTAATACCAAAATATTCAAAATTAATTAAATTACAACCGATTCAAACTGATTTCAATTTAATAAATGATTCTTGCTGTAATTCTGAAATACTTCTAAAAACTAAATCTCATATTCCTATGATTAATCTCACGAACATTAATTGAATTTGAACAAACCTTGATTCAATAGCTGCTTTGCAATATACAGATGCAGGTAGTGCTATTGAAGATTTAGATAAGATTATTGAGAAACCTCACATTGTCCTATATGGTAATTATTACTCTTTTACTACGATTTTAATTTCAATAATAATTATAATTGCATTGTTTGTCCTATGTTATAAGGTTTTTATGTCAGGCGCTTGTCACCGTTGCGTAATTAAACGTAAAGCCAAATTTAACATTGAAAAACCCGAGGAGTTAACTGAGATAGCTGCAGATTCTTCAACAATACCTGCACCCAAAATTCGTACAACCCTTACATAAACTTAACCCTTTTTGGGGTAAGTTTAGTCTTAACCCTGGGGGCTGTTATAGACAGTATATATACATAATAGTGCTGACCATCCCCTGTCGTAAGCTACTAAGCATTTTTGTTAGTCTCAGTTATAAAGATATTTAATGTCAGTTCGATTCTAACTCTCACCGGTGACACTCGCCACAATTCATGTAATTCATATAATAAATAAAATCCTTTTTATTTTGAATTTAAATTCTTTTTTTTAAAAAGGGCTTTAGTCAAAGTCTTATAACAGCTCGTTGATCTCGCAACCTGGTCGGTCTCAATACGGTCTCGCTCAAAATGTAACATTGTGTGATGTCTTCTTCCACACTTTCTGCAACTCAGTGGTCTCCTACACTTAATTACTGGATGTGTAGGTGATAGGCAATTAAAGCACAATTTATGACCTTGTACAAAGTCTTGTCTAGCCTTTGGCTCCATAAGCTCGAACTGTTTGCACTGGTTTATATAATGAGTTTCATGGCACAGCACACAATCGCCTTCACTACTTTTCTTTTTATTCTCAATTAACATGTTACTATGAAATGTTTTTGCTCTAGTGATAGGCTTACTTGGTTGTGAGGGGCGCACTATACTTGAATCAATCATTTCTAATGTTCTAAATCTATTTTCTAAAAAACTCCTTAGCTGGTCCCAAGTAGGTAACTCAGTGGTGATTGTATTTAGATGCTGTTCCCACAATTTGATAGATTCTGAATCCAGTTTTGAAATAACCAGAAATATGATGATCGTATCCCAGCTGTTTGTACTTATACCCATATTCTGTAAGGACTTCAAACAGGTAGATGTTGTATCTAATAAATGCTTAATTGTGTTAGCCGACTCGGTTTGTATTTTCTTCAATGCAAATAATTTTCTCAAAACAGCATTACTGTTATATCTTTTATTGTCATATCGTTTAACTAATTGTTGCCAAGCTTCTTGATAGTTGGCTTCGGTAATAGAAAAATTACGTAGCAAACTTTGTGCTTCTCCAGATAAATTACCTTTTAAATAATGCAGCTTTTGAACTGACGTGATGCTTTTGTTTTGGTGTATCAACGACGAAAACATGTCATAAAATGTCTGCCACTCTTCATATTTACCACTGAATGTAGGTAGATTTATTCGAGGTAATTTAAGATCATAATTATTATTCTCGGCAGAAGCACCCCGCACTACTAAAGGACTTGATAGTTGTGTACTAGGTGGCAAAAACGATTGTAATGCTTCACGTAAATTAGTTTTGTAATGCACGTATAGTTCCTCAAAATTCTCGTATAAATTCTCCGTGAAATACGCTTCATTCTTCTCTTTCGAAGCCAACGAAACAATCGTTTTATGTCCCTCTTTGAATTCTTTAAACTGCTCTTCTAGTACCTCTAATCTAGTTTCCAAATAAGGTAATTTAATCCTTTCCTTAGATGTTTTTCTATAATTCCGTTCGGCTTTCTTTAAATTCTCAAACAACTCATCTTGTAACAATTTTAATTTCTCTACGGTAGCCATTTTTACTCGTGAAATTACTGCACATAAGTTTCTCGTAAACTGCAATATGAATCCCAACAAAACTGCACTTTTGTTATTGAAGCACGGTTCACTCGAATTATCACTTAAATTAGCTTGTAAACACTATAGTTTATTAATACTCAACTCAGATTATGATGTTTTATAACTCATTAATTAAAACCGCGCCTAATATACTTTTTTCACTCGGTGAATCAACCTCAGGTAGCCGCCATTGTTTTTTGTTTTTTAGGGTCGGCTCGCTTGTCGACAATGCGCTGCGATCCGGCTCGAAGGACCAAATGTCTAGGCGATAGAGTTCGTTTCACTTTGATGGGAATATATTGAGTAAAAAAAGCGTGCGTTTAGTATGACTGTTTATTGGCTACTGACCATAGATCATACACTTACTGACTTCGATATGTGGACTGTATGCACATTACAATAAATCGATTAGACACTCAAGAGTCCAAAAAAGAATATTTTAAAAACCTAAAATCCATGGTATCTTACGCACTCGTCCAAGAAAAATCAGCCTATTTTAAATTCAGCATTAACAATCAATTAAACAATCCAAAAATTCTCTGGAAAAACCTAAAAAGTACCTTGCTGCCTAGACGCGACTCTAATTTACCACCACATTTTAATGACCCTAACTTAATTAATAGACATTTCTTAAACATTCCCGACACTATTGATGTTCCAATTTCAATTCTGATTTATTACTCATTTCACAAACATAGTGAATCAGTGTTTCAATTAGAACCAGTAAGTTTAGACAAAATTAAAAAAATCTTCGATAGCTTGAATTCCAATTCTGAGGGCTGTGATCATATTAGCCTGGACATGCTTTCTTTGACCCTCCCTTATTCTTTTGATGCAATACTCAATATTATTAATAAATCTATTGAAACTTCCACTTTTCCAGATATATGGAAACTTGCCATAGTGGTTCCCTTACCTAAAAACCCATCCCCCCTCGAATATAAGGATCTCAGGCCCATCAGCATGTTATGCTTACTATCGAAAATAATGGAAAAAGCTGTCAGCTCACAATTACGGGACTACCTTGAAACAAATCATATTCTCCCAGAGGCTCAATCTGGTTTCACAAAAGGACGTAGCACTGTCACTGCTTTGCTCGACGTGACTGACAATATACTATGTGCACAGGACAAAGGCATGTGCACACTCCTCGTACTTCTTGATTTTTCCAGGGCCTTCGACTCCATCAATATCGACTTGCTTATAGCCAAGCTGATCTACTACGGCTTCGATGCAATGACTACCAATTGGTTCCATAGTTATCTCACAGATCGATATCAGTATGTTAAACTCTCAAATCCCGATGGTTCTTCTGTTGTGTCCGATACTTTACAAGTAAATAGAGGTGTCCCACAGGGATTTGTTCTGGGGCCTATGTTGTTTGCGCTTTATTCTGCTGATATAATAGGTGTGATAAAGAATTGCCAGTTTCATATTTATGCAGATGATGTACAAGTTTATATCTCTTGCCATCCGGAGGAAATAGATAGTGCTGTAAATCGCCTAAATGAAGATCTTACTAGAATAGCTACATGGGCTGAAGAAAACTGCTTACTGCTTAACCCGGGCATAACTAAATATATATTGTTTGGAAACATACGTCAACGGGCCACCTTTAACACATCAAAGCAAGTAACGCTATTAGGTCAACCCATTGAGCGGGTATATGAGGTCCGTAACCTAGGGCTACACATGGATTGTGACTTACGTTACGAAAAGCATATTGCCGAGTCGGTCAGAAATTGTTTATATAAATTGAAAGTATTGTACAAAATTCGTCCGTATATTAAAGAAGCGTTACGAATTCAATTAGTAGAATCCTTGGTCTTATCTAAGCTTAACTATATGGATATCGTTTTCGGTCCCCGCTTATCAACCAAGACACAAAAACACATCCAACGGGTTCAAAACACATGCGCATGGTTCTGTTTCGACATTCCGTTAAGAGATCACGTGACTCCTTATCTGAACAAACACTCTGTTTTAAAAATGAAACACCGACGCAAATTCCATTTAGCTTGCCTTCTCTTTGGTGTCGTAAAATACAAGACGACCAGCTACTTGTACAGCAAGCTCACGTGGCTGCTGTCGCGTAGGTATCAGAGTGTGATAAAGCTCAAGACCCAGAAACATAGGACAGCATGCTTTAGAGGCAGTTTCAGATATGCCGCAACGAAATGTTGGAACAACATCCCTCCACCCATTAGGAACTGTCTTGGTATGTACGGGTTTAGGTTTCAACTGAAAAAGCACATTGTTGAACACCAAAAACGCCAAGAGAACGATAGACATGACACAAGCGCTATATAATTTGGCAATATTATCTGCGCCTCTCCTGACGTACACATTTTATTACTTGTTCATTAGTACTTCTTTAGTTTGTACTCTATTCTCTGAACATCATTTATATCCACACATTTCCCCCACAGCTTATACATATATGCACCTAATGCATCGCCTTTCAATTATCGTACTGTTATTATATATTTCTCCTCCTTAGACGCCCCCCACCACACTACACTTCAACTTACCAACTTATATGTAGGACGCTTTTTTGGCAGAATGTGTCATGCCGACTTCGCTATTGCGTAGGTATGCCTTCTACTGAAGGATGTAACACATTGCTGTCAGTTCGTTATGCTTGCATTATTATTATTACATTTTCTGTTAATTTTAATCGTTTGTTCTCGTACTATCTTAAATTCTTTATCTTTTGTAGCTTGTACTAGCCGACGCGCTATCTATGTAAATTTCTTAGTATATCATTTCTTAGTACTCTATTGTTATTTCTACTTCAATATTCATGTTATTTTTATTTTTTTTCTACATTATTTTTCTTTCTTTTTTCTCGACACGTGACGTCACGGGCCGGTCCCAACGGAAGATCAGCGCTGGTTGTCCGTCACAAGACTACCAGCACATGCTGAGTTGGGACCGTTTCAAAACGACACGATATGCTTCTTCTACTTGTCTTCCTTAAATGTTTTTTCTTTCTAATTTAGGCGTTTTAAAAATTCCACCCCTAAGGGCGTAAAATAGGGGATGAAAGTTTTGTGTGAAAATCCGTCAGTTTTGAAGATAAAAGCATGAAAATTGGTATTTGGCCTTTCAGTTAGTAATAAATAAATACGTATTTCAGGATTTTTGGAAATGTCACCCCTAAGGCATAAATTTAGGGGTGAAAGTTTGTATGAAAATCTATCATTTTAAGATAAACGCATAATTCGCAAAATTCCACCCCTAAGACATAAAATAGGGGATGAACGTTAGTATGAAACTCCGTCATTTTTGAAGTTAAATCTGTACGCGCCGCTTAGTAGATTATTTATTTTATCTTTGCACTACTCACCACACTAATTCATTCGCTCATAACACTCTCCTAATCCGTTCCCAAAATCATTCACCCTCTCCCTTCCGCACTTGCACTTCCGAGTCGACGCTTACGCTACGCACGCGACGCACGCGCTCCTTCAATAAAATTCCCTAAATTATCCAAAATACCACGAGAGACTAATAAGTGTGTGGACTCATTAAACCCCAATATAAAGAGTGTGATCGTGCAGTGAAATCAGTGCCAGATGGAAAACTCCACTTCGAAGGACAATTCAAATTAACCCGCCAGGTACCTACCTATTCCTTTCACTGCTGAAATACATCACAACTCTTCTCTTGATCCTTATCGCACCGGATCATTTAACCCTATCACTCCAGACACTCAAATTCCCTCACAAAACACTCACACGCTCATTATTTTCGCAAATTTAGTTCGCAATTCGCAATTTGTTCTCGATCATTCCGCCATTTAACTACCTACCCGGTCTAAATTAGAAAACTCGTCAATTCATAAACGCATATATATCTAAACGCATTTATATATTCCATAACGCTTATTTATTGTAAACAAAAAGTATTCCTTAACGCATCGTATAATTACCTACATATTTCTATTCTTTTCGTCGAATCTAGAAATTCACTCGCGGCATATTGTAGTCGACTCACGCAACTTGCTAAGCAACGCTCGCCCTTATTATCGCACGCATAACGCCTAATTTCCCGTACATATTTTTGAATTCTATTCATCATGGCGGAATTAAAACGTAAAATATCTTTATTAGAATCGAAAAAAGAATCTTTGTTTGCTCGAGTGCAACAATTATTCGACCTTAGTCTAAAGGTTTCCGGTCCTATAAATGAACAACAATTTATGTATCGCGTCCAGTCGTTGGAAAAGACTAGAACTGATTTCTTGCAAACTATAGACTCGTTGAATATGTGTTATTTGCAACAGAACGAAGAGATCAAACCATCGTTAAGCGAACTTGATTCATTTGATGATTTATACTGTAATATCATTGCCGTAGAAAAGTCGATCACGCAGCTCAAGGCCAACTCAGAACGTCGCAAATTCGAATTTTCTAAAAAGCTAGCTCCTATTGAATTGATAGGTTTTGATGGATCTCCACATAAGTGGCCAGTCTTTTATCAAAACTTTAAAAGTCTTATTCATGACAACCCCACTCTTTCACCCACCGAAAAGGCTCAATACCTAATTAGTAAACTTTCTAAGAGTGCATTGACCGCTTGCAGTAGTATTCCTAATACGGGAGAAAATTACAACATTTTATGGAATAATTTAATCGAAAAATATCACGATATTCGAGTGCAAGCATCAATGTACGTTGAACAAATGTTACATTTTAAAACTCAAAACACTGACGCATTTTTGGAACAGTTCTGTACCGCCGAAGTCGCATTACGTCTTTTAGAAATTGATGATATCTCCGATTTTATTATAACTCACATCGCGCTGAGTAAACTAAATAAAGACACATTGAACCTTTTCGAACAAGCGCACCGCAGCGTTAAAATACCTACTTTCAATCAACTTAAGCAATTCATAAAAGAACAGAATAAAATTCATTCACTACGCTCATCATTATCGACGAACTCTAAACCTACCTACGCTAATAAAAATTATAACCCGCAAGTCCCGCAACACGCTAAAAACACAAAATCTACACACGCATTTGTTGTCAACAACAACTCCGTTGTCGCCAGCAACGACGACACGGATTCTCACCCGCTTCACACACACAACACATTCACACACGCCTCGCATCGTCTACCACAGACACACCACTCGCTCACACATACTTCGCAATCGCAAACGCTACCACACACACATCACTCGCTCACACATAATTCGCAACCACTGCCACAAACGCACCACTCGCTCACGCATCCCTCGCAATCACCCCGCAATTGTAATATTTGTAAAATCTATCCCGAACATGCACTTTTCAAGTGCAGTACTTTTTTATCACACAACGCACACACACGTAACTCGTTAGTTACACAACACGGTTTTTGTCGAAACTGTTTGGGATTCCACAACATAAATAATTGCCAATCTCAAAACCGCTGCGCAGTATGTCAAAGAAAACACCATACACTCATTCATATAGATCAATCTCACAACAACAACCAAAATAACGCATATTATAATTCAAAATCATTCCAAAACGCTCACATTCACTCATCGGCGCACACATCTTCACCTCAACGGTATAATACAAATACGAGTAGCCGCGCGAACGCGAACCGCTCGCAGCCGCCGCTATCGCCTATACCGCGCGAAGTAGTTTGCTATATGCGCGGGCACTCCGTCGCTCGCAACGTAGAACCGCCCGCTTCAGCGCAGTCTCAAACTAAGCAAACGCAGATGAACTTGACTCTTTCCGCTATTACGCCTGCGCCTGGTAATGATAAAAATACCGTCGTATTATTACCTACTGCGTCTGTTTATGTTTATGATAATAATAAAAAATGTCACAAGCTCCGCGTATTCTTAGATACTGGTTCTATGAGCCATTTCATTACAAAACAATGTTGTGAAAAACTAAATTTAAATATTAAACCCGCTTCAACTACAATAAAGGGTATAGGCAAGTCGGAAAGTATTTCGCAAGGAACCGCTTCTTTCGTAATTCATTCCCGCTTTGACGAACGGTGTAAATACACAATAAACGCTCGTGTGAATAATTCTATCACCGATCACTTGCCGAACGCACCCATAGACTTGTCTCAGTTAGATCATCTGCGGAACGTGCCTATGGCAGACGATGATTTCCACACGCCGGCAGATGTTGACTGCCTAATAGGTACAAGGTAACTTCTGCCCGGTCACCTGTTATCGGTGTGGAGACTACGCTCGGATATATCGCTATGGGGCGCGCGGACTGCGACCCGTCTAACACGCGCTCAAATGATAAGACATTTTTTTGCAATGTTGACTCACCTTCTTTAGACAATTTGACGCAACGCTTTTGGGAACTCGAAACTGTACCGAATAAAATATATTATAGCCCGGATGATGAGATGTGTGAAAATATTTTCCAGTCTACCTACACGCGTGACGATAGTGGTACCTACACTGTCAGTCTCGCATTTAAGTCTGACCCCTCTGAACTCGGTGATTCTTACTCGACCGCTAAACGCCGTTTAATTAATTTAGAAAAGAAACTAGACGCTATCCCGGAATTACGCAACGATTATAATGCCACAGTGCAAGAATATATTGACCGCGGCTTTTTAACCAAAGTCGAGGTGGACGATCTCCGTCCCACCGATAACGCTTATTACATACCGCATAGGGCCGTTTATCGACCGGAAAAATCAACATCAAAAACTCGGATTATTCTTGACGCATCATGTAAAACTACTTCTGGAAAATCGCTCAACTCATTATTATTTACAGGACCCAATTTACAACGCAACATATTTGATTTATTAATTAACCTACGCATATTCTCCATCGCTCTCACCTCAGATACGGAGAAAATGTACTTTTGTGTCAAACTCGCACCAGGTCATCAACCTTTTCGGCGCATATTATTTCGCTTTAATTCGGAGTCCGCCATTGAAGTCTTTCAGTTCAATCGGGTATCATTCGGGATATCTAGCTCGCTTTACCTCGCCATGCGCGTAGTGCGACAGCTCGCGGCTGACGAACGCGACAAGTTTCCGATCGGCGCGCTAGAAGCCGAGAACCGAATGTTCATGGATGACTATGTTTCGTCCGTGGACGGAATAGACGAAGCCGAACGTACGTATCATCAGATGGTGAACATGTTTATGGCCGGGGGCTTCAATTTAGTGAAATGGAATTCAAATAGCTCCGAACTCATGAATAAAATTCCGCACTCGCATAAAAATCCACAACAAATAAACTTTGACGCAGATAGTGAATTAACCACAAAAATTATTGGAATGCAATGGCAACCCCACGATGATGTTTTTACCTATAAAATCACCGATGATGATTGTGATGTTTGTACAAAGCGCACTATCCTTTCTGCTACTGCTCGTCTTTTTGACCCTTTAGGTTTTTTAGGCTGTATTACAGCTTTTATGAAATTGTTAGTTCAGGAGTGTTGGCAACGCGAGTTAGACTGGGACCAACCTGTCCCGGATTCCATACGACAAAAATGGACTCAGTTCAGAAGTGAACTCTCGGATCTGTCTAAATTAAGTATACCGCGGCATGTAGGTATAACCGCAGGGTCTCACGTGACTATCGTTGGTTTCGCTGACGCTAGTGAAAAATGCAAAATGCTTCGTGTCGGTACTAACGCGGATTCGCCAGGAGTTGTCAACCTTCTTAGCTCTAAATCACGCGTCGCACCGCTGAAGAAAGTGTCTCTCGCTCGCCTGGAATTATGCGCCGCATTGCTCTTAGCTAATCTCATATCCTGTGTACGTGATATTATAAGTGAACGCTGCCCAATAAATTATATATACGCATTCTCTGATTCAACTGTAGCATTGACGTGGATACATTCACCCGCTTTTAAATTTCACACTTTCGTAGCAAACAGAATTACGGAAGTTAATTCCAAGCTTTCAGCCAACCACTGGTATCACATCAGTGGTGATGAGAACCCAGCAGATATAATATCGCGACCTGTTACACCTAAACACCTATTAAATCAGGAAGAGTGGTTTCACGGACCGCAATGGGTTTGTCACCCTATCAAAGAGTGGCCCATCAAACCATTTCTTGTATCGCCCAATAAGGTCGATAATCTAGAAGAGAAAACTGTTTCTCTCGTCACTGAAATTGACATAACTGAAACTCATTTAATAGATAAATTGATAGAACGCTTTTCATCCTATAAAAAACTATTACGCGCCACAGTATACGTACTGCGTTTCGCAAAAATTATACGCACAACCGGTTTAATCACACCGTTTGACTTAGATAACGCTGAACTCTTTCTCATACGTCACGTACAAAGTAATTGCTTCGCTAAAGATATCCACGCTATTAAAAATAATAAACGCATCAGTAAGTCCCTCATTAAACTCAACCCGTTCATTGACGACGAAAATATAATTCGTGTCGGCGGCCGACTGACGCATTCGCAACTTAACTATGGACAGAAACACCCTATTATTCTTCCATCGAAACATCGCCTTACCCAGCTTATTGTTGACTTTTTTCACGTATGTAATCTGCATACTGGTCCTTCCCTATTACTTTCCCTGCTTCGACAGAAGTTTTGGATTCTAGCCGCTAGAAACTTGGTGATACAAAGAGTACACCAATGTAATACGTGCTTTAGACTTAACCCTAAATCATCTAACCCATTAATGGGTGATCTCCCATATTTTCGAGTGTCCGAAGCTAAGGCTTTTGTGTACACGGCTGTTGACTATGCCGGTCCTTTTTACATCACACACATTCGTCGTCGTGGTGTTAAAAGCCAAAAGGCTTATATTTGTCTATTTTGCTGTCTTACCACTAAGGCTATTCACCTTGCATTAGTCTCTGACTTAAGCTCAGATCTTTTCCTCGCAGCCTTCAATCGATTTATCTGTAGAAGAGGCCCTGTGGCCATTATATATTCTGATGGAGGCACCAATTTTTTAGGCGCTCAACGCAAGCTTGATTCTATTTATACGCTATTAGAGTCTGACTCTCATAAAAATTACATTGGTCAACAATTAGCTGATCAGCGCATTAAATTTCTGCATAGCCCACCTTATGGCCCGCATTTCAATGGACTTTGCGAGATTAATGTACGCTGTGTTAAAACTCATCTTTTCAAACAAATAAATCTTCAGATATTAACCTATGAAGAGTTCAACACTGTCTTGGTACAGATAGAAGGCTTATTAAATAGTAGACCTCTGTGTGTATTAAGCTCAGACTCGTCTGATTTATCCGCTCTAACGCCTAATCATTTTTTAAACGTTATTAATACCCTTAAAATTTCTACCAACTGAGGATGTTTCAAACATAGCTGACTGTCGCTTATCTCGATATCAATTTTTGAACAAATTAATTCAAGGTTTTTGGCGTCGTTGTAGTCAGGAATATTTATCTTCACTTCAACAATGCGCAAAATGGAATACGCTAACTAATCCAGTTCAGCTAGGTTCTGTAGTAGTTATTAAAGATAACAATGCGCACCCTCTTTGTTGGCCGTTGGGCATCGTGGAGGAAGTATACCGCGGTAAAGACAATATTATTCGCACATTAAAGGTTCGCACTGCTTCTGGTACTTATATACGTCCAGTTGTAAGAGTCTGTCCTCTTCCTCTACAATAAGTTTAAAAATAAATATATGTTTTAGTTTTAGTTCTTTCAAACGCACTCGCATTTAATAGCTCATTAGTTTAACGCTTTTTCAACTTTCTTCTAGAGGAAACCTCTAGGCCGGGGGAGTTGTACGCGCCGCTTAGTAGATTATTTATTTTATCTATGCACTACTCACCACACTAATTCATTCGCTCATAACACTCTCCTAATCCGTTCCCAAAATCATTCACCCTCTCCCTTCCGCACTTGCACTTCCGAGTCGACGCTTACGCTACGCACGCGACGCACGCGCTCCTTCAATAAAATTCCCTAAATTATCCAAAATACCACGAGAGACTAATAAGTGTGTGGACTCATTAAACCCCAATATAAAGAGTGTGATCGTGCAGTGAAATCAGTGCCAGATGGAAAACTCCACTTCGAAGGACAATTCAAATTAGCCCGCCAGGTACCTACCTATTCCTTTCACTGCTGAAATACATCACAAAATCTATAAAAATAGGTAGCAGTGGGCAAAAGCTATCATTTTGAATTTTAAATAAAGGTACATGTTGACTTATTTACCACGCGTGTGTTAGAAATGGTTATGAATTCTGCCAAAAGATAAAATCTTATGAATTCTCAACGGTAATTACTGAATGGGGATAGATATTTATTACTCGAGGATAATTACAGACTGATTACTTTGTTTTTGTTTTAGGAAATAAATTGAAAAGATCACATACCATCTATTTATTTAATCTATTTTATTTTATTCTAGACAAAGTTATGTTTTCACATATACTTCCATAGCCCATGTTATCTATTTGTACACTATATAGATATAATAATAACACAACGTAAAATATATAAAACAACACTATTATAGTTTTAATCACAATTACATTATGCTAAATATTAACAATCATCAATAACTTCAATAATAATAATACAAGATAACACTTACGTCTGTACGGTCTGCCAGCTGGATTCAGAATGACTGACACATAACATTGTGAACCGTTATTTATAGCCGTACTGGCCGTTTCCCACCACATAATTTCAAACAGGAAGTTTTAAACAGTGACAATATTACTGGTAAGATTAAACACATCAAATATTGAAAAATGATTTAAATTGGTTTAGAATATATTACACATTTTTTAAGACCTTACATGGATACCTATTTCCCACCTCATACTATAAATAAATAGTTGTAATTTGACTTGTAAAATATCAAAGTTATTAGAAAAATAAATACTTTAGATATAGTTAAATTGTTTTAAATAACTTTACAATAATTAACACTTGTTTTTAAAGACCTATAATGTTAAATATCTTTCACGGCCATACTGACAGTACTTCGCTCTCGAAGTACAACCCAAAAAAAAAATTACAGCATTAATAATAACATTCAACATTTCAACATTTAATCATACAGTATTTATATTGAATCATTACATTATATTTAAATCGCTACTGTAAGGCCTCTCACATTAGGTTGACAGTCAGTGAATCTCTAGCTACTGTTCTACCCTTCACATTAGGTGAACACGCTAGTGATGGTAATTATGGTTTGTCACTACTGTATTACCTCTCACATTAGGTAAACAGCCAGACAGTCCCCTGCTACTGTCCCACCCTGTATACATCTGGTGAACAAACTAGCAGTATTCCATTATTATCGTTCATTTTCACATTATCGTTCATTTTCACATTATCAATCACATTGTCAATCACATTAGATATACTCAAATAGCTTTTTACAGTTTCATAATTATATTTAGATATTGTTACATTATTTTATTTCATGGTTTTAAGAATTTGTGGATCAATCATGGCATGATCTGATCATCCACCCATTCTCCATGCCACCGTTTTAGTTTCTCTTTAGCTACAATAATATTTCGTAAATTACCTTGACCTTGAAGAGAATATCTGTCATTTGGAAGAAGAGCAATAATTTTATATGGACCTTTGAATCTGCAACTAAGTTTATCACTACGTCTGTGGTCTTGATTTACATAGACCATATTGCCTATCTCAAATGACACATTATTTCGCCGTACACTAACAAATCGTTGCTTAAACTTTCCGGCCTCCAATTGTAAACGTCTGTTTGCTAATTCGCGATCTAATCTTATATCAATGCTAGCCCCTGGAACGTGGAGATCGTTCAATTGAGCTTGAATACAGGGTATGTTGGCGTTAACACCTATAAGTAAGCGAATTGGAGCAAAACCCGTCGATTTTTGGATAGTCGTATTTATTGACTGCTGGACCTTCCACAAACCGTTTGGCCAGTCTGACGAACCGTTACAAGAAGTATTTAACATATTAATTACTGTCGCTACATATCGCTCCACCTGACCATTTCCTCTTGGGGTGCCCGTAGCAATCATATGGTGCTCAATTTGTAATTCCGTAAACAGTGATCTTATTTGAAGGGAACTGAAGTTAGTACCTCTATCTGTGATAACTACTGAAGGGGTACCGAATAAAGTTATAGTGTCTCTAATAAGATGAACCAGTTCGTGGGCGCTAAGAGTTTTAAGGGGTTTCATTAAACAAAACTTGGTAAAACCATCTAAAAGCAACAGAATGTACCTGTAACCTTCGTTTGTTTGTATAAATGGACCTGTGCAATCTAAGTGAACTGTGTGAAAAGGTACAGGAACCTTTTCAATTGGATGTAAGAAACCTTGCTTTGGGCCAGAGTGACCTTTACGTTCAACACAAGTTAAGCTTTGGCGGTGGTTGATGTGTGAGGGTAGACAAACAATCGCCAATATGTGCCAAGATAGAAGGTGGAAATTAACGGTCGTATGTATGTACTTAGCTGGGTTGTATGGATGATGGGTGAAGTACTCCGGCAGTGTAAATAAAATCCGATAGATCGAAGTCTTTCCAGTATTTATTCCACTTCACACGTACAAGTAGGCACAGTTTATAGAAGGAGGTGAAATGAGCGACAGCACAGTAGAAGAACGCAATAGCACAGAAGAAGAGACAGGTAGGAAGTGACAACTAATATAAACAATAACAGCTGTTAGCGCGTAAGCACAATATGCAAGCAAGCGGGAGATGATCAAGCGACATGCGACGGTCTCGAGAGGTAGGTTCGCACTGTCGGCGGGGTGCGGGCGACCGGCCCGGCTGCGCGGGCGCAGCTTTCAAACCTGTCCTGCGGTGACGGGTGGTGACGTCACTCGCGATACAGTGGTTTGTGCGTTTCCATTCGACTGCGGCGACCAGCTGATAACGTCCGGTAAGTGTTATGTACAAATGTTTGAATTTGCTTGTACGTGTGTATGTTTGGTGATGTATGCAAGTGTAAATAGTATAAGTAGTGTGTAATAAATTATAAATGTAGATATAACTTAGAAGTATAATATAAATAAACTAAATGTGGGAGTAGCCCACAAGCAGTGTTTTAGATTTTTTTTTACAAATGCGGCCATCCTTGGGAACCAAAAATGCTCACGAAGTTTACATAAAGTTTTCTGAAATCCCACATGACAATTTTCATCATGATAGAGTTGCAAAAGGTTGAATCTAGAACCCTTTGGTGCATACAGTCTTAGTTCTCCAGATGGTATTCGGTAAAATAATAAATGGTTCTGTACAAGATATCGGTTCTCATCAAGATCACCAGCTATAACTTGACTAATTAAATTTTGGATTTCTTGGTCATTTTGTTGAGCAACTTCTAACCATGACGGGGATTCATTAATAAAATTTATAACATTTAACACTCGGGAAGTACCTGGTGTTGACAATACATCTTTTGAAATCGAAATACTACTTGGTGCGTATTGGCTAGGTCCTTCAGCAAGGTTAACTACAACAGGACTAATTACGGGATTGCGGCTAAAAAAATCAACGTGTCCAATGTATTTCCCCTTTTTATATACGATATCGAACTCAAAATCCTGCATAAAAGTCCACCAACGGGCTACACGTGGAGACAAGTCTTTTTTATTAATTGTAGCCTTTATAGCATTACAATCTGTGAAAATTTTGAATTTAATACCTAAAAGGTATACTCTGAATTGCTTTAAAGCGTTATATATGGCTAAAGTCTCTAAATCGTACGAACAGTATTTAGATTCGGTGAGAGATGTTTTTTTACTATAATAAGCCACCACCCTTTTGACATTGTCTACTTTCTGTACTAGTACTGCTCCATACCCTAATGAACTGGCGTCGGTGTAAAGTTCTGTTGGTAATTTTGGATTAAATACAGTTAGCAAGGGCTTAGATGACAAATGTTTTATGACATAATCCCTAGCCTCATCCTGATCGAGTCCCCATTGCCATTTTTGATTGTTTTTAGTTAAGTTTGTAATACAAGCCGTACGGGTTGCAAAGTCGGGAATAAATTTTCTAAAATAACTAGCAAGGCCCATAAATTGGCGTACTTGCTTGACGTTATTAGGGACAGGAGAATTAACTAAGGCCTCACACCTTCCTGTGATATATGTCTTCCGAGATATTCAATACTGTCCACAAAAAAATTACATTTTCTCAAATTAATAGTAAACCCTGCAGAGGAAAGGGCACAAACAGTTTTTTCTAAATAATCTAGACCTTCTTCTACAGTGGAAAATGGGATCAAGATGTCATCGATGTAAACTAGCAGAAATTTTAAGTGCTGCACAGCCTTTGTGATAGATCTTTGAAAAACAGCTGGTCCGTTACAAATACCAAACGGCATTTTTATAAATTCATAATGACCACTTGGCGTTACAAAGGCTGTGTATTTCCTAGAATCTACAGCTACCGGTATTTGATAAAATCAATTTTTCATATCTATAGCTATAAAATACTTTGCCGTACCAAGCTTATCGATTTGGTCTTCGATCAGAGGGAGTGGATATCGATCTTTTTCTACAATTTTATTCAATGCTCTAAAATCTCCGCAAAGCCTATCATTGCCATCTTTTTTTTTTACTAATATTACAGGGCTGGCAAAGGGAGAATCACTTTCACAAATAATTTTTTTGTTCAAAAGGTCCTTAATAATTTCATCCACCTTCTCTCTTTCCACAGGGGCCAATCGATAAGGGCGGTAGACAGTGTTTTTCACTTTTAACCTAATTGTTAATTCGCCCGTTTTTACCGTGCCTTGTTCGTCTAAGACAGAAGGATATTTCTGAAAAATACTTCGAATTTGGTTTTGTAAATCTAAATCTAAATGGTCAATTCTGGATGTTAATTCGGATAATTCTGATAATGATGAAATGATATTTGCCTCTGGCATGTTATCGATAGGTTTTCTAATTAAGCGGCAACTAGTAGAATCAGTTACAATTTCTATATCAGGATATTGCACTGCATTTCTGCCTATAAGAATATCATACTGAAAATCAACGTCTCTAACTACGTGTATATCAAGTTCTAATCCTACACCTTCAAACTGAACACAAACAGTAATTAATGCAAATACATGTATTTTATTTTTTCCTATTCCATTTAGATACAAGGACGTTGGAATTAAACGACACTCCAGCTTTCTTGCTATGGATTCTTTGATTAAGCTACAATTCGCCCCGGTATCAACAAGGCACTTAATCAACAAACCATTAATAGAAACGGGTGTGAGGTTTAATTCGGTTTTCCTAAAAAAATTACTTCTTTTGTAGGGACCAAAGTTACAGAACGTTTTGATTCAGCTCGCTGTTTATGAAAACAAATATTTTCGGTATGAACCACGTTTTTACAATATGTGCAAGATTTATAATAAGAATCACTAGGTTTCGGGAATTGTGGAACTTGACCCCGTTTGAATCTGTGACCTGTGAGGACACTGGGATTGAAAATGTCCAGTCTGACTACATGAGAAACATTTTTTGTCTATGCTAGATTTCAGTCGTTTAGCTACACTGGGTCCGGAACCATTATTATCCTTATTACTACTATCTAGTGATCTTTTTTTAATTTTCATATAAGATGACAGCAAAGAAATAAGTGCAGCACTAGTAGTGACACCACTGTTTAAAGACGCCATTTTGACGTCAACGTCACTGATGCCACCACATACCAATTCTATCAGTTGCGCATCCGTAAAAGTTACTTTAGTATTGCGAAGTAGCCTAAATTTTTCCCTGGCATATTCGCTGTAGGAGTCCACAGTATCAGATGAGTAAAGAACTGCCTTGGAGAGTTTTTCAGACAGATTCCTCTTTTCGGGATAGGCATCAACAATATCTCTACGGAGATTTTCCCAGGACCTGCCTTCCGAAGGTTCCCACGCTTCGTACCATACTAAAGCAGAGCCCGTAAGGGCCTTACCAGCTTTGGCTGCCGTCCTGATGCTGCTCCACCTCAGCTACTTAGAGAGGGCCTCCACGCTGCTGCACCAGCTCGCAGCTCCGCAGTCATTCCGATCGGGGTCGAACAGTGGCAGCGCAATGTCGTCATCCTTCTGATGTGTAGTGGTAACAGCATCGTGAATCGCTTGGAGGAGATCACCGATTACTTCAACATCCATCCTGAAACTTGTATTTCATTAGGTTAATAAAGAGCTGGGCAATCCCACTTCTGATGTTAGAAATGGTTATGAATTCTGCCAAAAGATAAAATCTTATAAATTCTCAACGGTAATTACTGAATGGGGATAGATATTTATTACTCGAGGATAATTACAGACTGATTACTTTGTTTTTGTTTTAGGAAATAAATTGAAAAGATCACATACCATCTATTTATTTAATCTATTTTATTTTATTCTAGACAAAGTTATGTTTTCACATATACTTCCATAGCCCATGTTATCTATTTGTACACTATATAGATATAATAATAACACAACGTAAAATATATAAAACAACACTATTATAGTTTTAATCACAATTACATTATGCTAAATATTAACAATCATCAATAACTTCAATAATAATAATACAAGATAACACTTACGTCTGCACGGTCTGCCAGCTGGATTCAGAATGACTGACACATAACATTGTGAACCGTTATTTATAGCCGTACTGGCCGTTTCCCACCACATAATTTCAAACAGGAAGTTGTAAACAGTGACAATATTACTGGTAAGATTAAACACATCAAATATTGAAAAATGATTTAAATTGGTTTAGAATATATTACACATTTTTTAAGACCTTACATGGATACCTATTTCCCACCTCATACTATAAATAAATAGTTGTAATTTGACTTGTAAAATATCAAAGTTATTAGAAAAATAAATACTTTAGATATAGTTAAATTGTTTTAAATAACTTTACAATAATTAACACTTGTTTTTAAATACCTATAATGTTAAATATCTTTCACGTGCGAAGCCGCGGGAAAAAGCTAGTGTGTTAATATTATTTTTTAGTGTTCTCAATTGTTTTTGTATATATTCTTTTGTGAAATAGGTATCCATGTTAAGTTAGTATTTGAAATGTAAACTAAATGTTATTCTTTTGGTTTTTAAAAGAGTAATTGCTGAGTTTCTTGCCGGATTCTTCTAGGCAAAACCGACCATCCGAATCCGGTGGTAGATTAAGACGATTTGAAAGAGCTTGCCTGTAAAGTCTAGTCAAATAAAGATCTTTTTGAGTTTGAGTTTGAGATATCGAGCGCTGTAGTCCTTGAGCGGAACCATCTGACAACGCCTTACCATTTGTATGTGATGACTGGGCATACGACTCGGTTTCCTTGCTGGCAACACCGGCAGCCATTTTTATAGTGTGTGTGAGTCCTGTGGGTTCACGTAGGTTCGGCCGTGAAAGTTTTATGACATTGAAACTCGAGGGAGTGTTATGAAAATCAGTTATAATGAAGGCAAAGAAAACACAGTATACACAGTAGCAATAGTAGTATAAAGAGATTGAATCATTAAACATTGAATCGAGCCGGTCGTTTTACAATACGGCGCGCACGCTCGTTAGTTGGCCTCGTTTCCGTCAAGTCATTCGAACTCTCTGCGACTGCGCGTTGCGCGGGAGCGGTGAGTTCCGTTCAACAGAAAATCGCCTTTCGGGCGGCATCGCTACAATAATATTTTTATGCAGTGACAGCCCTAGGTCTAAAAATCCGGATATGAATACGGATAAAAAAAAACGGATAACTTCCCAACTCTAGGGAATTCAATGGCGTTAGTACTATCGATTTGGGTTCTTAGGCGGAATCGGCTGATAAAAGAATCTCAATCTAATACGAAATTAAAACCGAGAAATGAAATTAAAAAAACTTCAAAATACAAATATTTCATTACTTAGTCACAAGTAAAAGGACAGAAGTCAGAAGGTCTTGTTTTGTCAGAAGGTATATTACTATGTGTGTAATTATTTTCTCGAATCAAAACGACACGTGACAAAATTGGGTTTTATAATACACTGTGCGGCGGCGGCGACAGCTACATCTTAAGATGGCTTAGGTGCACACTCTGTTCTGAAAGTATTTACAAAAGGTGTACACCCTTTTAAGTTGGGAAATGTCAAGCTTAAATGAAAATATACAAGATATTATTCTTGTACAGTACAAGTGCCTGGTACAATGTTCCTGACCTTAGTGGTATAAAATAATAATAACAACACTTTTGCCGATTTCTACAGAATTAGATGAAATAATAACGAAACGTTATTGACTCTCGTTTCTTCTCTCCGTGGTGAAAACTTAGGACTGTATCATCCGTTTGAAGCATTGCTTAATGGATGTTAAGACTGATTTAAGACACGAACCTTAACTTCGAAGCACACATTAACCTACTGACTGGCAGAATTCACAAATTTCAAATCAGCGGTTGTCCGACCACGGGCATGGCTGGTTGTGCTGCCTTAAACTTCCATAGTTGCGAGATTTGTGAGGTAATATTGACACTGAATTATAATTACTGTTCGTGTATAAAGTATCTTTTACGTCGCACGTCTTTGTTTCTTTTTATTAGGTCGTTAATTTGTGGTTTACGCATGTCCTTTTCATAGGGTCTATATATCCTTTTCTACCAACCGCGATTCCATTTTGCCTTCTTGTCATTAGTTGTACTGGCAGGATTCATTAGTTTGTTGTGGTCCGAAGCATTATCATCGATAACCACCACCGAGTGAGGGTTCGAATTTGGAATCAGTTTGGGCCGTAACCATTTCTCTTAGTTTGTGAAATTCATTTCATCATGATAGTCTCCGCTTTTGCTTTGAACATTGGTAGGGCGTTCGGAACAAATTCTGCTTCTGACCCAGTTTTTGCCATAACTATCCGGCATCCGCTAACCTTTTGACATCGAGCGCTTTAGTCCTTGAGCGAAACCATCTGACAACGCCTTACCTTTTGTATGTGATGACTGGGCATACGACTCGTCGGTGAATATAATTGGTCGTCCTTCATCCCTGTATTTTTTCATTGCTTGAGTACAAGATGCTCCGGTACTTGAGTACGAGAGTGTTAAAAGGATGGGCTTGTTTATTTACATTTTTTTATTTTTTTATTTATTTTTTATTTTAGTGATTAGACGACACCGTTCATCAAAACACATTTGAGTTTCTCTGTATTAAAAGTTGAATGTGTTAATTTTACATAGGTTCTAATTTACATAAATAAACGATTTTAAAAACATTTTTTTACCTGTAATAAAATAAACGACATTTAATGTTATTAATAACAATGTCGATTTTTTAATCACTACATATTACAATAATTACTTTACATGTAATTAAATAATCACATTAAATTATTTATCTCGGTCCCTCGCAAAACAATGACAGCTAAAGTCTACATAGATTATTATTCAACCACAGATTACAAATATAAACCAGTATCTATGTTATGTTGTCCCACGACGGAAGTTGATGTACGGAAATAATTAAATTACATTAAATTAAAGAAAAATATATGTTTCTTTACCTATATATGTAGACGCGGCAAGCATCATCATCAGAAGTAGGTTTATAGGGATTCCTTCTATTTGTCAGGTTCTGTTCAGGATGGCGTAGGTACTGTGGGCACTGTCGTGGGTACTCGAGCGAATTGAACAAAATAGCAAAAGTGCGTAGATAATCACTTTACTCAATTAAACAACTGTCAGGAAACTAACACGTGCGTTGGCTTGGCTCTAACAAACACTATGACTGTCACAAGTCAAACGTCACAAATAAGAAAGTCCCGGCAATCGTGGCGGCCTGTAGGTTATAATTTTTCCTCCCTTTTTTTCCTCGCTGGCAACACCGGAAGCCATTTTTATAGTGTGTGTGAGTCCTGTGGGTTCACGTAGGTTCGGCCGTGAAAGTTTTATGACATTGAAACTTGAGGGAGTGTTATGAAAATCGGTTATAATGTTGCCAAAGAAAACACAGTATACACAGTAGCAATAGTAGTAAAAAGAGATTGAATCATTAAACATTGAATCGAGCCGGTCGTTTTACAATACGGCGCGCACGGTCGTTAGTTGGCCTCGTTTCCGTCAAGTCATTCGAAATCTCTGCGACTTCGCGTTGCGCGGGAGCGGTGAGTTCCGCTCTACAGAAAATCGCCTTTCGGGCGGCATCGCTACAATAATATTTTTATGCAGTGACAGCCCTAGGTCTAAAAATCCGGATATGAATACGGATAAAAAAAAACGGATAACTTCTTAACTCTAGGGAATTCAATGGCGTTAGTACTATCGATATAGGTACTTAGGCGGAATCGGCTGGTAAAAGAATCTCAATCTAATACCACAGTATAATTATCATACAGTAGTTTGACTTCATACAAACGGACGAAGCGCGAGCTATGCCTACGCGCCTCGATTAAGGGATGCGCCTGGTATGCGGACAGTCGCGACTGTGCCGCAGTGACGAACGGACGGTGTGTTGTTTTTTAACAATAACCGCGCAGTCTTTACACAAAAATAAGTTAAGTACATATTTAATATGACGAGTTGTTACATTGCGGTTGTTACGTTTTTCGCTGCGGCCGAATAGTGCGAAATTAGTGGTATTTTGCGATTTACAAAAAAACTATTGATTGGACTAAAAAAGTAAAACACTATGATTTTAGTATGTTGCTTGTAGAATTATTTGGCAAAAAAATCAGAACGATGGATTGTATTTTAGTATGGTTAAAAGAAAATTTTAGAGGTATCTTCGTGATTTTTTCTATCGAGCAAAGTTAGTTGTATTATGTTTCCACAACACTATGTCACTAGCATAATATATCCTGAAGAATATCATATATTTTTCTGATTTTGATTACTGCAGTGAATCATATACTTTTATATAAAACTCGCGTTTGAGGTAGTATAAGCTCTTAAACATGGTTTATTTAATAAAAATCTATGAATAAAAAAACCACGCATTTTTATTGAACACTTCCTATTCAATTCACAAAGTATTTTATTTGTATATATAAAAAAAGTATATTTACAATCACAAAACTAAATGGAAACACAAAGTAGGCAAATGTAATAAAAAAACTGGAGGCCGGCAGCCCTATCGCATGCTTACGTACCGCGCGGCTGTAGGCATTTATTTCAAGGACACGGCCGAGTCACACTACTGTAGATATTTATACTGTGCTAATACGGACTTAAAACCGAGAAATGAAATAAAAAAAAAAACATCAAAATACAAATATTTCATTACTTAGTCACAAGTAAAAGGTCAGAAGTCAGAAGGTCTTGTTTTGTCAGGAGGTCTATTACTATGTGTGTAATTATTATGTCGAATCAAAACGACACGCGACAAAATTGGGTTTTATAATCCACTGTGCGGCGGCGGCGTCAGCTACATCTTAAGATGGCTTAGGTGCACACTCTGTTCTGAAAGTATTTACAAAAGGTGTACACCCTTTTAAGTTGGGAAATGTCAAGCTTAAATGTAAATATACAAGACTAGCTGACCCGGCGAACTCTGTTCCGCCTTAAAGGCAATAAATAAGCACATTTTCGAATTTATTAAGTAATTTTTTTTATTAGAAATAAAATAAGGAAGTACATTCATCATTTATTATTGTTTCTGCATTTCAGTACATAGGTTGCTCTTCACTTAAGTACCTTGTGATACACGAAATTTTTTGTTTTCTTACCACAAACTTTTAAGGATTGGCCTTGTGATTTGTTGATGGCTATGGCAAATGCAAGACGGATCGGAAATTGAAGTCTTTTAAATTCAAACGGCATATCGGTTGGGATCATCCTCGGAATGAGAACTTCCTCACCTTTGAATTGTCCTTTCAGTATCGTCGCGTAAATTACATTGTTCATCAATTTTCTAACCACCAAACGCGTACCGTTGCACAGTTTTGGTTGGTTTATGTTTCGAAACATGAATACTACGGAGCCAACCTTTAGGCGTAAATTGTGTGGTGGTAAGCAAGGCACATCCAAGGAGTTTAAAAATTCAATTGGATAGTTGGTGGCTTCATG
Source organism: Falcaria lacertinaria (assembly GCA_951449985.1). NCBI lineage: Eukaryota > Metazoa > Arthropoda > Insecta > Lepidoptera > Drepanidae > Falcaria > Falcaria lacertinaria. The sequence continues at coordinate 2,059,083 of OX602135.1, forward strand.
TTCATTTGTGACGCAGTCAATAGATTTGAATGAATGCATAGTTCCTATGATCTTATTTTGAATTATATAGTTCAGGTCGTCTACATCTTTATTCTTAGCCGCTAAAATTGCTCGCTCACTCAACCATTCATTATTTTTGTAGTTAGAAATAATGTCTGGAAATACATTGTTGATAAGTTCGTCTTTTGGTGAGACAAAATTACAGAAATGATTTGGAAATGATATCAATCCGCTCGATTCATCGACAGGTACTTGACCATTACCGATAGTCAGCAATTTCTCAGAGAAATCTTCAGCAGATGTATCACTAAGCAATGCAACTCTCATGTTTGTTGTCAGCTGCAGTTTCTTCACATAGCGCCATAGATTCGACGATTTGAGACAAGCATTTATTTCGTCGGCAGCCGTAGATCTTGGAATTACTGGCAGTGTTTGGCGGAAATCGCCAGACAGTAAAATCATTGCTCCTCCAAAACATCTCGAGTCATTCAGTAAATCTTTCAATGTTCGGTTAAGTGCTTCTCATGCACGTTTATGTGCCATTGTGCATTCGTCCCAGATGATGATTTTCGATGCCCATAAAAACTTTGCCCATTGCTGAATTTTTTGTAATAACGTTGGTTCTTCAATAGTTTGAAGATTTGACGGTAATTTTAATGCTTGTAACGACATTTAGCCTGGTCAGCTTATATCGCGGTACATGTGCACTCGTATATGAGCTGACGCGGCAAGCGCGGCCCGGTCGCCGGCCGCGGCGCCCCCGGCCCCCAGTCACTACTGGGGCCTGTAGCTTGTAACATCTTCCTAGTTTAATATACATAGTAACAGCAAGGTCCTCTTTTACTTATGAATCCCGAATTAGGCCCATCCCAGTAGTGCACTCAACATTGGTGACCCCGCGTTTTTTAATTGAGTTAAATAGTTTGCCTTGCTGTTTAGTTTTGTGTTATTTGGACTGTAGATTTTTATTAAACGTGTAGTGATTGCGTAACATGCCGGACGAGGACAATACGAGTAAAAGTGCTCCAACAGCCAACCTACATCTGGAAAACATCGTGGTTCCACAGACGCCTGAAATAATGTCGGTTGCGGTCTCCAGTAGGATCCCGGAGTTTTGGGTGGACCAGCCGCGCGTCTGGTTTATCCGTGCCGAGGCAGTGCTGACTCAGCAGCGGATCGGCGACGAGGCGAAGTTCGACATGGTTGTGTCAAAACTGCCCAAAGAGGTGATAGTGAGGATCACCGATTTCCTCACCAACCCTCCGACCACTCACAAGTTCGATGCGCTTAAACATAAGCTACTTACAATGCTCGAAGACTCGAAAAACCGCCAGGTTGAGAAAGTGCTAGGTGATATGGATCTGGGGGACGCGAAGCCATCTCAACTATTACAGCGAATGCGGGTTACGGCGAAGGACAGTTTCCCCGATGACACCTTACGCATCATGTGGCAAAACCGTTTACCAACGACGGTCCGCGCAGTGCTAGTAGCATCCAGGGAAACGGACTTGGACACATTGGCCAGTATAGCCGACGACGTGGCTGAGGCTACCGGGGCACGTCACATATCCGAGGTCACAACGCGACGACCTCCAACGCGTGCGGATTCGCCGCCTAACTCCAGGTCGGCTGATACGGCGATGATCTTGGCGGAGATAGCCAAGCTGAGCGTCCGGATGATGGACATGGAGCGCTCGAGATCCAGCCGACGAGGTAACGGACGCAATTTCCGTCGGGGCCGGTCGCAGTCGCGAGGTAGGAGTGCGTCAAATTCGCGCCGCGGTGGCGCCGGTGTAGGTAACCCGAACTGGTTATGCTTCTACCATTATCGTTTCGGACCGAACGCGGAAAAGTGCGTGAAACCGTGCGCATGGAAAACAAAGTCGGGAAACCAGTAAGGGCGGCACAGGATGCGGCGGAAATCTGTGCCATAGCCCCCGGACGTCGTTTACGAGTGACAGACCTAAATAGTGGACTATGTTTTTTGGTGGACACAGGTGCGAATATTTCAGTTTTACCAGCGACAAGAAAACAGTGTACGGGTGAGTGTTCTGACTTTAAACTTTTCGCTGCAAACGGGACGGAAATTAAAACGTATGGTTCAAAGTCGATGATTTTAGATTTTAAGTTACGTAGAGCATTTCGATGGGAATTTGTGATAGCCAATGTCAAACAACCGATACTCGGAGCCGATTTTTTAATACACCACAAATTGTTGGTCGATTTAAGTGCTCATAAGTTGGTAGATCAGGTGACAGAGCTAAACGTAATAGCACAAGTAGTGAGTAGCAATCAGCCTACCGTTAATACCGTCGACGACAACCACCCTTACCATGATTTGTTATCCCAATTCCCGAGCATTACGAAGCCTCCTACTTATAGGAATTCTCAAGTACATAACACTGTGCATCATATTGAGACAACTGGACTGCCTGTATACGCACGGGCAAGGCCATTGCCACCCGATAGGTATAAGAAAGTCAAGGAAGAATTTCGTCTAATGCAAGAGTTAGGTATTTGCCGGCCGTCTAAAAGTGCGTGGGCCAGTCCTTTACACGTCGTAACAAAGAAAAATGGCGATCTTCGTCCTTGTGGAGATTATCGCGCATTAAATGCACAAACGAAGTCGGATAGGTACCCGATACCGCGCTTACATGACTTTACTTATATTTTAGCGGGAAAGAAATATTTTTCTAAATTAGATATTAACAGGGCATATCACTGCAAACCCGTCGCGAAGGAGGACATAGAAAAGACTGCGATAATTACCCCTGTAGGTCTATTTGAGTTCCCGCGTATGAGTTTTGGCCTTCGTAATGCTGCGCAGACCTTCCAGCGGTTCATGAATAATTCAGTACTGGCAGGTCTAGATTTTTTGTTTAATTACCTAGATGATGTGCTTATCGCGAGCGATAATGAGTCGCAGCATAAGGAACATCTAAGGCAGGTTTTCGAGCGTTTTGACAAATTTGGAATAACAATTAATTTGGCAAAATGTAGTTTTGGACAATCAAGGCTGGAGTTTCTAGGACATGAGGTTAGTACCGCAGGAATTCGACCTTTAGACGAAAAGGTTCAGGCAATCGTAGACTATCCCAGACCCCAAACCGTGGAGCAATTGCGTAGGTTTTTGGGTATGTTGAATTTTTATAGGTCGCATTTACCAGGAGCGGCACAGAGTCAAGCTGAGCTGGATAAATACTTAGTGGGGGCTAAGAAAAAAGATAAAACACCAATAGTGTGGACGCCTGAGACGATACACGCTTTCGCTCAGTGCAAAGAGAGCCTAAAAAAAGCAGTTACGTTGGCACACCCTCGCCCCGATGCTCAGCTAGCTCTCATGACGGACGCGTCAGACAGCTGCGTCGGAGGAGTTTTACATCAACTGGTGGATAATGTGTGGGAACCGTTAGGGTTTTATTCGAAAAAACTAACGAACGCACAGACGGGTTATTCCGCTTATGATAGAGAACTATTAGCTATATATCAGTGTATAAAGTTTTTCCGTAAGTTGTTTGAAGGACGACCTTTGATAGTGTATACGGATCACAAGCCCTTGTGTCATGCATTCGACAAAATAGGCGGTAAAAATAGCGAAACGCCACAGCGTACAAGTCAACTATCATATATAAGTCAATTCACTACGGACATAAGGCACATAAGCGGAAAAGAGAACATAGTAGCTGACACATTATCCCGCATAGAGACCATTGTTTGGCCCACGGTACTCGACTTCTCGGAACTTGCCACTGAGCAAGCGAAAGACAAGTACTTAGAACAAATGACGCAATCGGGCCAATGCGCCGAAAGGACTAAAAATAACATTACATTTAAATTATTTTCAATTCCAAACTGCAAGAAACCCATTTATTGTGAAATTTCAAGTAAAGAGGTGAGACCGTATATTCCAGAAAAATTCAGGCGGTTAGCTTTCAAAAGTGTACATAATTTGAGTCACCCCGGTACACGTACTTCACGCAAGATGATATGTAAAAAGTTTTTCTGGCCTAGCATGAACAAGGACGTAGGACTTTGGGCGAGGTCGTGTATACAATGTCAGAGGTCGAAGGTCAATCGACATACTATTGCTAAACTACAGGCTTTCGAGGATGCTGGGCGAATGGAGCATATCCACGTAGACCTGGTCGGGCCCCTCCCGACATCTCCACGTGGTAACCGGTATTTAGTAACGATCGTAGATAGGTGTACAAGCTGGCCTGAAGCTTTTCCAATAGAGGAGATGTCTGCCGAAGTTGTAGCCAAAACTATATTTGACGGGTGGATCGTGCGTTACGGTTGTCCAGTTAAGTTGACAAGCGACCAGGGTCGTCAATTTGAAAGCAATCTATTTACAGAGTTAATGAAATTATTAGGTATTAAAAAATGTAGAACCACGGCGTACCATCCCCAAAGCAACGGCAAGGTCGAACGTTTTCATAGGTCCTTGAAAGCTGCCCTTATGGCCAGGATCCAGGATAGCTCGTGGGAAGACGAACTACCAACCGTCATGCTAGGATTGCGCGCGGCGAGTCGGTGTGACAGCGGAATTAGCGCCGCTGAGATGACATTCGGTCGTACCTTACGTTTACCCGGTGATTTTTTGAATAGTTCCCATAGTTCAGAGACGGGGGACCCGTTTAGTCTAGTGAATAACATAAGAAATAGGATAAGTAAACTTAAACCGGTAGCAATAGGTGCTCGAGACTCACGTACGACTTTTGTGCATAAAGATCTGTTTACATGCGATTCAGTTTTCGTTAGAGACGACTCGGTACGCAAGTCATTGCAACCACCATACAACGGACCCTTTACGGTGCTAGAACGGGGCGAGAAGGTATTTTTAATTCAATTTCCGAACAAGCAAGCTCGTATCTCAATCGATAGATTGAAACCAGCTTACTTATGGAATGATAATGATGTCACGAATACGCGGGCGAGTGCTGTGGTAGGTGATGCTATTACGCCGACGCCCACTGCGACGCGAAGCGAAAGCGAAGCTAACGCGCAACCGTGTATTCCACGTACCACTAGGAGTGGTAGAATAGTAAAGAGACCAGTTAGGTTTGCGGACAGCTATCGGATTTAGTTTTTAAATTTTTGATACTACAGAATTAGTACTAGGGCAATAATATTATAGCATAGCGTCGCATCGCGACAACGGTGACTAGTACTGGTTGATTGACATTAGCTAATATGATTATTGCGAAAATGCGAAATATAGAGGTTTAATGTAGAAATATAATTAATTAACAATAATGTTGTGTTAACATTTTAAGTTTACAATAAGAAATTGTGTAATTTTATTTAAAAATTAATGTAACTAGGTTGCAGTGTCATTATACCTAGTCTTTGTACTAAACATTAGTAGCAAGCAATTTTAAAGAAATCGAAATTGTTTAATTGCGTCACAGTCAGCGCTAAACTGATGTGACATCAATAAATAATTTGCATTTAAGATCACTTGTTTTCGGAAACAAATCATCATTTCACTGCTCACACAAATCGCGTAGCAACGTTATAAAGTTTCCATATAAATGGGTCTCGGACAAAGTAAAGAGGAAGGATCGCACAACATTGCCATTGCCGAGGTCCACAGCGTCACTGGCCAAGTGGACGCTAAGTTAAACTACTTTGGGATAGTACTGGGAGTAATCTCTGTAATTTTGGTGTTGTTCCTCTTATATTTCATCCAAGTCAAATGCAGGCAGTGCATACGGAGCTGGCTACAGAAGGCTGTAGCTAGAGTTCAGCCTACAGCCGTGGTGGTACACCACGAGCAGGCGCCGCCCCAGTCTAAGCAGCAAAATGTGATCTATTAGTGAAGTGTATTTTAAACTGCATCAACCTTCTTCTTGTATTAAAATTGCATGTGCTATAAATAGAATGAATTGTTTTGTTCATATAATGAATTACAAAGTACCCTGTAGGTACGCAAGTCGCCAAGTCAGCGTAACGCGCACCTGCATGATACACGAGTAGCTACACTATTTAACTGTAAGTATTGATGTGTGTTAGGTTTATGTCACAGTAATCAATAGTGTTACGGTTAAATCTCAAATGTGGCTAACAACCACATTAATTAGTACATGGATCCCGTAAGAGAGATCAGTGTAGTAAATATAAGTTTTCGTAGTAACCTATATCGTTTTTTTTGTTTTTGATAAAAGGGGGAAATTGTGTAACGACATTTAGCCTGCTCAGCTTATATCGCGGTACATGTGCACTCGTATATGAGCTGACGCGGCAAGCGCGGCCCGGTCGCCGGCCGCGGCGCCCCCGGCCCCCAGTCACTACTGGGGCCTGTAGCTTGTAACATCTTCCTAGTTTAATATACATAGTAACAGCAAGGTCCTCTTTTACTTATGAATCCCGAATTAGGCCCATCCCAGTAGTGCACTCAACATGCTGAATGAGCCGTACGGCATCCTTCTAACAATGTGGCTGCTATTCCAGAAGAAGCAACTGCAACCGCTATGTTGGATCTCGCACGAACAGTGGCTAAAACTACTGACATGAGGAATGTCTTACCTGTTCCACCATGGGCACCTAGGAAATATAAACCACCATTTCCATCATCGATTGCCTTCATTGAAGTATCATAAACATCCTTTTGTTGGGAATTCAACAGGGGTACATCCGTTTGAACTACTAAATCTAATTCGTGGTGATCATATTCACGTTCCCGTTCCAATTCTCGATTAAATGCGTCATTCATTTCACGATTGGGCGCTGGTATTCCTAACCTGATTAATAAACTACCGCACATGAGGTAACACATATCTTCGATCAAGAGTAAAGCACGATTATGTATCTCCTCATTCATCTCAACATCGTGATTTCTGGAAGTGACACGAATTTGATGTAAAATATCTTTATGTAAAATATGATAGCGAATAATGTGCGTATCTGACTTGGAGATGCAGAGATAATGGCTTCAGCGATTGTCGTATCCCAATGGGTATCGTTTTCTAATAAGTTCAGTTCTTCACATGCAGCACGATATGTTGGGAATATTGCACCATTAAAAGTCCGTAGTGTCTCAAATGACGTTGGCACACGCACATTTACCAGCAACAACCGCAAATAGAAACATTCATCATTCTTTGGATGAACTGTATACATACGACCAAGAGCATCAGTAGAAAGCACATCCGGATACCCAGGAACCGCATCGCCTTGCTTCCGTCTTTGAAAATTCTTCGATGAAGCATTCCAAGTATAATAACGTGGCATCTCCGAGTAAAGCAAAGTTCGTGCAAACGGATCGCTTTGGCAGATCGCAAAGAAACTGGTCAATGTAGTTGCTGGAGGTGTTTCAGCACGTTGCATAGCATTCGAAGCCGTGAAATATACTCGTTGACCATTCTCCAGATGCACCGCCAAATGCACAACAGTAGGTTGACGTTCGTGAATAGGGAATGCGAATATACGCCAAATCGCTTCATTACAGTTTACATAACGACCAACTTGATAGCGTGAAATTTCATCGTTGGTATTTGAGGATTGCAATCCAAAAACCGCCATATCGCTGCCTTTCGTGACATATTTGCAAATATATTTTATGGACGTTACTTATTTGGAATACTCAACGTTGCAATGTGTCTTGAACGTTTTAGAAATAAGTGGCGAATATGGAACAATCCAACTGTTGTCGACAACGAAATCCATTCTTTTCACTTTTGTTGTGACAGTTCGACCGTTGTCATCTGGTGATCGACGCCGATACAGCGGATACCATCGTTACCAGTGACGACCTCCGCCGTAAATTTCTGTGGATATCGTTTAGAGCACTTTCCATGGAACCATGCAAGGTGATTGGGGATTGATGGCGCCACACGGTCCATGAATCATATTTGTAATAACAACATCATGTAGGACTGGATCGGCTTCATGATCAGGAATCTCGGCACATATAATATCATCTATTTGGTCAGGTTGAATTCTTTCCGCTAACCAAATAAGAATATGTGCGTGCGGCAGGCCTCGCTTTTGCCATTCGATTGAATACATCCAGCATCGAGTATCTCCAAAGACGCGTTGTTTAACAATGAAGTTCATCAGGAACCGGATTTTTTGTCTGAATAAACGTGCTGTGATGTCGTGTCTATCACTTGATGTTTGTCCGGGAAGCAGCAATTGAATAATTTCTATCCATTTTGGATTACAGGTAAAAGTAATAAATAGATCTGGCCGACCGTAATGACGAACATATGTCATTGCATCTTGCGAATATTCATGCATATGACGTGGACTACCAATGTACGTCGCCGACAGAATAGTTAATCGACCAATATTAGCTGCATTTTCTTCAGTACTAACTGCATCACGTAAATGGATGTACTCCTCAGAACGCAGTTTGGCTTGGTTCAACCTAATGAAAGTTAACCGTTCCGTTTCTATTTTGACATACATGTCGACGCAATACTGCTGAAACAATCGACAAAACCGCAGCAAATAGCTGTCAGCATTTTGACGAATCATCAAACGATATGCGTAATAATTCATTGAGCTAACTTTCTGTGTAGTTTCTTCACCTGAAATTAAAACAGTAAATTTAATATTTCATATGTAATTTTTTTGCATAGTTAATTATCGGTTGCCAGTAATTTGTCTAATAAAAAAAAAAATGATATTGATACTCACCATTCAATGGATTTATCATTTTGATATTAAAATGATATCCATCTTCTCCTTGCCAAAACATCAGCGGGTATTGCAATGCGTCATATGATCGATGTGATTCAGATATTTTTTGCAGTTGCCCAGTATTGCGACGTGTAAGCACAATATCGCGTGTTTCCAATTGTTCACCAACAATCAGAATGGCAACTTCATCTATTGTTGGAGCGTTATATGTGCGTTCATGTGTTCCAGATGGTCGTTTATCTGCTTTGATGACAACTTTATAGTCATCATTTGGCATGCGCTGTAAAGCACTCTTAAACAACCTGACAAACGCATGATGTTCATGAAGCAGTTGCTGCAAGTCTTGAAGAGCTGCTTCTCGCTTCATTCCTGCATTGATCTCTCCACGTCGATCAAGTTGTTCTTTCATGATGCCCATGAAATATATTTGTAAAAATTTATGCTGTGCATCTTCGAGTGGTAGTAATGATCCAATTCGATGATGAATCTGTCCTTGTATCTACAATATAAAAACCAGTCAGTATTAACTGAGTTATATACACTTTTTTCGGTGTGAGAGCAGAGTTCAGAATAAGCAAATATATTATTTCTGTAAATTGGTGAAAATCATTCTCAAAGATTCCATTACATACATACATACAACCCAGGCTTATATAAGCGTATTAATAAATACCTTAAATGTCGGATTAAATCCTCGCTCTTCGATAATATCTGCCCCAAATGACGTCATTTGGAAACAACCATTGTATTTTTGAGTGTTTGCAACGAAGTGGCGTGATTCTGGTGTTTCGCCACAAAGCAATGAATACAGTGGCTCAGGTGGCGGAGTCAACAATGGCACTTTCACTTTACCACTAAGGCAGCATAATCCTGGCGTTTCTCCGGAAAACTTTAATGCACCACAATACTTGCAAACAACGTCCATTTGCCCAATGCAAACGCTAGTATGCAAGCTGTAATCATTGCTGCAATCGTATCGAAACGCTGCCCGATTCAAATCAGCACTTGATAAATCTCTTGTTCTGCGTTGCAAATTATCTATTTGTTGACCTCTGTTGTTCGCTCGACGATTTTGCATTGTCAACCGAGCCGTTTCACGGGCTGCCTCACTTTGCTCTTGTGATTGAGAAGCACGAAGTCAAGCCATACTAACGCGGCGCTGTTCACGTGCAATTTCTTCTTCTTCGTCAGTCCTTTCATTTGCAGTGTTTCGTATCCTTGCATTACGGCTTTGTCGGGAAAGTTTCGATCGTCTTGGTCGCGGCATTAGAAATTAAACTTCAATTCACCTAAATATTTATTTCAAAACTCAAATTTTCAACCATTCATTCATAGACAAAATTATTTAGCTTTTTTTTTTTTACAAAAATCAAATTGTCATCCATACGTCCATTACATAGCTGTCATTTGTGTTTTGTTATACCAAGTCTGATTCTTTTTTTTATACCACGCTTTATGTCAAGTCACACGGGAACACTGTCGAACGGAATAAATAGTCGTATCGTATGTCCGTCTCCTGGCTCTAAGCTACCTCCTCACAAATTTTCAGCCATATCGGTAAAGCCGTTCTTGTGTTATAAATAGTGTAACTAACACGACTTTCTTTTATATACATATATATAGATTATATTCTTGTACAGTACAAGTGCCTGGTACAATGTTCCTGACCTTAGTGGTATAAAATAATAATAACAATACTTTCGCCGATTTCTACAGAATTAGATGAAATAATAACGAAACGTTATTGACTCTCGTTTCTTCTCTCCGTGGTGAAAACTTAGGACTGTATCATCCGTTTGAAGCATTGCTTAATGGATGTTAAGACTGATTTAAGACACGAACCTTAACTTCGAAGCACACATTAACCTACTGACTGGCAGAATTCACAAATTTCAAATCAGCGGTTGTCCGACCACGGGCATGGCTGGTTGTGCTGCCTTAAACTTCCATAGTTGCGAGATTTGTGAGGTAATATTGACACTGAATTATAATTACTGTTCGTGTATAAAGTATCTTTTACGTCGCACGTCTTTGTTTCTTTTTATTAGGTCGTTAATTTGTGGTTTACGCATGTCCTTTTCATAGGGTCTATATATCCTTTTCTACCAACCGCGATTCCATTTTGCCTTCTTGTCATTAGTTGTACTGGCAGGATTCATTAGTTTGTTGTGGTCCGAAGCATTATCATCGATAACCACCACCGAGTGAGGGTTCGAATTTGGAATCAGTTTGGGCCGTAACCATTTCTCTTAGTTTGTGAAATTCATTTCATCATGATAGTCTCCGCTTTTGCTTTGAACATTGGTAGGGCGTTCGGAACAAATTCTGCTACTGACCCAGTTTTTGCCATAACTATCCGCTTACTTTTTAACATCGAGCGCTTTAGTCCTTGAGCGGAACCATCTGACAACGCCTTACCGAGTCGTATGCCCAGTCATCACATACAAAATATGTGATGACTGGGCATACGACTCGTCAGTAAATACAATTGGTCGTCCTTCATCCCTTTATTTTTTCATTGCTTGAGTACAAGACGCTCTTGTACTTGAATACGAGTGTTGAAAGGATGGGCTTGTTTATTTACATATTTTTATTTTTTTTTATTTTAGTGATTCGACGACACCGTTAATCAAAACACAATTGAGTTTCTCTGTATTAAAAGTTAAATGTGTTAACTTTACTTTTTTTTTTTTACATAAATAAAAGAGTTTTAAAACAAATCTCTATGTATAATACTACGTATAAGTATAATACTTACATGTAAAGTAATTATTGTAATATGTAGTTATTAAGAAATCGACATTGTTATTAATAACATTAAATGTCGTATATTTTATTACAGGTTATTATTAAATAACATTAAATTATTTATCTCAGTCCCTCGCAAAACATTGACAGCTAAAGTCTACATAGATTATTATTCAACCACAGATTACAAATATAAACCAGTATCTATGTTATGTTATCCCACGACGGAGGTTGATGTCCGGAAATAATTAAATTTAATTAAATTACATTAAATTAAAGTAAGTTAAATGTTTATTTACATATATTATACGTAGACGCGGCAAGCATCATCATCAGAAGTAGGTTTATAGGGAGTCCTTGTAGTTGTCAGGTTCTGTTCAGGATGGCGTAGGTACTGTGGGCACTGTCGTGGGTACTCGAGCGAATTGAACAAAATAGCAAAAGTGCGTAGATAATCACTTTACTCAATTAAACAACTGTCAGGAAACTAACACGTGCGTTGGCTTGGCTCTAACAAACACTATGACTGTCACAAGTCAAACGTCACAAATAAGAAAGTCCCGGCAATCGTGGCGGCCTGTAGGTTATAATTTTTCCTCCCTTTTTTTCCTCGCTGGCAACACCGGAAGCCATTTTTATAGTGTGTGTGAGTCCTGTGGGTTCACGTAGGTTCGGCCGTGAAAGTTTTATGACATTGAAACTCGAGGGAGTGTTATGGAAATAAGTTATAATGAAGGCAAAGAAAACAGTATACACAGTAGCAATTCATTTATTTATTTAAGATATGCCAACAGTGCACATATTCAAACTTTACATAGTTTTCTTATGTATGAATACAGTTTCTGATATATACCAATAACAGGCACACTCAACATTTAAAACAGAGATGGTTTAACTTAAGATATTGTTATAATAAAAGATATATATAATTAAATGTAGAAACAATCTTATAAAGAGCTGCAATTGTGTTCAATTTCACAGAGTTTTTTTTTAAAGATGAAGTATCGAATGGCCGAGACTTCCCCAAGTTTTTTGCGATGGATCCATTACTCCTTTTGACGACAAAGTCAAAAACTTGGGTATTGTCATAGATAAGACATTTTCGTGGGATCCACACCTGCAGGAACTCAGCCGCAAAATCTTTGCTGCAGCCGGTTGCATGCGAAGACTACGTAACCTTTTACCAATTTCTACGAAAACTGCGCTTGTCCAATCCCTCCTTCTTCAAATCCTTGACTTTGCAGATGCCAGCTATCTAAATTTAACTGAAAACCAACTTAATAAGCTTGAGCGTCTCCAAAATTTTTGTATAAGATTAATATTTGGCTTGCGCAAATATGATCGAGTGTCAGAATTTCGTACTAAGCTCGGAATACTCATATTCTTTCATTACTCTATAATATACTTTGCTCTCCTTCTTCCCCTTCTTATTTGAAAGAGCGGTTCGATTACCTTCATGCCACACATTCTTTACGGTTGAGGTCATCGGAAGACTTAAAGCTACGGACACCGATCCATTCCACAAGATTCATGGACAAATCCTTCTCAGTGCAGGCTGTCCGCCTGTGGAATGGATTGCCACTATTCATTAGACAGGCTAAAACTTTGCAAGCATTTAAAAAGCTCCTTAAAGACAATTACTTAACTAGCTGAATGAGCAGAAGCAGAAGAAAATTATCCTGTTTTGCGTGGTACCATCCTTATACTCTATGATATCCTGTTGTTTTATGTATGCGTATAATATGTACTAATAAATATTTATTATGTATTTCTTTTAAATACCAATTAGTATTATATTGTTTCTTGTTTTAAGCCTTATTAGTTACATCACCAACTGCCCGTTAAGATGTATCCTAAATCCATTCCATCCCACGGTTGCCTGGAAGAGATCGCCGAGTGTGATAAGGCCGCCATTTGTACTATACTATGTCACACTGTATTCTTGTATTGTATTCCTTGGTGTTGTACAATAAAGTCTTAAAATAAATAAATAAAATAAATAAATAAAATAAATATGAGTCATGGAAGATATCAAAGTTATCGATGTGACCATTGAGTTCGTTATATGTACGGCACACACGCGGTATTAGAGCGTACAATCCAAGATTGGATCTGGCAGGCTGGATTGAGAAGGTCCTACATATTCTGTGCCTAGAGTATTGGTATGGTATGCATAATTCGATTTTATTTTACAAATCAGAGCACTCGAATAGACCACGAACCATTTTAAAGAGAAATAACACGTTTCGCGTTTTCCTTCGTATTGCAAGGTGCTAATTTTGAAATATTTCCGCCTTTGATCATATGGACTTCTATGTGTAATACCACTGGAGACAAAAGCCAAAGATCGAGTAAACGCACGTTGTATATTTTCTATACGTTGTGAGTGTACCGCATAATGAGAGTTCCATACCACGCTCGCGTATTCAAGGTGACTTCGTACCAGTGTATTATAAAGGATGATCTTAGTTTGAGAAGAGCGAAATTCCTTAGTGTTTCGTCTAATGAAGCCGAGCATTTTGGCAGACTTAGTGACGATTTCATTGATATCTGACTTAAAATTTAATCGTTTATCGATAATCACTCCGAGATCACGCACTTCATCGACTTCTTGCAGGGTACACCCATCCAAGGTGTAGGATGTTGTGATATTGTTTTTTTTACGCGTATACTTAATGTCAAAACATGTTTGTACATTGAGATACATTTGGTTAATATCGCACCAATGTCTCAGATTATTTAAATCTGTTTGAATTAAATTTGTATCGGAGACTGTGTCGACCGTTCTATAGATCTTCAGGTCTTCTGCAAAAAGTTTATACCTACAATGTTTGATGTGCTTCGTGACATCATTTATGAAAATAGAAAAAAGGATCGGACCGACATGAGAGCCCTGAGGTACTCCTGATTTGGCAAAGTAGACATCAGATTCGAAATCGTTCACGCATGCAACTAGGGGGCGCATCTCAAGATAAGACTTTATCCAAGAAAGTAATGGACCAAATACACCAATGCCCTTAAGTTTTTCTAGTAGAACAGTATGATTGACTTTATCGAATGCGCTACGGAAATCAGTGTAAATTGCATCGACCTGCTTTCCTTTGTCGACCTTACTGCTCAGTTCTGACAGAAATGGAACCAGATTGGTTTCAACTGAACGTCCTTTTTGAAAGCCAAGTTAGTGCTCAGATATAATTTGACGACAGTGATGAGATAAAAAAGGGCATACCAAAGATTCAAAAATTTTTTAGAAACAGGAAAGTATAGAAATGGGCCTATCATTTTTCATGTCTGTGACATCGCCTTTCTTGTAGAGGGGTATTATTTTAGCCTTCTTCCAAGTATCGGGAAAGATTTGCATTGATTTGTTGAATATTAAGACTAATGGAAGAGCCAAAGCCTTCCCGCAACGTTTAACAAATAGTGGAGGAATCGCGTCCGGGCCCGGCCCCTTTAGGATGTCTAGTGACTTAATTTTATTTAGAACTTCACGTTCAGAGAATTTGATTAGGCCTATGGAGTTGGAATGATTTGGACTTAAGCTGATATTGGAATTGAAAGTACTGCCGGTTGGGGGATTTACTATATTAAATACTCTGGAGAAGCTCTCGGAAAAAAGGTTTGCTATACCTTTGCCCGTGTTTGATGATTTATCCTGCATGTGCATCTCTGCTGGAAGACTAGAGCGCTCCTTGCGCTTGTCCTTGATATAACGCCAGAAACCCTTTGGATCTCTGGCTATCCCGGTTTCGGTCTTAACCATTTAATTTGCATAAAGATCCTTATAAAGCTTATGTGATCTGTCTCAAATAGTTTGGAACTCCATTTTATCGCGTGGGTTCTTATATCTATGATACCGATTCCTTAATTTTTCCTTTTCGGACAACATTTTTAATAGGGTCTTATTGAACCATGGCGGATAAGCGGATTTGTTAAGCGTAGCCCTGGGCACGAAATCATCTTTTATGTGATTTAAAAATTTGTAGTCATTTCGTTCACAGTCGTGCAGTCGTCAAAGAGCAGGTTCCAATCGTTCTTTATTATTTCAGCGGAAATAGACTCATAGTTAGCCTTTTCATAGTTGAAGTTAATTAAAGGATTTGGACGCAAGTATCTTGGTTCTAATCCAGATAGTGTGCATAGCAATGGGGGGTGTTTGGGATCGAGTCCTTAGGATTGAATCTTGGAGATCGGTCACTTTAATGTCGCAAATTGTACTTATAACAAGATCCAGGGTCCTATTGTCTTCGTTACGTAGCAGATTAAACTGCGAAGTATTTGAAAAAGCCATAAAGTCAACAAGTGTATTTCCTAAAGTGTTATCATAGTTGGAGGGAACCAAGGCACTCGTGTTTTGATCTTTAGACCAGTGTATGAATGGTAGATTAAAGTCTCCAAGTATGATAATTTCGTCAGCGTGTGTTATAAAGTTAAAACCATTATTTAGGAACGTACTCAAAGTGTCGCGTTTGACAGGCGGCGGGATATACACAGCACATATGGCGATTTTTTTTGTTTTGTGGCCTATTGGCAGTTGTATCATGGTCCAAAGATCTTCACAGTTGCTTTCCCAAGTTTCTAGTCGAATCGATTGAATTTTTTTAGAGATAGCAACCAATATTCCCCCGCCGTCCCATTTTTGGTAGCTATTCACGCTTGATCGATCTCGACGATATACAATATAACGTGAATCGATGAATTCCCCATTTCTTATACTCTGATTTAGCCAAGTTTCAGCGAGGACCAAGACATCATATGAACATTGAAGAATATTATAATAAATATTACTTGTTTTAGTCCTCATACCGCGCACGTTTTGGTAATATAAGGTAGCCATTTATATTGTATTAACACAGTAACATTATCAATTGAAAAAGAACTAATGTCCACGATTATCTGAGTGCCTCACCATCATGTCTAGACTATCTAAATTGCGAATTTGGTGTGCTTGCGAGTGTTCGTCTTTTCTGACGTAAATGCGTCCGTCACGAACACACACAAACTTGAAGCCAGCGTCTTTTGCCTTCTTCCTAGTAGCTGCGTGAAGAGATTCATTAGACGGGCTCGGATGTCAGACACGTAGATAGGTAATCGACTGCTGCCTATGCCCAAGTGCTGAGAGTTCAACTTATCGCGGGGGTTTGTTTTATTGAACTTTTGGACTGCCGCGAGGAAACTGTCGCGTAGAGTGCGCGTGCGCAGCTTCACAACTAAGGACCGAGGACGGTCCGATCGGACGGTCTTTATTTAGTTTAGCTACTCTGGTGGCATGAACAATATCTGTTTCCGTTAGGGTATAGTCCACCTTGCTTGCAATTTGTACAGCGGTTTTTAAAACATTTTCGGCACGGTTCTCGGGGACGCCGTTTATTTCCACATTGCACTCACGCAAATGCTGTTCCAGTGCATTCATTCTGGTGTAGACTTCTGTCTCAATCCTTTAAACTCTCGTTTCAAGAGAAGAGTTATTCTTAAGGTTTTCAATCTGGAGGGTTTTATCGTCCAAGTCTTTCTTCAACTCCTCGTAACACGTGTTAAAAAATGACAGCGATTGCTCAAACGAGGACACCTTGTCACTAATATTCTTTAGTTCGATCATCGTGGACCTAAGGGCGTTTTGTAATTCCTCCCGTATGACGTCGCGCAAGCTCTCTTTTGTATCGCAAATGCTCTCTGTTGCATCTAGATTACTATCCAATTGCTCGTCAGATGACTTACGACGTGGTTTTGGTCTTGAACTGCGTGTCGTTATGTTAATGGAGTCTTGCGCTGAAGTGGCGGCGCCACGAACAGGAGTATTTGTGTTGTCGGATTTTGGGTCTACTCCGACATGCAGGACACCTCCAATTCTGTTTCCTTTCTTGGCTGAGCGTATTACAGCCCTTTCACACGGCAGTCCAGTTTTGCAGGATCGGCTTTTTACGGTAATCCTGCTAAACTGGACGCTGTGTTCACATGGCAGTTCAGTTTTGCAGGATTCAGTAAAAAGCTGGTCCCGCAAAACTAGACTGCCATATGAACATGGTTGCATCCTGTATTTTTACCATTCCTACGCCGGTTATCAGGTGAAATGGACGTGAATACTTTCTTAATTTTCTATTGGTATTATCGGCGTCGGCAGCGAAATAGAAGATTATGGGTTCATCCTATTTTGACACAACGTTTGAATTTGGGTATTTTTCGGAATCTTATGAGCGATTTGAGAAGAGATGAGTCAACATTTTTCAATTATTTTAGAATGCGTATGACCACATTTGACGATCTTTTAAAAAGGGTGAATGAAGATTTAAAAAAACATGATACAAATATGAGAAAAAGCATCACACCTGAAGAAAAGTTAGCAATATGTTTAAGGTAAGAATGAAACTCATACTTAAAGTTTAATATTTATTACCAAACATAATAAGTAATGTAAGTATCATATGATAATCATATCACATGATAATCGTTAATATTAATTAAATATTAGTGAAATCCGGAAAATCAGAGCTCTGCGATTCAACTGATTGTGCCGATGGCGATGACTGAACTCTGTAATGCGGTGTGAAATAACGTGCTGATTGAAAGTAGTTATAAGAAGTAGATTGTTGTTGAGAGGACCATCGGTCAAAGTTGGGGCTTTTATATATTTTGCAACAAACTTATAACACCTGCTTGAAACTGTAATATTTGATCATCGTTGAGTGAAGCTAGTGTAGGAAGTAAACTTTAAAAAAATGACAAGTTACGATCTTCTTTCTGCGTATTCGGCTGACTTTTCATCTGGTGATCAATAAAAGTCGCCATTTTTTGATCCATTACAGAAATCCTCTGCCTTGGTAGTACACTTCTCTTAAGTCGTTTAGCACCACCTGCGGAATTTTCTTGTCCTGGACTTCCATGTCCGATAGTAGGTTCATTTTCACTTTCTTCATTTTGGATAGGATTTTCCGTATCACCCTCTTCAATATATGTACCTTTGTTACCGCCACTGTGTTTCAGCCGGATCCATATTTTTTTTTAAAAACAAAAACTGATCGTGATAACAGTATTTTTTGGTATTAACTGCTGCAGATCCAGATTTATTTATTTTCTTTTTCGCATTTAAACTCCTCTTCCAGCTGTCTCTTATCTGATTCCATTTTTTAACAAACATTTTAGCTGAAAAATAAAACATAAATTATGAATAAGCGCGGAGAAAGAACCATCAACAGCCTCCAGTATTAGGTATTCTGCTATTTGTTAAACATGTGTTTTGTAATAACACTACTTATGTTTTCAATTTGCAGGTACTTGGCATCTGGGTGTTCATACATGGATTTACATTACACATATCGAGTGGGAGTCTCAACAATCAACTCAATAATAATAGAAGTAACAAATGTCATATGGAATAATTTGCAACAGGAGTTTATGAAATTGCCCGACACAAAATATGAGTGGGAACAAATTGCTGACGCATTTTATAATAAAGCTAATTTTCCTCACTGCATTGGTGCAGTTGATGGGAAACACATAAGAATATAGAAACCAAGTCACAGTGGTTCTATGTACATGAATTACAAGTTTTTTTTTTTCCATTGTATTGCTAGCGGTAGTGGATTCGAATTATAGATTCACCCATATCAGCGTAGGCTCTTATGGCAAAGAATGTGACTCCTCTATATTCAAAGAAAGTACTTTCTGGAAAAGATTAAATGATGGCAGTTTAGATTTACCAGAAGCTCGTCCTCTCTCTACAGGTTTGGAATCACGTGTTCCATTTGTGATAGTGGGTGATGAAGCATTTGGTTTGCATTATAATCTGTTGAGACCCTATGGAGGAACTCATTTATATAAAAATAAAAGGATATTTAACTATCGATTCACAAGAGCCAGACGTTATGTGTAGTGCGCGTTTGGAATATTGGCAAATAAATGGCGAATATTTCATCGTCCATTGGACGTAAGCACCAGTACAGCTATCTCGTTAGTTAAAACTTGCGCTGTGCTTCATAACTATATCATGCACAATGAAAGTTCATATGCGAACATTGACAACAACGATTCAACGATATCTTTGGAAAACGTACGTAATGAGCCAAATACACGAGGTAGACGCTGTGCTAACACAATACGAACAGAGTTCACAAACTCTCTTGGTTGAGATATCTGCCTGTTTGTGTTGGTTTCCGATAAACAGAGTGCGCTAGGGTACCATCAGATCTCACCATAAGTTTGACATCCAGAAAGGCCAGGCTTCGTTTCATCTCGAGCTCGTAGGTGAACTTGATATTCGGGTGTAAAGAATTCAAGTATGTGAGAAAACTCTTCACATTTTGCTGATTACATTTCATAACACAGAAAACATCGTCGACGTATCTCTTCCATATTATAACTGTCGACAAATCTATGAGTTCTTATATATGTTCCATCCAGATATTGACCATGACTGGTGCCACAGGACTGCCCATGGCGACGCCATCTATCTGGAGATAGTCATTACCGTGATATAAAAAGCAACTGCCGTCTAAGCAATTTCTCAAGAGAACCATGTAATTTTCAGGTAGGTCATGCTCACTCAACCTTCTCTGATATCCTCAAGACATTCCTTGACTGGAACACTGGTAAAAAGAGACTGGAAATCAAAACTAACCATAATGTCCTCAGGCTCCATGTGAATGTCCTTGATTATGTCTACAAAATGGCGGGAATCTTTTACAAACGACGATGTCTTACCCACTAAAGGCTGCAGTACTCCAGCAACATACTTTGCAAGATAGTATGTAGGTGCATCAATCTGACTTACAATAGGGCGCAGTGGTACGTCAGCTCTGTGTACTTTCGGCAAGCCATATAGCTTGGGTGGTTAAACAATCCTCGGCTTGATTAGCTTTTCAAATTCGTCCTTTGTAAATAAATCTTTGTAGTCCCTGATTACTGCGCGTATGCGACGAGTTACTCTGGCAGTTGGATCATATGAGACCTGTTTATACAGCTTAGCATCTGTTAATAAATTCTGTATCTTGGAAGCATAATCTACTAAATTTAATACTACCGTGGCATTCCCCTTATCCGCTTTAAGAACCAGGATGTCCTTATTTTGGCGGAGATTACGTAGCGCCTCTCTCTCTTCAATGGTGAGGTTAGTCTTTGGTGGCCGGGCTTTCCTAAGTATAATTGCAACATCCTGTCTAAGAGCATCTGCGTCATCGGACGGCACCCTGTTACGAATTATAGTTTCTTCTACGCTGCTTATAATATTTTCATAGGGGATGTGCTTTGGCGTTAATGCGAAATTTAGGCCTTTTTCCAAAACACTTACAGATGCGTCATCCAATGGAGTGTTTGACAAATTTATAACCGTATTATTCTTAGGTGAGGGTAGTTCGTTTGATGGTGATGAATATTCCCGACCAGTAGTAAGCTTAACAATAAATAAATACGTATTTTAGGATTATTGGAAATTCCACCCCTAAGGCATAAAAAAAGGAGTGAAAGTTTGTATGAAAATCCGTAATTTTTTAAGATAAACGCATGAAAATTGGTATTTGGCCTTTCAGTTAGAAATAAATAAATACGTATTTTAGGATTTTTGGAAATTTCACCCCTAAAGGGTAAAATAGGGGATGAAAATTTGTATGAAAATCCGTCATTTTTGAAGTTAAATCTGTTAAAATAGGTAGCAGTGCTCAAAAGCTATCGTTTTGAATTTTAGATTGTTATGTATGTGTAATAGCTCTAATGTGTGCGGGCTGTGCCCCGCCCCATTCCCGTATATTCGAAATTAAACGGAGTGCGCATCTAACCACCGAGTTTGATTGTTGTGTTTCCCCCCGCCACCCTCCGCGCTCCGGGCTAGTTTTGTGCAAAAATGTCTTCAGGAGCAACGTTGGGGGTGTTGTCATGTTTTAATCATGTTACGAACGATTGGAACAGTTTTAAATACACGAATACCACAGAGGCTTATTGCTAACGAGATCAACGACATAACGGACAAAAGCAAGGTGAAGCGGCGGGCAATCATTTTGAGTGCACTCAGTGAGTCGACTTTTAAGTTGGCAAATGATTTCGCGGTGCCTGATAAAATAGAAAATGTGGAGTACGACAAGATTTTGCAACTCTTGGACAACCACTGTACCCCAAAGCGGTTCGGATTTGCAGAAAAGTGTTCGTTTTACTCCGCTGTTCAACGGTCAGGCGAGACGCCCACCCAATGAGTGGCAAGAATTAGAGGATTAGCGTCATACTGCGGCTTCAAAAGTTTGGAAGAGGCTCTGTTGGACAAGTTCATAATGGGCATGGCAGCGGGACACGAGCGTGATAAGCTATTTGCGCAGGATCAGCGTGAATTAACGTTGGCAAAGGCGGTTGACATGGCGGAGAGCGTGCAGAGTGCGCGCCAAGCTTCTGCGGGAGCGGGGGCGGCTTGCGCTGCCGCCGCAGCCACGGCTGACAGCGCGGGAGACGTGTTCGTTGCAGCCAAAGTGAAGTGCTGTGTGTGTGGTTATCATAACCATAAAGCCGATTAGTGTCGATTCAAAAATTATAAATGTAAAAAGTGTAATCTTAAAGGGCATTTACGGAAAATGTGTAATAGTAATAACAGAGTAAATTACTAGGCGGAGGTGGATGCAGGAGACGATGGTATGTACATCTATAATATTCGCTGCGATAGGGAGAGGCCAATGACCCAGCGTGTTTGTCGGTGGTGTGTTTTTGGAGTTTCTAATTGATAGCGGTTCAGCAGTCATTCTAATTTCTCAGGGTACTTATGAAAAACATTTTAGCAAGATACCATTATCACCCACAGATAAAAAGTTGATAAGTTACACAAGGGATAGTAATATTACTAGTGGGGTATTAAATACATATGTTTTGTACAACAGCATGACCCGATCAATCGAGTTATATGTGGTAATGAATAGTAGTGTATCGCTCTTAGGTCGAGATTTTATCCATCTTTTTGATTTACAACTTGCCCCTGCCGTAAACGCAGTATTTTTAAAAGACAATTTAACAGCTAACGAGCTAATTTCTATGTTCCCGAGCGTGTTTTCGTATAAGTTAGGGACATTTAATAAATATTTGGTTGATCTACGGGTCAAGCCGGACGCTAAGCCCATTTATTTCAAGGCCAGGCAGGTACCTTTTGCACTTCGCGAAAAAATGGACAGGGAAATAGATCGATTGGTTGAGTTAGGTATTTTAAGACCGACTGAGTATTCTGAATACGCTTCTCCTATAGTACCAGTTTTAAAAAAGATGGCAGTCTTAGACTGTGCGCCGATTATTCAATAACACTAAATAAACAACTTATACAATATAACAACGTTATAGATAAATATCCCTTACCGACGGTTGGGGAACTGTTTTCAAGGTTATATGGGGGGGTTCAGTTCTGCAAAATAGATCTATCAATGGCCTATAATCAATTTTGCTTGAGTGAGGCCTCTCAGGGCCTTACGACCATCAACACGCATCGCGGCTTATTTCAATTTACTAAACTTGGTGAGGCGTGTAAATAGCCCGTTCACCACGCGGGGATCTTAATCGTAAGGAGGATCTGAATTCTATGATCCAGGGTATGAGGTGAATGTGTATATATATATATATTGCAATGTGAGGGTAGGTATACAATAACCAACCAACTGACCCAACCCACCTGGACCCCCAAGGATGACGATAGCAAATCACCACCCTACGTAAGTGAGGACCCACGTACCTGCAACCCTGACCAGGGCACCAGACGGTATACCGCTGCGGACTGCTGGAGCACGTGATATGGAGGCCGGCGTGGCGTGGCGAAGATTAAAGTCCAGAAGATACTTCACTTATTATGTTCCAATGTTCAAAAACACATGCACAGTTCACATAAATGTAATTGAAGGAAAAGTATTTAGATTATATGCAAGCACACACAATTTCGACTGTCTCAGTCGACAGCTTACGCGCCAAGAGGCATCAGAGCGCGTGATGCATCTCCGCCGGTTTATGTCACCGAAACAAAGCGACGTGATTGGTGTGATCCCATAGCCAATGAATGCAAGCGTGGGAACCAAAACATACGAAGATGGCGTCAATTGCTAGGCCACACTCAGGAGCCCACCAAATCGAGTCAATTGGCAGACTTTTATTACACACCCAATCGTATGTTATATGTAAATATATAAAAGAATATGAAAAATTATAAATTAATTGTATAATGAAATATGTAATGAAACCTATGCAAATGTGTGCCTAACCAAAACTTGTATTCGGATTATCGTCGGCGCCAGCTATTTTTCAGCGCGCTATGGATTGCGTATTGACTGGTCTCGAAGGAGTAGTCAGTTTTCTGGATGATGTTTTAGTGACGGGAACAGACCGAAAGCTGCATAGACAACGGTTGATTGCAGTTTTGTAACGGTTAAAAGACGCCGGGTTGACCGTTCACGCTAACAAGTGCGAGTTTGTTAAAGACGAAATATGTTATTTAGGTCACATAATAGATAAGCACGGCATCAGGAAATCACCCGATAAAGTGACGGCAGTGTTTAAAGCGCCTAAGCCACAAAACGTCGCGCAACTGCAATCGTTTTTAGGCTTGACAAATTATTACCGTAATTTTTTACCGGAGGCATCATCTATACTTAGCCCTTTGTACGAGTTGTTACATAAGAATGTTAAATGGAATTGGTCATCGGTCCATGATGACGCATTTGATAAAATTAAAGAAATCATGGCATAAATAATTTTAACAGTGGACGCGTCACCCACGGGGCTAGCGGCTACATTATCGTAGATAGGTAGTGATGGAACGAAAGGCCACTCTTACGCGTCGCGCGTTCTCTCAGCCGCAGAGAAAAAATACTTGCAAATACAAAGAGAGGCGACGGCCATTGTTTTTGGAGTTCGACGATTTCATCAATATCTATACGGTCGAGCTGCACCCTTTGTGTTGCGTACCGATCATAAACCGCTCCTTACTATTTTCGGCCCCCATCGTGGCATACCGGAGGTGTCTGCGAACAGACTCCAAGGCTATGCGATTTTCTTATCGGCGTATAACTATATAATATAATATATACGTAGTAAGGATAACAGCGCGGATTTTTTTTCGCGCGCATGGATATCGCCGTGCGTGGCGGAGCTTGGCGAGGCGAGCGAGGCGTTTAGCGGAAACGGTACCGAAGAAGACCGAGCGGTATATGTAAATTTCATGTTACAAGGCGACAGGCCCGTGACGTCAAGTCAGCTGCGCCGCGAAACTGACCGCGATCCCATATTGGCCAAGGTCAAACATTATATAACAGTTGGGAGGCCAAGGAAAGAGACAGATCAACTTTTGAAACCCTATCATTGCTGCCGGGTACAGTTGTCAATTGAAAATGGTTTTATAATGCGTGGACATAATGTGGTTATACCAGAAATGTTAAGAGAAACCATTTGTAATGAATTACACAGCTCTCATTTCGGTGTCGTAAAAATGAAGGCCCTTGCGTGGCAATGGTTTTTGTTCCCCGGCATAGACGAGGGGCTGGAGCGGCTGGCGGCGGGGTCCGCGGTGTGCGCGGCGCTGCGGCCGGGCCGCCGCGCGCGCCGCTCGCGCCCTGGCCGCTTCCGCCCTGGCCGCTCCCGCCCCATGCTTTCTATCGCATACATCTCGATTTTTTGGGCCCTCTACAGAATCAGATGTTTTTAATTATAGTAGACGCCTACAGTAAATGGGTAGAATGTTATTCAATGGCAGCGTCGTATGGTTCTAAAGCAGTAATTACTAAGCTCTGTGATTTTATGTCAAGAGTTGGTGTTCCTAATACCTTAGTGAGAGATAATGGTACCTCCTTTACGTCCGCGGAATTTCAAAATTTTTGTACATTAAATGGAATTAATCACGTTTTTTCACCCGGCTAGTAATGGCCAGGCGAAAAGCATGGTTAAAGTGGTAAAAAAATTATTCTCTTCATTCTCTTCCACTCAACTTTATCAAACGCTTTCTCTAGGTCCACAAAAGCAACATGTGTGTTCAGTCCTAGGTCCATTCTTCTATCCAGTATAAGTCTTAATGCTAAAATTGCTTCTCTTGTACCCTTCTCTTACCTAAATCCGTATTGGTCCCTACTTAAGTTGTTTTCTATTTTACTTCTAATCCTATTTTGTATTATTTTGAGAATTATTTTGGAAGCATGTGAAATTAAACTTAACGTTCTGTGTTCTTCACACTTTTTTGTGCTCGCGTTCTGCGGCAATGTTACTGTTTTAGTTATTTTAAAATCGTTTGGTATCTCTCCTGTATTATACATAGTTTGAATAAGATTACAAAATTCATCTAGTAATTGCGTATTGTTTGAGTATTTTACGAGTTCTATATAGATTCTATTATCTCCAGCTGCTTTACAGTTCTTTATACATTTTATAGCTGTTTCGAATTCTTCCCGTATTATATCCGGTCCCAGTCTATCTGTTTCTTCTGAAATTTCATCCTCTATATCCGCCTCTGTTAATCCCTCTCCTTTATATACATTTTCTATATATCTTGTCCATCTTTGTAATATTTCCTTATTATCAGTTAGTATTTTATTGTTCTCATTCAGTATAGCTGTTGACTTGGTTTTCTTATTCTTATCATTACTTAATCTCTTAACCATGTTGTACGCAACATCTAATTTTCCTTTTTTCATATAATAGTCTATAGTGTCACAATCTCTTTCTATATCTTTATCTTTTTGTTGTCTACACTTGAGTGTTATCCTGTTTGTTAGTTTGCGATATTCTTCTACACTATTGTCATCATCTTTGTTACGATACTTCCTTCTTTCAAGCATTAAATCTATTATTTCTGTATTTAACCATTTCTTTCTAGGTTTCAATTTCTCTTTCTGAAAACATTATTCTGCACTTAATTTTATAATATCCTTAATATTGCACCATTTATCATTTAAGCTATAATTATATTTTACTTTATTTTTCTTGTAAATATCTCTTTTTTCCTTTAATTTATTGTTATATTGCACTCTATCTTTAGTCACAAGTAAAAGGACAAAATTTTGTCAGAAGGTCTATTACTATGTGTGTAATTATTATGTCGAATCAAAACGACACGCGACAAAATTGGATTTTATAATACACTGTGCTTACACAAGATGGCTTAGGTGCACACTCTGTTCTGAAAGTATTTACAAAAGGTGTACGTACACCCTTTTAAGTTGGGAAATGTCAAGCTTAAATGAAAATATACAAGATAATATTCTTGTACAGTACAAGTGCCTGGTACAATGTTCCTAACCTTAGTGGTATAAAATAATAATAACAATACTTTCGCCGATTTCTACAGAATTAGATGAAATAATAACGAAACGTTATTGACTCTCGTTTCTTCTCTCCGTGGTGAAAACTGGACTGTATCATCGTTTTGAAGCATTGCTTAATGGATGTTGAGACTGATTTAAGACACGAACCTTAGCTTTGAAGCACACATTAACCTACTTACTGGCAGAGTTCACAAATTTCAAATCAGAAGTTGTCCGACCACGGGCATGGCTGGTTGTGCTGCCTTAAACTTCCATTGTTGCGAGACTTGTGAGGTAATATACACTGTATGATAATTACTCTTTGTGTATAACGTATCTTTTACGTCGCACGTCTTTGTTTTTTTTGTATTAGATCGTTAAGTTGTGGTTTACGCATGTCCTTTTCATATGGTCTATATATGCTTTTCTACTAACCGGGATTCCATTTTGCCTTCTTGTCATTAGTTGTAGTGGCAGGAATAATTAGTTTGTTGTGGTACGGAGCATTATTATCGATAGCCACCACCGAGTGAGGGTTCGAATTTGGAATCAGTTTGGGCCGTAACCATTTCTCTTAGTTTATGAAATAATTTAATCATGATAGTCTCCGCTTTTGCTTTGAACATTGGTGCCGCGTTCGGAACAAATTCTGCTTCTGACCCAATTTTTGCCATAACTATCCAGCATCCGCTAACCTTTTGAGAAATTAAGCGAACTTACTTCAGGTGAAGTTCTATTTCAATTTTACGTTACTAAGTTCACCATCATGGACACTTTGTAGCAGCATGGAATGTTGCCTTGACTTCATAATCTTCAAAAAATCTTTAAAAAATATACGCTTGCATCCTCCTTACTCTGTGGTCACTCCTCAATCTTCACTAGTTTGAAGCTAATCGCGATCAACCCTAAAACATGGGGTAATTATAACCTTAATAAGGGTTAGCCGGTAAGGGTGGGCCGGTCCATGATGGTGTACTTCGTAAATTTAAAATAGAACTTCACTTAAGGTAAGTTCGTTTAATTTCTCAATTTTACTTATTCACCATCATGGACACTTTGCAGATGTTGCAAGGGTTGAGAGTGAATAATCTGATTGATTAATTAATGTAATCAATAAATCAATTTAAATAGTGCCAGTTTTACATAACAATAAAACTTGTATTATTGAGCAGAGACGATGCACAGCATCTGGGAGAGAGCGTTGTATACTTCCCTTTGTAATTCGTCCAATCGCAGCGACTTCCGGTGCCGAGAGCGCCTATTGGTTGCGATCTTTAATTCTCTTATAATTAAATAACGACGGACCCGAAGGGCGTTTTTAAAAGTCAAATTAAAATTAATTAGAAGACTTTATTCTTCGACCGAAGCTTACAGACTAACAATACAATTTCAAAGTAGCCAGGAGCACACAGGATGCTGGCACAGCAAATCTCCCGGTGGTCTAGTCCGGCGATCTTATTCTAAGAAGCTAACTGTGTGGGCGTGTGTTGATAACCATGGTGTTCCCTGGTGGTCCACCTGACATAACTCCTCCGTCCGCGAGTTCGAGATTATCCTGGGGATTATCTCGAGAAATCATATTCCTCACACATTATGCTTTACAATTTTTGAGTTTAAATGTAAAAGTTACAACTAACAATATAAAAAGTATCCAAAGTATAAGAGTTGCTATATTATAGACGTTGAAACCTTGGTAATCACTAACACTGTTAATTGCCCTTACACTTTCACTTTTGTGCAATAGATAATTTAAGAACTGGACATCTGCAACATCTATGCCTTTCAGATTAACGGGTTTGCTGTTGAAGGCATGGGAGTTAAGTAATTTTGGTAGCTGTATTATGGGTAATCTCTCGTACACTATATCTTTCCCTGAATTTTGGAGTCCTTTCAGATTTATATCCAGTACTTTAATTTGGCAATCATCATCTATGGTTATCAGGTAAGTACCACGAATTGATTGATTCCTGTAGTATTTTATTACTACACTGTCTGGTAACAAATGTTTAATTTCTAGTGTAAATTACCCAGCGGTTTGGTTGTATATTATAGATGCTTATATCATCAATGATCACAGGAATGGGGTGGCAGCTAGAGGCATTTCTGGACAATTGTAGAAGCTCATTAATGCAGTCATCTTGCAACAGTACTGAAAATTCATTTTCAACACACAGGAAACGGTCTTCATCAATTTCGGGGCAAGCCTGGGAAAGCGATTTCGTTTTCGACCCCTTCACAAGGATATTTTCACATGGGTATTTAGGAAGGATAAGAGTCGTCTGGCCATTGTTAATGTCAGTGATCGGCAATGGTATTAGTTTAAAGTAATTATAAATTTCGTCTCTTATTAAAGGAACACGCATAATAATTTTTATCTGATTCTGCTTGATATAACCCTGTATTTCTATACACTGTTCTAATTTAATTAAGTTATCAAAATTAACAGGAAATGGTAGTTTACTATGCTTCTCTATTTCTTCTAATAATAAAATAAGTTCCTCTACGTCGACAATTGATTGGTGCAATACTTTAACTTTACTAAAAGCAACAGCAGTTTCAATTTCATAGAGTATTTGGAAATTATTAGAAAATGAATTATAGACCTTACAATGTTTTGAAAGGATCTTGTTTCATTGATATAACTATCAATTTTTCTGAGGCTATTTTCAACTGTAATAAAGTTCCTTCGAGTAGAGTTCGCTACATTCGTAAGTGTACCCACCATTTCGGCGACAATAGTAATTTTATTAGCAATGGCATCCTGTCTTGATTTCAAATTATTCATCATATTTTCATACATAATTGCGTCGTCATTATCCATATTACCGGTTATAGATTTTATCAGTGAACCAATAGGGTTTAAAAGACCACGCTTGACTCTCGGTGAAGGAATTAATTGCTTATACTTGTCTAAAACTGTGTTCATTATATAATCTGTTTGCTCTTCTATGTTAGCTATACCTGATACTATAATATCTTTATGTAACTCTTCTTTAAGTGATACATATCTCTTAATATTTAAATCTAACTCGTTATATACTAATTCTAAATCTAAAATCTTAATAATAGTCCATTTAGAATAGCTAACGTATGCTTGTCCTTCCCGAACAGGTAACAACCCTTTTCTTGTCAATCGGGTGCACTTGAAGAGCCTGGCCTTGGATCACTAGGCCGACCTGAAGTATTAATCTGTGGAGGGCGTTTAATATCTTTAATTGGAACTTTCGTAGCACGGGTACCTACATTTACTGGCACAACATTTCTACGAATGGCTCCGGTCACATGAGCTCTCTGATAACGCGGCTTATCTTTGCTACGCCTAGTGTTAACACCTCTAATAAATACGGTGTCACCTGTATCTATATCAAAACTGGTCTCACCACCTCGTCTTTCTACCACGGTTTGTTTCTTACATATGAGTTTGTCTGTCAAATATTCATACAATCGTTTCGTTCGTCTGGCATGCTCTTTAACTAATTGTTGTGTATACTGTAAATCAAAGTTAACATTAAATGCATCATTGGCGTCTGTGTGACCGAATACTGTTTCGAAAGGTGATAAACCTGTCGAAGAATGTATGGTATTATTATAGGACATAAGCGCGTATGTCATGACAGATACAGCGTCTGTAATTTTGTGTTCGTATTTTGCGATACGATATATCTCTATTAATGTAGAATGGAGTCGTTCAATTAGTCCCATAGAGTTGGGATTATGAGGGGTGCCTATATGCATATTAATTTTATAAAATGACAACATTTCTTTCAATAAGGTATTGTTGAATTCCGTACCGGGGTCTGAGCTGACTCTATCTGGGATACCGTAAGTAGAGAAATACTTAATTAGTGCTCTCACTAATTCAGGCGTGGATCGGTAATTTATTTCTATGGCCTGGCCCAGCTTTATTCTATGGCCAGGCAGCCCTTCAATTGTAAAAGTATCAATAAAAATTTCTTGAAAAGGTTTAGTTTGCGTCTGTGACAGTTGCAACTCGGGCTTTAAGGGTCTGCGATAATATTTCATACGTTTGCATACTTCGCATGCATTGATTACACTGCTAACAGTTTCATTCATATTATTCCAAAAATATGTACGCTTAAAGCGGACCAATGTTTCTTTTATCCCTCAGTGGCTATTCTTTCCCATGTGATAATTAATCACTATATTACGCTGTTCGTCTTCGTTATCTATATACTCTATCCTTTTAGTACATTCGTATAACCTAACCGTACCTCTCTTAAAGAGTGCTGTAGTGGCATTTGAAAATTGAATGCGATGAATTTCGTTATCAAAATAAAAGAAATATTTAATTTTAGGTCATATGTATTGCAAAAGGAATTTTTTTACAAGGTCTATATTATCATTGTAAGTGAACCTTTAATATATTTTGAGACGCTCTTGTTTCTTTCTTAACAGACAATTCTTTTCTATTCCAGGTATGAACGAGTATTTCATTTGGTTTGGTATCTATAGCTTCTTGGAGTATAAGTATATGTCGGCGCGTGTTCGTCGAGGAAATCCATTTGGACCAATGTATATACGCACACACTAAATAGTTATGTAGGCGCACAGTTTTGATATGGTATATAGAAAAGCACTTGTAACTGTTTTGATGTTTATTTCTCCAAAGGTGAAACGATAATGCTCCCAATAGTTCGTACAAGGGCTTTTATAACCCCCCGACGACGGTACAAAGTCAAATCATTATTTTATAGCTTTATAATATTAAACACAAGACGGAAATACCAATCGTCCAATCAGAAAATTCACTTAACAAATCGTTATTTCCTGCATCTACAAATCGAGTCAAAACATTACTCTTTAGCTGATTATTATTTTAACATAAAACGGAAATAACAACCAACCAATCAGAAAATTCGTAAATGAAATGACTCTTCCTGTATAACTACAAATCTAGTCAAATAATTACTTATTTGAATAAAAATAAAAATACAATATTATAATTTACTAACATTGAACGGAAATACAGTAGTTGAATCGGATTTACGTCATAGCTACTGCTTCAAAAGATAACAGTTTTAGCAATAGACAAAACAGATTAAAATTATATTAGAAATTGGCGCCCATACGGCCATTCTGTTCCAGCGCGCTCTCTGCGCTGCAAAACACTTATTCAGTCAAATTAACCAAACGCAGCATCACCCGCTTTGGATCTAGTCAAAATTGTTGACGTCACCCGCCTGGGATCTAGCCGTAGCAAAAATCTGCATCACCCGCCTTGGATCTAGCCGCATTTGGCATCACCCGCCTTGGATCTAGCCACATTTGGCATCACCCGCCTTGGATCTAGCCACATTTGGCATCACCCGCCTGGGATCTAGCATTTTATAGACATTACCCGCATTGGATCTAGCCTTACACAAGGCATCACCCGCCTGGGTACAAGACCAGGAGCAAGGATACGCATGGTGGCCAGCCAGCGTTTTAGGAAGGAAAATTGGGTAGGTAAAATATAAGTAAAGATTTACTCGAGTGAACCATCCGCCCATACGGTTGGTTCGTCATCCATAAAAGGATCACTTTGAGCAACTGGTGCAGGTTTAAGAAAGTCATGACTAGCGATCTTTTCAGAACATCCTTTTAAATTAACATGTTTAACTTTGTAACGATTATTAGGTAACAATTCTAAAATTTCCATAGGTCCTTCAAATTTGGGATCAAGTTTTGTGGTAAGTCTTTCATGCTTTTGCATTAAGACGAAATCGCCTGCTTCGAAAGGTTTCACTTGAGCTTTGCCCTTATCGTACTTTAATTTATCTCGAAAAGATCGCTCGTCCATCCTCAATTTACTTAAACATCTAACCGTATTGAGATCATCCACTGGTTCATCATTGTCGATTTGTAAGAGCTTAATACCTGGCGGCGAACATATTTTCCCGAACAATAACTCCATCGGAGTTTTTCCTGTACTTTTAGACACGGAGCAATTGATGGCTAATTGTAAGTCTTGAATAGCGGTATGCCAAGGTTTATTAAGCTCTACAACCGACATATTATCTTTAATAATTTTCATAATTCGTTCTACCTGACCATTTGCTCAGCTAGCACCTTTGGCTACAACATGATGATCAATACCGTATTGTCGGCAAAAATGTTTAAAGTCAACTGATATCATACTTTTGTCTTGGTCTGTTATAAGTCTAGTTGGGATTCCGAAGATAGAAATTACTTCTTTGAAGCAACGTATTGCTGTCTCAGATGTCCGATCGTTTGTATAAATTAAATGGGCATATTTAGTGAAGGCGTCTATAAATACAAAAGCATACTCTGCTTGATTACGTTTACCGTTCATGCGTCCAGTAATATCAGCATGTATAGTGTGGAAAGGAATTGCAATTTTATCAATAGGATGCAAAGTTACTTGCTTAGCACCAGACACGCCTTTATGGATTCTACAACTAACGCAATTTTCAGTGAATTTTCGAACTAGTTTTGACATGTGCGGAAACCAATATTGTTCTCTTAGTTTAGCGAGAACTTTTTCCCAACCAAAA
Source organism: Falcaria lacertinaria (assembly GCA_951449985.1). Lineage (NCBI taxonomy): Eukaryota > Metazoa > Arthropoda > Insecta > Lepidoptera > Drepanidae > Falcaria > Falcaria lacertinaria. Next base: position 2,092,222 of record OX602135.1, read on the forward strand.
TGTTGTAAATTGTCATGGTAATGGGAAATAAGATTCCATCGATAATTGCGAGGAACTATAATTAATTTGCGAGTTTTATTATCGATTTGAACTTTTCGTCTCAGTAACTTGTCGTGCGAAATAACGTAAGTGTTAGCTATGTCTTTCGGGATTGCATCAGAGTTTAGTTGGTCAACTATATCTCTAAGAAGCGAGTCGCGCTTTTGTTCTATCAGAAGCCAGTTATGGTCCAAAGTAGTAGAGTTTATTAAAAATTGCAAAGATTCAAAATTAATGGCATTTCGTGGTTCTACTAAAGTATTTGTAAGACTAGTTTTAATGGGATTTCGACTAAAAAAATCGGCATGTGAAAGCCTGGCACCTTTACGATACTCTACATCAAATTGAAAATTTTGCAGAAACGCCCACCAACGGTGCACCCTTGGCGTTAGTTCCTTTTTGGTTCTGGATGCTTTTAGCGAGTTGCAGTCTGTTACTACCTTAAAGGTTCTACCAAACAAAAAATGACGAAAATGCTTGATAGCTTTAACGACGGCCAACGTTTCGAGCTCATATGAATGATATTTGCTCTCAGGGTTAGTCGTTCGCATACTAAAATAACCAATGACATGCGGAATTTTATCATATCTTTGAATCAATACAGCACCATAACCTAAAGAACTAGTGTCTGTATGCAATTCACACGGTAAGTCAGGGTTAAATATTGTCAATAATGGAGAGGACGTCAATCTACTAATTATTTCTTTTCTAGCATTGTCTTGTCGATCAGTCCACACCCATGGTACGTTACTTTTAGTTAACTCATACAGCGGAGCCATTATCTTAGAAAAACTTGGAACAAATTTCCTGAAGTATCCAGCTAAGCCATTAAACTGGCGCAATTCTTTAATATTTTTTGGGACAGCAGATTTAGAGAGGGCTTCTATTTATCTAGGACTTGGTCGGACAGACCCGTTTTCTATAATATTTCCTAGATATTCAACTGATGTTTTGAGAAATGAGCATTTTGAAATATTTAACGAAAATCCAGCATCAGTTAATCTTTTTAAAACTAACTCGAGATTAGATAACCCTTCCTCTTTAGTTTCTGACATAACAAGCACATCATCTATATAAACCAGAGCAATTCTATCTTTGTAGTCACCTAAAGCTTGGTTTATGGCTCTCTGATAGACAGATGGCGCATTACAAAGTCCAAAAGGCATACGTAAAAATTCAAATTGACCATCGGGTGTTACAAAAGCGGTCTTTTCTACAGATTCTATCGAAATTGGTATTTGATAAAAGCCCGCAGTCATATCTAAGCAAGTGAAATAACGTGCTTTGCCTAATTTATCTATTTGGTCAGCAATCAACGGTAATGGAAAATTATCTCTGACGGTGTTTGCATTTAACTCCCGAAAATCAACACATAAGCGGTCAGTTCCATCCTTTTTTTTTACTAATAAAATAGGACTACTAAATGGTGAGCAGCTATCTTGGACGATACCATTTTGCTTGAGGTCAGAGATAATTTCCTTTACCTTTTCCCGTTCTATTGGAGATAATCGATACGGCCTACGCTGAACAATTTTATCCGGATTTTTTATTTTTATGGTCAGTTTACCAGTTTTAACTTCAGATACTTTATTCCCAGATGTAAAACTGTTCTTAAAATTGTTTAAAATTACATGTAATCTATCTAATAAAGCGGAATCAACCAAATCTGTATTAAATCTTACGGATTCTTTCAAAGTAAATTCATTAATTTTTAAATCGCGCGTTACTGTCAATCTTGTATCGGTCAACGTGATTTTAAGCCCTGGGATTTGTACTAAATTATACCCAATTAAAATATCGAACTGAGTTTGGCTATCTTCCAAAATAAATAATTCTAATTCTACACAAACTTCATCTATTTCAATAATGGCTGTAATACTTTGAGAACAGGCAACGGGTTTTCCTCCGATGCCCGTAAATACTGTATTAACAGAATTTCTTTTACCCGGAATAGATCCAGAAATACTTTTTCGAATCAAAGAACAATCCGCGCCAGAATCGAACAAACAAGGGAAAGAATTGCTACCTATTCTAACAGAAGTCATGCAACGTTTTTTATTCCCACAAAAGTTTATAGATTTTTTATTAACTGAACCGAATTTTTCGTCATTTTGCTTTCGAAAACAATTTTTCTCTACGTGACCCCTTTTATGACAATATTTGCATTCAATAGTTTTTGTGTTACTAGGCGTAACCTGAAGAGTGTACTTAGATGGGGCAGTAATGTCAGTATTGTCTTTACAGTCGCGAATACGATGACCAGGCTTATTGCATTTGAAACACTGTACTGGTTGCATAGATCTATCAAAAGATTCTAAGGGCTTAGCTCTTTTAAAAGCATTGTGTCTTTCAGTATTGTCAATTTTACGTTTACGAAAGGTTTTAAGTACAGAAACTAGCTTGGGCAAAGAGTCAGGAGTATTTCGCAAAAGTTCACACTTAATAAAATCAGGATAAATACCAGTTATTAATGCATCAATTACCTCTGTATCTGAAGCCTCTGGCCGCACACGCTTGAAGAGGGTCCACCCAATAGTGGCGTACTCCGCGTAGCTGCTTGCCTGCTCCGATGTGTAGCTCCGCCATTTCTGCACATCGTCTACATACCGGAACTCCTTTCCGAATGTCTGGATCAGGTCTTTCTTCACTTCTTCCCAAGTAGTTGACTGCAGGGACCACGTATCAGCCCATATCTTCGCTCTTCCTTTGAGTTGAAGTGTTGAAGTGAGACGATTATAGCCTTCATCCGAGCTTCTTGTGGAGATACACCGAAGGTTGCAATAGTTTCGTCGATATTGGCACACCAATCTCTAATATCATGTGAACGCACATCGGGATCGAAGGGTGGCAGATAGAATTGCAAACGATCCCGTGATGATGCTGGAGTAGCAGTAAGTGCTGCTGTCACTGCACTAGATGCTGCTTGTTTGGTTATGGTGGATACCATACTCATCACTTGTTCCAAGGAGAAGGTAGGATCTGGCTGAGTAGCCGGTAAAGGCCTGCTGGCTCCGGACCCGACTGTCCTCAGAATTGGCGAGGTGGATCCCACCGCTGCTGTCGGCGCGTGTTGGTCGAGGAAATCCATTTGGACCAATGTATATACGCACACACTAAATAGTTATACGACGGTAGGACGACGGTACAAAGTCAAATCATTATTTTATAGCTTTATAATATTAAACACAAGACGGAAATACCAATCGTCCAATCAGAAAATTCACTAAACAAATCGTTATTTCCTGCATCTCGACTCGACAAATCGAGTCAAAACATTACTCTTTAGCTGATTATTATTTTAACATAAAACGGAAATAACAACCAACCAATCAGAAAATTCGTAAATGAAATGACTCTTCCTGTATAACTACAAATCTAGTCAAATAATTACTTATTTGAATAAAAATAAAAATACAATATTATAATTTACTAACATTGAACGGAAATACAGTAGTTGAATCGGATTTACGTCATAGCTACTGCTTCAAAAGATAACAGTTTTAGCAATAGACAAAACAGATTAAAATTATATTAGAAATTGGCGCCCATATATACCTTCTGTATCTAAATCTTGGGCTGAGTGAGCAGTTTCAGGATCGCTACTAAACTTCTCAGAAGCCGATGCAGTACTACTGTCTATCTCTACTGTGGTATTAGAATGCGTAGAATGTCGATCACCAATTGAATTAGCGCTCAAGGTTTTCTCTGAGTCTGGTGAATCTACAGATAATGGTTGCTTACCAGATTGAGTTCGATTTTGTTTGACAATTTTATATACAACTTCTTGTAAATCGCGTTGAAGTCTCTGTTCCCTCTCATCTACATTGACTTGCGTTGATTCGTTATCTTTTTCACCAAGAACGTTAACCTTAATGCGTGACAACGCATCAGCGTTAGTATTCTGCTTACCGTTCTTATATATTACATCGTAATCGAATTCTGCAAGACGTAATTTCCACCGCGTGATTTTACTGTTTGGTTCGTCCATAGACTTTAACCATGCCAACGGCCTATGGTCCGTATATATTGTAAACCTTTTTCCGTACAGATAAGGACGGAAATGCTTTACCGCCCAAAAATCATAAATTTCTTTCTCTATAGTACTATAGCGTGTCTCAGGTTCGTTTAAAGTCCTACTTGCGAATGCAACAGGTTTGTCACTACCAATCTGGCCTTGTGATAGAACCGCGCCTATCGCATAATTTGAAGCATCAGTTGTAAGTACAAACGGTTTTGAAAAATCGGGGAATTGTAACAGTGGGGCACTCCTTAAAAGCTCTTTACATCTTTCAAACGCATCTATACAAGGTGTAACCAGAATGTGGTATGTATCTGAAACTATACTAAAGTACCCATGATTACGAACAACCCCAAAAGTCAATAGTTTTTGAGTTATAAGTGTCTAAAGATATCATGACAAATAAGCTAACGCAACCCTATCATCAGCTGTGTTTCATATTTGGGGTAATGACCGCAACTGCAAAATGGCCGACGGACGCTACCTATCCGCATGCCCTATCCACAATACCGACAAAGGAGTCAAAGGCACCGCCGCACGCGCCTACTAGCCTACGCGGCTCTTTTGGCGCCTGTCCTTTGATTAATTCGTTTTACCGCCATTGCATAAAACCTAAAATATTTTTTGTAGGCAAAATTAATTTCTATCATGGGCTTCAGTTCAGTCGCTCTAAGCAGCTAAAGGCATTCGGGTGTTTATGTCGCTAATTTACAAACGAGGTTCGTGTGTTTTTGTTCGGATTATTGTAGTTATTGTTATTAATCATTCTGTTATTGTTATTGCTTATTGTATTGTTTTGTGTTAAAAATGTCGACGGAGACCTACATCAATCAGGAGGACTATTATGTTGTGCATTGGTAGATTTGCGATGGATGTAGGTACTACGTTTGAGAGCATCGGGGGCTCTCCGCAAGTGTTTCGAGACGTGATAAAATCTGTTCATCGACCGACGTGCCGCTTTATGCATCGAGCGAGAAGTGCGACATATGAACCCTTCTTGTAGTTCTTGTTGGTAGCAGCTCGCAGCAACCGTCGCTTTGACGTCACGACGGTTGCGAGTGCGCCAGCCCTTGCCCTTGAAGATTCGTACCCACGTACTCAAATAGTTCGTAATAGTGTAATAGAATCCAACTGCTTCGTGTTTTACAATTTCCAATTACTAACCTTCTTTAAGTGTCCTTCCCTACGGAAAACGATTAATTCTTAAAGTGAACAAATACGTGACATGTCCAATCAAATAAAGCAACCATTAGAACAGGTAAGTTTTAGATAATTTAAAATCAAACAAATAGGTAGACGTAAATGGATGCACAATCCACTGTTACTGAGTAGGTTAATTACAGCGGGTGCGGCACGTGTAAGGCGCTTTGTAGTTTACCGCCTACCGCCGCGCGCCTCATTCATCGAAAATGCATAGCTATAGCTCATGAGGGTTGCTACTATTTTGAAATAAATTGCATTAGTTAATTTTAGTATGAAATTAAAAATATACGATCTCCGAGTCGGGACGTCGGCTGTGTAACAATCACAGGTGATACTTTGTATTGCCTAAATATCAGGACTCCCTTTCCGATAAACCTTGTATACTCCTGGGTAATCTCAATTTTGTTGCGCTTCTTTAGGCATGCTGTCAAGGGCTTGGTGATTTTAGCAAAGTCTTTTATAAACTTTCTATAATATCCCACTAGGCCCAGAAAGGATTTTATTTTTGTGGCTGTGCGAGGTAACGGAAAGTTTAATACTGCTTTGAATTTATCATGATTGGGCTTCAGGCCCTCTTTAGTAATTGTGTGACCTAAATAGAGGACTTCCTTTCTCAGAAACCCACATTTATCTAAGGTAACTTTCAAATTAGTTTCTCGAAGTCGATCAAAAATTTTACGAAGTTTAGAGATGTGTTCAGCAAGACTACTAGAGTACACTATGATGTCATCAAGGTATACTAAGCAATGTATGCCCTGAAGACCTCGTAGCACGTTATCCATAGCCCTTTGAAATGTAGCGGGGGCTGTTTTCAAACTCAAAGTGGCCGCCTTGTGTAGTGAATGCGGTTTTCGGTACGTCTGTGGGGTTAATTTCAATTTGGTGATAGCCGGAAGCCAGATCTAAAGTACTAAAATATACTGATTTGCCTAGCTTATCAAAAAGGTCGCTGATGTTGGCAACGGGTATTTATCGTCGACTGTTATTTCGTTCAAACGACGATAGTCTATAACCATTCTGTACTTTATTTCACCTGTCGCATCTAACTTTTTAGGGACTAAGTGGACTGGAGCACTCCAAGGTGAGTGCGACTTCTTATTATTGATTATTCTCTAAGAGTTTATTGACTTGATTTTTGATCTCTTCATTTTGCGAATGTGGGTGGCGGTACGGCTTAACATAAATTGGGTTTTCGTTAACTGTACGTATGACGTGCTTAACTTGGTTTGTAAATGAAAGAGGGATTTTGTGACAGTGAAATATATCACGATATTCAAAGCATAAAGAAGAAATACACCTACGTTCTTCTTCATTGGTATGATCTAATCTTAATTTCGACAAGTTGTTTCTTAAGGCTTCATCAATCTCAATATTATCTGTTACTGTATTTAATTCACATATTTCGCTGTCAAATACTGTTACTTCAAATGGTTCTCTAAACGTTATCACTGCTTTCTCATTTGATATATTTTGTATAACCGTGTCAGCGAAGAAATTTTCACATTTAACTAATGCAGCTGGTATACGAACTCCGTTACTAAATTCCATGAACTTTGAACTTTGAACGTTGAAATTCTACTGCGTCACCATTTTGTAAGTTGGTGGGTATTTTAAAGCGCATTTCAGACCTTGGTTCGGTAGAGATTTCATAAGGTGGATCATAATTTATGGGTATATCGACATTAGGTGTCTGTAAGAGCTGATTTTTCAAATCGATATTTGCGGCTAATTTCTTTAATAAGTCGGACCCGATTAAACCGTCGTACCGACTATCTGTATATATAAAAGAAGAGGCTGACTGACTGACTGACTGACGTATCAACGCACAGCCTAAACGGCTTGGGGTACAGTCTTGAAATTTTGACAGTACGTACCTTTCATGACGTAGACATCCACTAAGAAAGCATTTTCGGAAATTCTACCCCTAAGGGGGTCAAATAGGGGATGAAAGTTTTGTATGAAAATCCGTCAGTTTTGAAGATAAGCGCATTAAAATTGGTATTTGGCCTTTCAGTTAAAAATAAATAAATATGTATTTCAGGATTTTTGGAAATTCCACCCCTGAGGGGGTAAAATAGGGGATGAAAGGTTTGTATGAAAATCCGTCATTTTTGAAGATTGTCGCATGACAATTAGTATTTGACCTTTCAGTTGAAAATAAATAAGTAAGTATTGCAAGATTTTCGGGAATTCCACCCCTAAGGGGGTAAAATAGGGTTTGAAAGTTTGTTTGAAAATCCGTCGTTTTTTAAGTTAATAGCATGAAAATTGGTATTTGGCCTTTCAATTAAATATAAATAAATACATATTTCAGGAATTTTGGAAATTTCACCCCTACGGGGGTAAAATAGGGGTTTAAAGTTTTGTAAGAAAATTCGTAATTTTAAAGTTAAACGCATGAAAATTGGTGTTTGGCCTTTCAGGTAAAAATAAATAAATACGTATTTCAGGATTTTTGGAAATTCCACCACTAAGGGGGTAAAATAGGGGTTGAAAGTATGTAGGAAAATTTGTCGTTTTTGAAGTTAAGCGCATGAAAATTGGTGTTTTGCCTTTCAGTTAAAAATAAATAAGTATTGCAGGATTTTTGGAAATTCCACCCTTAAGGGGGTAAAATAGGGGATGAAAGTTTGTATGAAAATCCATCGTTTTTTAAGTTAAACGCATGAAAATTGGTATTTGGCCTTTCAGTTAAAAATAAATAAATACGTAATTTCAGGAATTTTGGAAATTTCACCCCTACGGGGGTAAAATAGGGGTTTAAAGTTTTGTAAGAAAATTCGTAATTTTAAAGTTAAACGCATGAAAATTGGTGTTTGGCCTTTCAGGTAAAAATAAACAAATACGTATTTCAGGATTTTTGGAAATTCCACCACTAAGGGGGTAAAATAGGGATTGAAAGTATGTAGGAAAATCTGTCGTTTTTGAAGTTAAGCGCATGAAAATTGGTGTTTTGCCTTTCAGTTAAAAATAAATAAGTATTGCAGGATTTTTGAAAATTCCACCCTTAAGGGGGTAAAATAGGGGATGAAAGTTTGTATGAAAATCCATCGTTTTTGAAGTTAAACGCATGAAAATTGGTATTTGGCCTTTCAGTTAAAAATAAATAAATACGTAATTTCAGGAATTTTGGAAATTCCATATCTAAGGGGGTAAAATAGGGGATGTAAATCTGTCATTTTTGAAGATAAACGCATGAAAATTGGTATTTGACCTTTCAGTTAAAACAAATAAATATGTATTTCAGGATTTTTTGAAGTTCCACCCCTAAGGGGGTAAAATAGGAGATGAAAGTATTTTATGAAAATCCGTCATTATTGAAGTTAAATCCATTGAAGTAGGTAGGAGTGGGTAAAAGCTATCATATAGAATTTTAGATATAGGTTGACTTAGGACATGTTGACTTATACACTTTACCACGTGTGCGAAGCCGCGGGCAAAAGCTATTTCTTTAATAAGTCGGACCCGATTAAACCGTCGTACCGACTATCTGTATATATAAAAGAAGAGGCTGACTGACTGACTGACTGACGTATCAACGCACAGCCTAAACGGCTGGGGGTACAGTCTTGAAATTTTGACAGTACGTACCTTTCATGACGTAGACATCCACTAAGAAAGCATTTTCGGAAATTCTACCCCTAAGGGGGTCAAATAGGGGATGAAAGTTTTGTATGAAAATCCGTCAGTTTTGAAGATAAGCGCATTAAAATTGGTATTTGGCCTTTCAGTTAAAAATAAATAAATATGTATTTCAGGATTTTTGGAAATTCCACCCCTGAGGGGGTAAAATAGGGGATGAAAGGTTTGTATGAAAATCCGTCATTTTTGAAGATTGTCGCATGACAATTAGTATTTGACCTTTCAGTTGAAAATAAATAAGTAAGTATTGCAAGATTTTCGGGAATTCCACCCCTAAGGGGGTAAAATAGGGTTTGAAAGTTTGTTTGAAAATCCGTCGTTTTTTAAGTTAATAGCATGAAAATTGGTATTTGGCCTTTCAATTAAATATAAATAAATACATATTTCAGGATTTTTGGAAATTTCACCCCTACGGGGGTAAAATAGGGGTTTAAAGTTTTGTAAGAAAATTCGTAATTTTAAAGTTAAACGCATGAAAATTGGTGTTTGGCCTTTCAGGTAAAAATAAATAAATATGTATTTCAGGATTTTTGGAAATTCCACCACTAAGGGGGTAAAATAGGGGTTGAAAGTATGTAGGAAAAACTGTCGTTTTTGAAGTTAAGCGCATGAAAATTGGTGTTTTGCCTTTCAGTTAAAAATAAATAAGTATTGCAGGATTTTTGGAAATTCCACCCTTAAGGGGGTAAAATAGGGGATGAAATTTTGTATGAAAATCCATCGTTTTTGAAGTTAAACGCATGAAAATTGGTATTTGGCCTTTCAGTTAAAAATAAATAAATACGTAATTTCAGGAATTTTGGAAATTCCATATCTAAGGGGGTAAAATAGGGGATGTAAATCTGTCATTTTTGAAGATAACCGCATGAAAATTGGTATTTGACCTTTCAGTTAAAACAAATAAATATGTATTTCAGGATTTTTGGAAGTTCCACCCCTAAGGGGGTAAAATAGGAGATGAAAGTATTTTATGAAAATCCGTCATTATTGAAGTTAAATCCATTGAAGTAGGTAGGAGTGGGTAAAAGCTATCATATAGAATTTTAGATATAGGTTGACTTAGGACATGTTGACTTATACACTTTACCACGTGTGCGAAGCCGCGGGCAAAAGCTATTTCTTTAATAAGTCGGACCCGATTAAACCGTCGTACCGACTATCGATATGTACACATAGAATTTATGTGAGAGGCTGCTTATAAAAGTTTTTAATAAAGGTATGCATAAAACTTCATTGTGTACGCTCTGCGCATGAGTACTGATAACTATGAAGGGTTCGACTTGTTTGTAGGCTGAGAAGAATTCATTAACCTTTGCGGGACTAATAAAAGAGCGACTACTTCCAGTATCAATTAAGAATTTTGAATTTATTTCAGGGATATCGATATGAGGTAATTTTAAGATACTGTCACAGTAATTTAAATAAATTATTTCTTTACACTGCTGGAGGCCTTCACCCGAAAATTTTCAGGGCCACTGTTATTTTCATTTACTTCTACTACTTCTTCGCTACGATCTTCAAGATAGTTGCAGTCAGTTGGGGGGGGTTCTCTACATAATCAGTATTTGATACCTCAAAATTATTGTAATCACCATCGTCAGGGTAGTAACAAGTATCGCTTTGAGATGGTTCTTGGTTATAGAATACATCATCCATAATCATATTCTGTCTATTAGGCGCCGTGCGCATTTATATATCTGTATCACGTCCGGGGTTAGGCATTGGTCGATGTTGTATACCAAATTTAAATTGATTTGGCTGTTGCGGAGGAACGCTATATTAATAATTGCCATATGGGGGATTTTGTATGCCAAACTTAAACCGATTGGTCTGCTGTGGTGCAATACCAAATTTAAAGTTTCCTTGCGGAACTAAGTGACGTGATTGTTGAGGCATGTTTGGTGCCTGGCCTCCATATCGGGGCCCATTGTTACTTACATAGGGAACAAATTTATTATTATTTGAAATTAAATTTGGTCTTGGCGTAAAATTATGACCTTGAGGAATACCAAATTTAAAGTTATTTGTAAATGTCATCTGGTTAAATGTAGGCCTGAACGGGGTTGATGGCTGTACTGCGGGGGGTCTATTTTTAACATGTCTCGCATTATATTGGCTCATAAAGTTAACCTCCTCAGTTACAATGGTTAGAGCTTGCTCAATGATAGAGCAACCTTTCAGCCTAACTATTCGTATCATTTCCTCTGGAAGGTTATACAAAAATACATTCAGAGCACTATTATTATAAATAATCATTTTAGCTGCCTTAACTCCTTCATCCATTATTCTATTCACTTTCGAAAACAAAGAACTCTTAACATCCTGAACTCTATTGCAAAATTGGATATATGACTCACCTTGTTTTATTTTCATACTTTCTAACTCTATAGCAATGCACTCTTCAGATCGCGGGTCGCCAAAATGCTGCGTAAGGATTTCTTTTAATTCCTGCCATGTTTTTAAATTCTGGTGATCACTAAGCAAAGATGCAGCCTTGCCTGTGAGTCTACTTGTTATGGAATGAAACACATATTCATTCTGAGATGCTTTTCCTTCTTCTTGGAAGGCTCTAATTACATATTCAGCCTTTATAATAAAAAGATTTAACAATTTTTCGTCGCCATCGTATTTTGGGACGATACATAAAAGCTCTCTTGGAATCAATTTAATTTGCTCCATTATAATATTACACTAATAACAATAACTACACAACTTCGACTATACTATAAAAATCCTAGTAAATTGCGAATTACAACACTGTTACTCAAACAAGATCAGATAAAACACAATTACAAGGCCGACGATTTGGGGTCGGGAAAAGTTCGAATAGATTGGGAAATCGGAAGCAAGTGTGAAGAGGTCTACTCACATATAGCTCATTCCCATATCCTCGGTATCCTCTGCAGGCTAGTCGTATCACCGCGGGTCAGGCACTCTTAACAGTTCTGTTTTCGAAGCACACACTTTTATATATTGCTAGAAATGAGAAGTGGTTTAACTTAAAAACATAAATAAACGAAACACAAATCGTAATGAAAATGGTTATTTTTATACAAGATAGTTTATCACTACTACTTAAAACTAACGATTAACTTTTAACATTATTCAAAGACCAGAACAAATCAAACATATACGGATACAATATAAGTACTCACCGATACACAAACCAACAGAGCTACCGCTCGCGAGCGAGTGAGAGAAAGAAGTGCCTCAATAAAGAGAGCGAGCCTTATTTTATAGGGTTCTGCCCACTACAATAATTCATGAGCCATTAGGTTCCTAACACGGCCTCTCCTGACTACGCGTCGTCCGCGACCGCGTCACTGATGTCTGGGAGCGCTGCATAGGCTCCAGCTCCCTCAAAACGTGTGCGGTGAGACGGGCCAGCCTGCGTGTCGTCAGCATCCGATGTTTCTCCACTTTGTGTTCTGCCTTCGGCCTCAGAAGTATCGTTATCATCATCTATTGGGAGAAAGCTAGATTAAATAAACCATTTATCGTAGCAAGTTTGCCTTTACCGATTCAAACATCCCCTGACAAGGCCCTCACACATTAAATCATCTCGCAAACCATAGCTTACATAAACATAAGTAACTTCAGTCACATGAGTTTCACACGAACATCTCATCATTCATCATCTCATTAGATCATCGATCGCTATACTTCGACACATCATCATCATCTCATTCGACACGACACGCTGGCAAACGTCCCGCAGTCCGTTGCCAAAGGATCGTCCCGCAGTCCGTCCTTTACGTGTCTAAAGTTATGTGACAGGCGTCCCGCAGTCCGCCGTCACGAGGTACGTCCCGCAGTCCGTCCTCCAATTTTTGTAAGCATATAGTGCACGTGAGGCAAACGTCCCGCAGACCGTTGCCAAAGGATCGTCCCGCAGTCCGTCCTTTACGTGTCTAAAGCTATGTAGCAAACGTCCCGCAGTCCGCCGCCACGAGGTCCGTCCCGCAGTCCGTCCTCCACTTATAAGGCGCACCATGCCGCTCATCGCGGCCTCAATGCTCGCAATTCGTTCTGAAACAACGCAAGATAAGCATGTCATTCAGCTCACTCACAATCAAAGAACGCAGCACACGTCTCAGGACACCACTCGCCACGCCATGGCACCATGTACTGTGCCGCGGCTTGTGTTATCTTCCCGTAGGATCCATTGAGTAAACGAAGTTCGTATCGTCCGCTCGGTAGCACGCGCGTGACTCGGTATGGGCCTCGCACGCCTGGATCCAATTTTCCTGTTGACTGGGAATTCTTAATTACGAACACGAGATCATTAATATTGAAACTCCTAGGAGGGTTCCTGTTTCGGTTAACGTAGGTGTCCTGTTGGGCCTGGTTTTTGTGGAGAAGCTCGATTGCTCGCTGGCGGCGTAGTTCGCGTTGTGCCTCTCAGTTGGGTGTCGTTCCTTCCAACGCTACATCACGGACAAGGGACTGGATAACGGGCGTCGTTGCATCGGTGCCGATCAGAAGGTTCAGCGCGGAAGCTTGCGTGGTCTTCTGCTTCGTGATGTTTAGCGTCAGTTGTAGCTTCCACAGCGACTCGGACCATGAAGCCTCCTTGTGGTTGACTTCTATGCGAACCATGTTCAGGACAGTTCGAGCGTACCTCTCCACTTGTCCGTTCGCGTGGTGCAACTCGGGTGTGATATAGTGTACTGTGGAACCTATCTCGTTTACAAAGTTAATAAATTTGGACGATTCAAACATGCGGCCTTTATCCGATACGATCAACTTTGGAACACCGAAAAGGGAAATAGCGTTTGAGAAGGTTCGAAGTAATTCATCAACATCTTGACGATAAATAGGGTAAAGTAAGATAAATTTCGAAAAAGCGTCTAAGATTAATAAAATGAATTTATACCCATGAGACTCAGGTAGGATACCTAAAACGTCTAAATGTATAGTGGAGAAGGGGAGATCGGGCTTTTGCCAAGAAGTAATATTTTGAAGAGATGCCCTTGGTACTCTTTTCTTGGAAATGCAGATCAGGCAATGCCCTATATACTTTTTGATAAACGACCTCAAGCCCGGAAACCAAAAGTGTTTTAAGATAAGGTCTAAGGTTTTGGTGGAGTCTATGTGTCTATGTTCATCGTGAAAGATGCGGAGTAAGCTAAGTCGGTGTCCCTTGGGTACGTAACAAAGTAATCGGGACTCCTCACCCGCGGGTTTGTATTTATAACACAAGATTTCATTTTGCACAAAAAAACTATTGGAGTCAAGTTCACCATCATTGAGTTGCTGGACAAGATGTCTAGTGTCATCGTCCGCCTGTTGGGCTAATGAGCCCAATTACGGGGTCTAGTGATATTATAAGCCCTTAATGGAGGATTGCGGCTTAAGCAATCCGCATGGGGCATCATGATGCCTTTCCTATACTCGATTTCAAAATTGAAATCCTGTAAATATACCCACCACCGTGCCACTCGCAGGAGTAGATCTTTCTTTTTTTTGGTGGCTTTGAGGGCATTGCAGTCGGTTACTATTTTGAATTTAATGCCGATCAGGTAGTGTCTAAAGTGCTGCAATGCTCTCACGATCGCCAAGGTTTCGAGCTCATACAAGTGATAGCGACACGCGGCGGCCTAAGTAACCCTGCTAAAGTAAGCGACTACTTTCCTACAGTTGCCTTCATGAACCTGCATTAGCACAGCCCCGTATCCTATACTACTCGCATCGGTGTGGACCTCCGCGAGCAGTGCAGGGTCGAAGATCGCCAATACAGGCTCGGTCGTCAGCTGCCTAATAATTTCTTGCCGAACTGACTCTTGGGCCGGACCCCAACTGAAAACAGTTCCCTGTTTCAAGAGTTGTGAGACAGGACGTGTCTTCGTAGCGTACCCCTGAATGTATCGCCTAAAGTACCCAGCTAACCCTAGGAACTGACGTACCTGTTTCGTGGAATGTGGAATTGGAGAATCTACGAGAGCTTTTATTTTAGTGGGGCTCGGCCTCACCTGACCGCCACTAATTATCCTACCTGTGAAACAAAAGGTTTTTAGATAATATGTACCACTTTTAGTGCAACAACAACCTACCTTAGTTGAGAATGAGATGACAGCGAGTAAGTATATTAGGAATGTTGACATTGACACTTCAGAAATAGCGCGTAAGGCGCGTTCTTTTTTATTTTTTAAGGCATTGGATATAACTAAAAATTATTGCCTAACACGACCCCCTAATTTTATTATATCTTTGTTTTAAAAATATTTTTGAAAATGTTTCTTTAGAAATGAAGTTATACATTTTATCCACAATGCCTGAATTTATTTAAGATACAATATTTTTAACAAAGTAATTAAATTTCGTTTTATTTAAAGGTTTAGTTAACAAATCAGCAATCTGTTCTGAGCTTGGACAATAAATTACAGAGAGATCTCCATTTATGACTCTCTCATTTATAAACTTGTAACGCACGATCCTGCTCGAGCATTTTCGGAAAGTTATAAAATTATAAATACAGTCTGCATTATGACACTTGAGCTTGTTGCGATCTCTGAGGCTCTGGAATATGCTTAGTACAACAATTTAAATAAAATAGTTATATGTTCAGACAGCAAGAGTGCAATCCAACACCTGGCTCGTTGCGCCTCTGGAAACAGAGGTGTTCCGATAGCCTAAACTGTAATCGCTCAGATACATAAATTTTATACACGTAATGTACCCTTGAGGTTACAGTGGGTTCCGGGTCATATTGGCATACTGGGCAACGAAGAGGCTGACAGACTGGCAAAAGCTGCCAGTTTAAATGGTAAAGACTTCACTATTAGCCCAAGTCATACAGAAGTACTACCATTAGCGAATATATTTTGTCAAAATCAATGGGATGAGTATTTCGATGAACGTTCCTTAACAAAAGGTATTTGGTATAAAACCATTCAATGTGAGCCACATTCAGTGCCCTGGTTCATAAACACACAAAAAGGTATCGATCTGATATTAAGTTATTAATGAGAATTAGGTCTGGTCACTTTCCATCGAGGAAGTTTGCATATCTTATGAAAAAGGAGAACTCACCTAACTGTGAGACTTGCGGGCAGATTGAAGATGTGCAACATCTATTGATGGAATGTGACCGGAACCGAGTAGAGAGGGAGTCGTTCTTAAAGATTCATAATATCAATCGGTACGATGTGGGTATCATACAGAGTAGACTGCATACCCCGACTTCCGAAGTTGCCTTAAACTTATGCAAGCTGGTAAATTTGTGTTTAGCTTAATTACTATAAATGTTACATGTATATGTTAATTAGTGTGTTTAGTTTAAGTTACGATGGGATTGTCATATTGTAAAATAAAAATCCCAGGGATACTATGGATTGCTTCCTGGTGGCCCAGCTGATAGGACTGTTGCAGAAATAAATAATATAGCCTGTAGTACTCCTTCGAGATTTTATATCACCTGCATAGTCCAAATCGCAGTAAGCAATAAGCTCATTTTCATGTTTTTCTTTCGAATATTCTATCCCTTTAGTCTTTGTACCCTTCAGGTATCTCAGAGTTCTTTTTATGTTTGTGATGTCAGTTTCTGTTGGATTTTCCACGTTTCTACTGCAATAGTTTACAGCAAAGCTTATGTCGGGTCTTGTTTTATTTGAAATGTAGGTGAGGCTTCCTAGTAGTTCCCTATATGGGAATTTAGAATTTGTCGTTGAATTTTCACTATTATTTTTCTCCATTGGAGTTTCTGCAGTCTTGGCATCTGTCATATTGTAATCTTCCAGCAAATTACCACTAAAAGTTTCTTGTTTCAGTTTTAAGTATTCTTCCTGGTTTTCTAATTCAAATCCGATATATTTTACTGGATGGTGATATACTTTAGTTTTAAATCTTTTACCAATTTTATTTAAAACATTTTCCAGCTCTTCTTCATTTCTTCCTATTAAGATTCCGTCATCAACATGTATTCCGATGAACATGGATTTATCTTGATTTTTGAATATACAGGGATCAGTCTTTAAATTGGTAAATCCTTCTGATTTTAGAATATCTGTCATAGTCTTGTTCCATCTTAGAGGCGCTTGTTTCATGCCATATAAGGCTTTTTGTAGTTTACATATCCCTTTTATGTTCATTCCTTCGGGTGGGTACATATAAATGTCATCATTAAGTTCTCCATACAAGAAGGCAGTTTTAATGTCAAATGCTTTAATATGAAATTGTTCTGGGCTGCTAGTGTAAACAGGATTCTCAAGGGGCTGCTGTTTATCACAGGACTAAATGTTTCTTGATAATCAACTCCTTCTCGTTGTTCAAATCCGCGAATGACAAGTCTTGCTTTGTATGTTCCGTCTTCTTTGATCTTTAGTACCTATTTGTTACTGAGTATCTTTTTTCCTTTAGCTTCGTTCTCATCAATTACTCTCCAAACTTTATTCTCAAGTAATGAGTTTTGTTCATCTTTAATTGCTTCAATCCATTTTTCTTTGTCTGGTCCTGATATTGAATCTTTGTAGGTAAGCATTACATAATCCTTATATTTTTCAGGTAGTTTTAGTGTTCTTTTTTGTCTGTTCATATTTTCTTCTGGTTCTTCTATGGTGTTTACTTGTTCTGTGTCTTGGTATTTAGTTTTTTCTTGTATGTTCTCTTCATCTTGATTGCGTTTTTATTTTCTGTTTTCATTTTGATTTATTTCTTCTCTTTTTTCTTCATCTTCATGAGTTGTTTCTTCTGTTCTTTCTTCATTTTCATAATTTATTTCTTCTCTTCTTTCTTCATTTTCATAGGTTGTTTCTTCTTCCGCTTGATATATTATTTGTTTTCTTTCTTCATCTTCGTTTAATATCTTTATAGTTTTTTTCAGGTGTTGTTGCAGTTTTCTTTTGGGTATTAAATATTACATCTCTTCTTCTTAGTATCTTTTTGTTTTCAGGGTCATAGAGACGGTAGCCGGTGGGTGCATATCCAACCATTATTAACTTTTCATTTCTTTTTTCTAGCTTTTTCAGGTTTCCAAGATTATGCTGTAAGCATCAGCTCCAAATGTTACAATATTTTTCATGTCAGATTTTTTTCCTGTCCATCTTTCAATGGGTGTCTCGTTTTGTCCATGTGTAGGAGTTCTGTTGAGCAAATATGCAAATGTTCTTGCTGCTTCTCCCCACAATTTTTCTGTCACATTAGATTCATATAGTAATGCTCTGGTTTTCTCCATCAATGTTCGGTTGAGACGTTCAGCTTTTCCGTTAAGTTGGGGACTGTATGGTATTGTGAAATCTAGGGTAATACCTTTTTCTTTCATGTATTCTTTTATGATGTTGGAAGTATATTCTCCACCATTATCGCAGCGGATTGTTTTTATTTTCATTTCTTTTTGTCTTTCATTTTTTTCTACATATTGTTTTAAATAATTAAAAACTTCACTTTTGTGTTCTAGTAGATATACTGTAGTTACATGTGTGTAGTCGTCCAAAAATGTTAGTATATATTTCTTTTTGTCATAAGTTTCAGTTGAGATCGGTACGCATATGTCAGTATGTATAGTCTCCAATGTTCTCTCAGCCTTTTTTCTTTCTGTGTTGAAGGGAAAACGGGTTTGTTTAGCTTTTAGGCATATTTCACATAGGCCTGGTTGATCTATATCTTTGTTGTTTATATTCAAGCCATCCACCATTCCCAACATTTTCTTAATGGTTTCTTTGCTTGGTTGACCAAGTTTTATATGCCAGCTGAGGGCATCGTTGTCAGATTTAGTCATTAGAACTTGCTCTTTATTTTCGTTGTCTAATGAAACTTCATAAAGACCATCTTCATTTTTCTTTCCTTTCATTATAAGTTGATTATTTTTAGTAACACGTACCTCATGTTTTGTAAACAAAATTTCTGCATTATTTTGTTACGTAATCGCAACTCATGAAGATCGCTGACTAATTGTGGACATGGAATTTACCCAGTTGCACCGAACCGACGTTCCCACGGTGCAGCAAATGCACGAGGCATCGAGTCAGCGATTTCTACGGAAAGTTACTTCAACCTGATCCTTTCGCAGCAACTTAGTTTTATATCGTAATTAATAAAATTGACATTGTTAACCTAGCATCGGTAACATTCAGACCATTTTAAATTAGAATTAGATTCAAGTTTAATTAAATATAATATAAAGTAATTTGTTTTTTTTTGGATCCTCCGACTCCGACCTTCGTAATTGGCGCAGTCGGTAGGATATTCGGATAGGATAGCTAGGGAATTCTCACATCGAACTACCTAGTGCTCTGCGTTACGCCCTTCCGAATATCTTCATAAAAAACCTGGAGGCCCGCGGCTGGAGGACAAGTCAAGAAATCGATTCCAAAGGAACCAATATGAAGTATCTCATGTAAGTACTTGAATCGCTCCTGTACTAGCTATCCTTTAGTTTTATCCTTTTGAGTGTTAATAATATTTCAAAAATTTCCATCCTAGAAAATTTTCTTTAAGCCCTACATCAAGTAGGCAAGCCCGTAGAAACCTAGTAGATAGTAATACACATTTAGAGACTTAATCTGAATTAAGTGAAATTATTTCGATGGACCCCGATACCATCTTTAAGGCCTTACGCCCTGTGCCCGAGTTTGATGGAAACCCTAATGTTTTAACTAGATTTATACGATTGTGTGATCAACTATGTGTAGCGTATTTGCGTGCCGAGCCGGGTAGTGAGCTTTCCAACTTATGCTTATTAAACGGAATTCTTAACAGAATTACCGGGCCTGCCGCCCGCACTATAAACTCGAAAGGTATCCCAGAAAGCTGGGAAGGTATCAGAAATGCTCTCTTTAATAATTTCTCAGACCAAAGGGACGAAACAGCCGTCTACAATGACCTTTCACTTGCTACCCAAGGCAACAATACACCCCAAGAATTTTATGATCGTTGCCAAAATTTATTCAGTACTATCATGACATATGTTAGCCTACACGAATCAATTGCCACAACTATAGAAGCGAAACGTACGCTTTACAAGAAACTTACATTTCAATCATTGTGATAGTAAAGTTCTGTCGAAGAAAAAATGTCTGAAGAAAATTTTTTGTTAAGTTTTTGGATTTTAAGAAAGAGACTATTTTAAGGTTTTAATGTGTTAGGAGATGCTGAGACGATTCTATAAAGGTATCACACTAGTGGTTTAAGCTTTGTTTTTGATTATGAAATCGCGTAAATTGTATTGTATTGTCAGGGCTTAGGTAACCTCGGTATGCTGTGCAATTGTGCAAATTTCGAGTATTAATTAATTTTTGCGTTTTTTCCACAGGAGGCGGATATAAACGATGCAGACGGACTACGGGACACTACAGGGAGCTGCCATGGTGCAAAAAACAGACGAAAAATGTGAAAATTTTAAGAAAATATGAAAAAATAGTTTTAGGCGATTTTTTTTTGTTAAGTTTTTGGATTTTAAGAAAGAGTCTATTTTAAGGTTTTAAGGTGTTAGGAGATGCTGAGACGATTCTATAAAGGTATCACACTAGTGGTTTAAGCTTTGTTTTTGATTATGAAATCGCGTAAATTGTATTGTATTGTCAGGGCTTAGGTAACCTCGGTATGCTGTGCAATTGTGCAAATTTCGAGTATTAATTAATTTTTGCGTTTTTTCCACAGGAGGCGGATAGAAACGATGCAGACGGACTACGGGACACTACAGGGAGCTGCCATGGTGCAAAAAACAGACGAAAAAGGTGAAAATTTTAAGAAAATATGAAAAAATAGTTTTAGGCGAATTTTTTTTGTTAAGTTTTTGGATTTTAAGAAAGAGTCTATTTTAAGGTTTTAAGGTGTTAGGAGATGCTGAGACGATTCTATAAAGGTATCACACTAGTGGTTTAAGCTTTGTTTTTGATTATGAAATCGCGTAAATTGTATTGTATTGTCAGGGCTTAGGTAACCTCGGTATGCTGTGCAATTGTGCAAATTTCGAGTATTAATTAATTTTTGCGTTTTTTCCACAGGAGGCGGATAGAAACGATGCAGACGGACTACGGGACACTACAGGGAGCTGCAAAGGTGCAAAAAACAGAAGAAAAAGGTGAAAATTTTAAGAAAATATGAAAAATTGTTTTAGGCGAAATTTTTTTGTTAAGTTTTTGGATTTTAAGAAAGAGTCTATTTTTAGGTTTTAAGGTGTTAGGAGATGCTGAGACGATTCTATAAAGGTATCACACTAGTGGTTTAAGCTTTGTTTTTTATTATGAAATCGCGTAAATTGTATTGTATTGTCAGGGCTTAGGTAACCTCGGTATGCTGTGCAATTGTGCAAATTTCGAGTATTAATTATATTTTGCGTTTTTTCCACAGAAGGCGGATAGAAACGATGCAGACGGACTACGGGACACTACAGGGAGCTGCCATAGTGCAAAAAACAGAAGAAAAAGGTGAAAATTTTAAGAAAATATGAAAAAATAGTTTTAGGCGAACAATTTTTGTTAAGTTTTTGGATTTTAAGAAAGAGTCTATTTTAAGGTTTTAAGGTGTTAGTAGATGCTGAGAAGATTCTATAAAGGTATCACACTAGTGGTTTAAGCTTTGTTTTTGATTATGAAATCGCGTAAATTGTATTGTATTGTCAGGGCTTAGGTAACCTCGGTATGCTGTGCAATTGTGCAAATTTCGAGTATTAATTATTTTTTGCTATTTTATCTATATTTATCGCATATATTTACTGTTAATAGTTAAATTAATGCTTAACTAGCCTCTTTAGCCGCCAGCAAGTGTTTTCCTCACCTTCTTTCCTACGGATTTATCTTACTACACTAACAATTACTATGGTTGACACTGTGCACACACTTAAACAAGGCATGGAGGACATGACCAAGTTATTTATCAGACAGATGGAGGAGTTCCAGCGCACCCTGCAAGGTACCACCACAAGCACTGTCACTGCACCTTCCACATCACTGGCAGCGGACTTCCTTTCCTTCAAGGATTTTATCCTGAAAGCTCTGGACACTCTGCAGCGGCAAGTACAACTGTTGGCAAGGGTATAAGACCGGCAGGAAATGTGCAGCAGAAGGAAGCTCCTTCTTTTCCATGGCTTGACTGAAGCAAAGAATGAGGATGTGGCCGCTGTGGTTGTGAAAGTGATATCTGAGCACTTAAAAATTGCTATCAGTGGCAATGACATCAGCCGTTGTCATCGTATGGGGCAACCAGCAGGAAGCAAACCACGGCCTGTTGTTGTGGAGTTGAAGGAGACATCAGCACGGGACAAGATCTGGTTTGCCAAGGTTAAGGGTTCCGGCATCACACTTTCTGAGTTTCTGACCAAGGCACGTCACTCAGCATTTATGGAGGCTCGGAAACGTTTCGGGGTTAACAAATGCTGGACAAGAGATGGTTGGATCTTCATCTTGGGATCGAACGGGGCTCGCCACCGAATATCGTCGATGGAAGAGCTTAATGCTCTGCAAGCCCCAGAGGAACTTGAAGTCATCCCGAATGCTCCCTTGGAGGGTTCACCCAAGACTGCAGCTGCGAGAACCAAGCGTGCTAAAAGGAAGTAATTGTAACATCGTCCCTGTGGCTATTCTGAAGACATTCGGTACCAGTCTTTAATTTTCATTTTGCTTTTCTTTTCCTTTCACTATTCGGGTAGAATGTAATATGAACAAAATTAACTTACTTTTTTTTTATCAAATCACAATCGGGCTACCCTAAGTTACAATAATTTTGTTTACCCACTGTTTTATTCTATTCTATTTTATTTGTAAAGACATCTAACGTCTGACTTATATTGTTCACGGGTTGTTTAGTACGTAGTAGTAGTAGTTGTTTAGTATGTGTACAATATCGATAGTCGGTACGACGGTTTAATCGGGTCCGACTTATTAAAGAAATAGCTTTTGCCCGCGGCTTCGCACACGTGGTAAAGTGTATAAGTCAACATGTCCTAAGTCAACCTATATCTAAAATTCTATATGATAGCTTTTACCCACTCCTACCTACTTCAATGGATTTAACTTCAATAATGACGGATTTTCATAAAATACTTTCATCTCCTATTTTACCCCCTTAGGGGTGGAACTTCCAAAAATCCTGAAATACATATTTATTTGTTTTAACTGAAAGGTCAAATACCAATTTTCATGCGTTTATCTTCAAAAATGACAGATTTACATCCCCTATTTTACCCCCTTAGATATGGAATTTCCAAAATTCCTGAAATTACGTATTTATTTATTTTTAACTGAAAGGCCAAATACCAATTTTCATGCGTTTAACTTCAAAAACGATGGATTTTCATACAAACTTTCATCCCCTATTTTACCCCCTTAAGGGTGGAATTTCCAAAAATCCTGCAATACTTATTTATTTTTAACTGAAAGGCAAAACACCAATTTTCATGCGCTTAACTTCAAAAACGACAGATTTTCCTACATACTTTCAACCCCTATTTTACCCCCTTAGTGGTGGAATTTCCAAAAATCCTGAAATACGTATTTATTTATTTTTACCTGAAAGGCCAAACACCAATTTTCATGCGTTTAACTTTAAAATTACGAATTTTCTTACAAAACTTTAAACCCCTATTTTACCCCCGTAGGGGTGAAATTTCCAAAATTCCTGAAATTACGTATTTATTTATTTTTAACTGAAAGGCCAAATACCAATTTTCATGCGTTTAACTTAAAAAACGATGGATTTTCATACAAACTTTCATCCCCTATTTTACCCCCTTAAGGGTGGAATTTCCAAAAATCCTGCAATACTTATTTATTTTTAACTGAAAGGCAAAACACCAATTTTCATGCGCTTAACTTCAAAAACGACAGATTTTCCTACATACTTTCAACCCCTATTTTACCCCCTTAGTGGTGGAATTTCCAAAAATCCTGAAATACGTATTTATTTATTTTTACCTGAAAGGCCAAACACCAATTTTCATGCGTTTAACTTTAAAATTACGAATTTTCTTACAAAACTTTAAACCCCTATTTTACCCCCGTAGGGGTGAAATTTCCAAAATTCCTGAAATATGTATTTATTTATATTTAATTGAAAGGCCAAATACCAATTTTCATGCTATTAACTTAAAAAACGACGGATTTTCAAACAAACTTTCAAACCCTATTTTACCCCCTTAGGGGTGGAATTCCCGAAAATCTTGCAATACTTACTTATTTATTTTCAACTGAAAGGTCAAATACTAATTGTCATGCGACAATCTTCAAAAATGACGGATTTTCATACAAACCTTTCATCCCCTATTTTACCCCCTCAGGGGTGGAATTTCCAAAAATCCTGAAATACATATTTATTTATTTTTAACTGAAAGGCCAAATACCAATTTTAATGCGCTTATCTTCAAAACTGACGGATTTTCATACAAAACTTTCATCCCCTATTTGACCCCCTTAGGGGCAGAATTTCCGAAAATGCTTTCTTAGTGGATGTCTACGTCATGAAAGGTACGTACTGTCAAAATTTCAAGACTGTACCCCAAGCCGTTTAGGCTGTGCGTTGATACGTCAGTCAGTCAGTCAGTCAGCCTCTTCTTTTATATATACAGATAGTCGGTACGACGGTTTAATCGGGTCCGACTTATTAAAGAAATTAGCCGCAAATATCGATTTGAAAAATCAGCTCTTACAGACACCTAATGTCGATATACCCATAAATTATGATCCACCTTATGAAATCTCTATCGAACCAAGGTCTGAAATGCGCTTTAAAATACCCACCAACTTACAAAATGGTGACGCAGTAGAATTTCAACGTTCAAAGTTCAAAGTTCATGGAATTTAGTAACGGAGTTCGTATACCAGCTGCATTAGTTAAATGTGAAAATTTCTTCGCTGACACGGTTATACAAAATATATCAAATGAGAAAGCAGTGATAACGTTTAGAGAACCATTTGAAGTAACAGTATTTGACAGCGAAATATGTGAATTAAATACAGTAACAGATAATATTGAGATTGATGAAGCCTTAAGAAACAACTTGTCGAAATTAAGATTAGATCATACCAATGAAGAAGAACGTAGGTGTATTTCTTCTTTATGCTTTGAATATCGTGATATATTTCACTGTCACAAAATCCCTCTTTCATTTACAAACCAAGTTAAGCACGTCATACGTACAGTTAACGAAAACCCAATTTATGTTAAGCCGTACCGCCACCCACATTCGCAAAATGAAGAGATCAAAAATCAAGTCAATAAACTCTTAGAGAATAATCAATAATAAGAAGTCGCACTCACCTTGGAGTGCTCCAGTCCACTTAGTCCCTAAAAAGTTAGATGCGACAGGTGAAATAAAGTACAGAATGGTTATAGACTATCGTCGTTTGAACGAAATAACAGTCGACGATAAATACCCGTTGCCAACATCAGCGACCTTTTTGATAAGCTAGGCAAATCAGTATATTTTAGTACTTTAGATCTGGCTTCCGGCTATCACCAAATTGAAATTAGCCCCACAGACGTACCGAAAACCGCATTCACTACACAAGGCGGTCACTTTGAGTTTGAAAACAGCCCCCGCTACATTTCAAAGGGCTATGGATAACGTGCTACGAGGTCTTCAGGGCATACATTGCTTAGTATACCTTGATGACATCATAGTGTACTCTAGTAGTCTTGCTGAACACATCTCTAAACTTCGTAAAATTTTTGATCGACTTCGAGAAACTAATTTGAAAGTTACCTTAGATAAATGTGGGTTTCTGAGAAAGGAAGTCCTCTATTTAGGTCACACAATTACTAAAGAGGGCCTGAAGCCCAATAATGATAAATTCAAAGCAGTATTAAACTTTCCGTTACCTCGCACAGCCACAGAAATAAAATCCTTTCTGGGCCTAGTGGGATATTATAGAAAGTTTATAAAAGACTTTGCTAAAATCACCAAGCCCTTGACAGCATGCCTAAAGAAGCGCAACAAAATTGAGATTACCCAGGAGTATACAAGGTTTATCGGAAAGGGAGTCCTGATATTTAGGCAATACAAAGTATCACCTGTGATTGTTACACAGCCGACGTCCCGACTCGGAGATCGTATATTTTTAATTTCATACTAAAATTAACTTATGCAATTTATTTCAAAATAGTAGCAACCCTCATGAGCTATAGCTATGCATTTTCGATGAATGAGGCGCGCGGCGGTAGGCGGTAAACTACAAAGCGCCTTACACGTGCCGCACCCGCTGAAATTAACCTACTCAGTAACAGTGGATTGTGCATCCATTTACGTCTACCTATTTGTTTGATTTTAAATTATCTAAAACTTACCTGTTCTAATGGTTGCTTTATTTGATTGGACATGTCACGTATTTGTTCACTTTAAGAATTAATCGTTTTCCGTAGGGAAGGACACTTAAAGAAGGTTAGTAATTGGAAATTGTAAAACACGAAGCAGTTGGATTCTATTACACTATTACGAACTATTTGAGTACGTGGGTACGAATCTTCAAGGGCAAGGGCTGGCGCACTCGCAACCGTCGTGACGTCAAAGCGACGGTTGCTGCGAGCTGCTACCAACAAGAACTACAAGAAGGGTTCATATGTCGCACTTCTCGCTCGATGCATAAAGCGGCACGTCGGTCGATGAACAGATTTTATCACGTCTCGAAACACTTGCGGAGAGCCCCCGATGCTCTCAAACGTAGTACCTACATCCATCGCAAATCTACCAATGCACAACATAATAGTCCTCCTGATTGATGTAGGTCTCCGTCGACATTTTTAACACAAAACAATACAATAAGCAATAACAATAACAGAATGATTAATAACAATAACTACAATAATCCGAACAAAAACACACGAACCACGTTTGTAAATTAGCGACATAAACACCCGAATGCCTTTAGCTGCTTAGAGCGACTGAACTGAAGCCCATGATAGAAATTAATTTTGCCTACAAAAAATATTTTAGGTTTTATGCAATGGCGGTAAAACGAATTAATCAAAGGACAGGCGCCAAAAGAGCCGCGTAGGCTAGTAGGCGCGTGCGGCGGTGCCTTTGACTCCTTTGTCGGTATTGTGGATAGGGCATGCGGATAGGTAGCGTCCGTCGGCCATTTTGCAGTTGCGGTCATTACCCCAAATATGAAACACAGCTGATGATAGGGTTGCGTTAGCTTAATTGTCATGATATCTTTAGACACTTATAACTCAAAAACTATTGACTTTTGGGGTTGTTCGTAATCATGGGTACTTTAGTATAGTTTCAGATACATACCACATTCTGGTTACACCTTGTATAGATGCGTTTGAATGATGTAAAGAGCTTTTAAGGAGTGCCCCACTGTTACAATTCCCCGATTTTTCAAAACCGTTTGTACTTACAACTGATGCTTCAAATTATGCGATAGGCGCGGTTCTATCACAAGGCCAGATTGGTAGTAATAATAATAATAATAACTTTATTTATTTCTTCTCACAAGGCATATACATTTTAACAAGACCAGCCTATTAATCTAATTACAGACAGAATGTACACACAGTGTGGGACCTCTCAGTCGCACACATTCACTGAGCAAAATTTAATCTTTTTAAATTCGGCAACCGTATATTACCGTGTTTGTATTGAAATAAACTTTATTTTTATTTTAAGTTTCATTCATTAACCAGGCCGGTGCAAATTACTAGTATTGATTTGCCTGTTCATACCTGGCAACCCAAGGGTTGTGACAGGAAAAAATAGGCAACCTAACTTTTGCATATACTATGGGCTGCATACTTTCGATTGGTATAGAATTCATCTATTAACCAAACCGGTGAAGTATTTAAAAAAAAAAATTCTGACAGACTGAAATGTACTAGGTAACCAATATGCAATACATTTTTTGATATATTAAATTACATAAAAAATATGCTTGATCCATTAACCACCTCAGTGAAGGTCATTGTATATCGGGATCCTATACTAGTAGAAAGAAGTTGAAATTTAAGAAAAAACATACCACACAAGTAGCATCATCTTCCTTTGAGACATAATTTTAAAGGGAACTGGAGGGGCCTCTAAAGTGGCCAGCACTGCACATACACATCTCAAGGATTTGCAGCTGTTACCTTGACTTCTGTATGCACACATTGTGGCTAACCATGCTGTTGATGTTCACCCATTGATCACAAATGAAGCATACTGAAATTCAATAACTAATTTCAATGTATGCATAAGATAGATTTGCCAACTTACAATGTTAAAAATATACTTTGAATTTAATAGGGAGATAATTTGATTTGGGAGTTAAGTGCCAAACATACAAAATCAAGGGAATCTGTTAAATTAACAGACAGTAAAAAAAAATTAAGGCATGTGTGCCCATTAATTATACGTAATTGAACTTTGTAGGTTTATTTTAAAGCTTAGTCTGAAAAAGGTCGTCACGCATCTGTGATGTCCCTGGTTTCGTAAGCGTCAATAGGCTACGAAAATCACTTACCAAATCACTATTGTTTGCCAGCTTGGTAGGTGATAAATAATTTAATAAACAATTTCTTGACTTACCAGTTCAGCCTCATCCAATTTTCGATACGAACTCAGCATAGGTACGCCTTGTATTTCAGTTGAATATGGTGATTTTTATTACCATTCGGCCGCCACATGAAATAACGTTCGCGCTTAAAATCCACTAACTGTAATTATAATTTGCGTGGTCATTAGCACAGTGTACGCTGCACTCATAAAAGTCCATGGCTGCACTACAATAATTGATCATTTTACTACCAGACCAATTCACTTAAAGTATGGGACACAAGAGTACTTAACCACTACGTTTTAGTATGGGAATGAAAATGGCGTCCGTGCACCCACGGCTCCCACAGACAGAGGTCAGAGAATAGAGTGCAGTGCTTGCAGTGGCAAACGTTGCTGTAGTTCACCGTACGTTGGAACTACAGCTAGGCATGGGCAAAAAATATCGATATATATCGCCGATATTTTTAATCACTATATATCGATATTTATTTTAGGGTATCGAATTTGTATCAGTTCCGTTATTTTTATTCAACAAATCAATTACAAAAAAAAAACTAAAACTATGCACATGTAGAAAATTAAAAAAAAATCTGAATAAAAATGTTGGCATCTATAGATGGGCTTTAGCTTTTTTAGGATTATATTTTTTACGAAGTTTGAATTATCATGCGAAAACAGGCGATATATCGATATTTTTCACTCGATAATTATCGATACTGTTTAAAAATATCGATACATTTTTTTCACTTGCCCATCCCTAACTACAGCAACTTCTGGGGTTTACGCACTGCGGCCAGTACAGGCAAGTTGAAGGATGTAACATCGCTCATAAAAACCGCCTCCGAGTCATAAGGAAGAAGAAGTCTTCCTTACTATGGCAATCAATCCTATTCATGGACTATTTTTAACAGTGTCGACTGCTTATGCTTGGCTCACACTTCTGTGTCGTGGTGTGTTGTGGTGCCGTCTATTGTGTCGCGGAGTGTTCATACTTATGTGTCGTGTTGTGCAACACAATATGGCGCATTTTTAGGTCATTCTCATTTCAACAGTTGTGGAGTGAAGACGTGTTTTAAAATGGAGTCGTCTGATATTGACAATGGCTTTGATGTAGATATTAAATTTCTTCTGATAACGACTAAATAAACTTCTTAACTGATTTATTTAAAGGTTTTGCTAGTTCCTCCCAAGTTAACAGTAATCCTCATAATTATCCTTTACATTTTTACTATAGAGTTCTCGGTATTGACGTACTAATTCGATAAGTTCATCGGACATTTTAAACAACAAAAAACAGACAGCAACAAAATTGACACAGCACACCACAACCTACAAGTGTGAATCTAGTCATAGTAATTGTACGTAACCAATTGCGTTACAGCGCGCCACGACACACCAAAACACAAAAGTGTGTGCCACCCATTAGCGAATTTCATTTCAAGATCGGCATCCCTACGCGTACGCACGTTTTGTCAATTTTGTCATTCGAGTTACAGCTACGGTGGGGTAAAGCAGTTGTACGTCTCCGGACAAACGCCAGGTAACAAGAACGACATATCGCTTCCTGGTGGTTGCGTACCAAGCTTAAAAGCAACTGCTGTAACTCGTCTTTGAGCAACTGGTGTCTGACAAAGTCGCACTCAACTCACAGTGCGTTTATCAATGTTACTAATTCATTTTTTTAAAGAGTGTTAGATTCCTTCGTTATTAATTAATACCTTCGTTAAATAGCAAAAATAGAGATGTTTAATATATTATTAATAAAGAAAAACATGGCATGATTTTATACCTCGTAACATTCACACTAGTGATGCTTAATAACAGGCCAGATTTTTTCCTTCACTTGTGCTGTAAGACACTGCTTCATGCCAAATTTCATGATTCTAGGTTAATGGGAAGTACCCTATAGCTTTTGATACCCTTGTCAAATCGCAAAATATGCGAAAATTTGCGATATAAACGGTCATATCTGTTCTTCATATTGACTTACAGGTTTGATATTTTTACAGCTTAGAGACCATAGACCCGGGCATTTGATATTAATTTTAGATTTATAACTCCACGTGTTCTTGAGAAAAAAGGTCTTCACAGTCAGACACACAGACAGGCAGACGGACAACAAAGTGATTCTATAAGGGTTCTTTTTTCCTTTTAACCCTTAGTCAGGCTTAGGTCATCACGCTCCCACATCGTTAATGCTTAATTTTTACCAGGTTCCGGTTTTACAAAACCCACTAGCTAATAGAATGTCATCCCAAATATATTGTCTATGAAACGAAAGTGAAAGATTATGTAACGGAACGTAAATGTCACAGTGACAGCCATTTGAATTCGTGAAGTCGCCGAGTGTGTGCATTTTTGACCCAGCTGAGACATTTTCATATTTCTTTTAATAACAACACCCCATCATTATATTAATATTAAGTAAGTACATATTACTTTTTATATGTCTATTTGTCCTGTGATAGTTCTGTGCTGTCCTATATATATAATTCAGAATGTACGAATGCTCAATACCGGTCATAAAATTTTACACCGTACAGATAGTCTCCATCACTTGTTCTTAGTTCTACCAACGCGACATTGGCGAAATTGTGGCAACCCCGCAGAAGCCATTAATAAAGAAGTTGTCATTTTTGTAAATAATGTCGAAATCACGAAAGGTAAGTCGTGCTATTTTTTTGTATGTTGTAGATTATCAGTTTTTGTTATGGTTTTGTCATATTTCTGTGTAGATTACTGGATATTTTTTTAATAACAACCTCTAAAAGTATGTGGGAGAACTGTGTCCATTGCCTGACTAGTGGTGGTGATGGTGGGAGATATATGCCCCCAGCCTGACAATGCCTTTTATTATTACAGGGACACATAAAAGACCACGAAATTAAGAACTTACTCCAAATTTGGCAGTCATCAGAAGAGGAGAGTAGTGACGATGAGGATTTTCAAGCGACTGGTAAGGACTTCATTCCTCAGTCAGTGAATAATTTACTGGATCAAATACAAGGTTTGTCAAATGATGATTTACTACAAATATTAGAGGAAGGTCCCTTGCAAAATCCACCAGCATGTGTACTTACACCTCAGCTTGATACTAACTTTGTTGGAAATGAAGACCTGGAATTACTCCCCCATAATGACAGAGCTGGTCCTTCCCAGTCCCTGAGTCCACCAACAAGGCGACTTACTCCTGAACTTGTCCCAAACTTACATGAAATCGAGGACCTGGAAGAACTCGCACACGATGTCAGGGCAGGTCCTGTCCAGCATCCATCATCACGCACACTAACTCCTGAACTTGTTCCTAACTTGCCTGAAAATGTAGATATGGATGTACTTCCTCATTATGCCAGGGCAGGTCCTTCCCAGCATCCACCAACTCATCCACAAGCTCCTGAGCTTTATTCTAGCTTACCTGAAAATGAAACTGCTGCTGCTGGTGATGGTGTATTACATGATCCTGAGTTTGAGCAAATGCTTGAAGGGCCAACTTATGCTGAATTACAGTCCAAACCTAGAGAGTGGACTACTCAGATTGAGAACTTTGAAACTCACCATTTATACGGAGAACTGCAATCTACAAAATTGTATAATCATTTTTTTTTTTTTTTTTATTCTATTAAAATTTAGAGGGGTTTTTGCAAGGAACATTGCACGCCAACCCCATTGTACCCTAAAATTGCACTACACAAAGATACTAATATTACACAACAATATACTTAACTAAACTAAACAAAAAAATATCATGAATTGATTCAGGTTTTACTTTGCGGAAATTCATATTTATAGAATACAAAATATATTATAATTTGCTTTGTCGCGTTGGTCGAGCAGCGTGATGTCACTCGATGTGACATCACGCTGCTCGACCAACGCGGCGGCACCCTGATGATGGGACGTGGAAGTCCTGAAACACGTGTCGGAAGAAACCACGGCTGAGCTCACCTGGGCGCAGGCCGTTCGACCGTATCACACTCATTAAGCGGACAAAGCAAATTATAATATATTTCGTATTCTATAAATATGAATTTCCGCAAAGTAAAACCTGAATCAATTCATGATATTTTTTTGTTTAGTTTATTTAAGTATATTGTTGTGTAATATTAGTATCTTTGTGTAGTGCAATTTTAGGGTACAATGGGGTTGGCGTGCAATGTTCCTTGCAAAAACCCCTCTAAATTTTAATAGAATAAAAAAAAAAAAAAAAATGATTATACAATTTTGTAGATTGCAGTTCTCCGTATAAATGGTGAGTTTCAAAGTTCTCAATCTGAGTAGTCCACTCTCTAGGTTTGGACTGTAATTCAGCATAAGTTGGCCCTTCAAGCATTTGCTCAAACTCAGGATCATGTAATACACCATCACCAGCAGCAGCAGTTTCATTTTCAGGTAAGCTAGAATAAAGCTCAGGAGCTTGTGGATGAGTTGGTGGATGCTGGGAAGGACCTGCCCTGGCATAATGAGGAAGTACATCCATATCTACATTTTCAGGCAAGTTAGGAACAAGTTCAGGAGTTAGTGTGCGTGATGATGGATGCTGGACAGGACCTGCCCTGACATCGTGTGCGAGTTCTTCCAGGTCCTCGATTTCATGTAAGTTTGGGACAAGTTCAGGAGTAAGTCGCCTTGTTGGTGGACTCAGGGACTGGGAAGGACCAGCTCTGTCATTATGGGGGAGTAATTCCAGGTCTTCATTTCCAACAAAGTTAGTATCAAGCTGAGGTGTAAGTACACATGCTGGTGGATTTTGCAAGGGACCTTCCTCTAATATTTGTAGTAAATCATCATTTGACAAACCTTGTATTTGATCCAGTAAATTATTCACTGACTGAGGAATGAAGTCCTTACCAGTCGCTTGAAAATCCTCATCGTCACTACTCTCCTCTTCTGATGACTGCCAAATTTGGAGTAAGTTCTTAATTTCGTGGTCTTTTATGTGTCCCTGTAATAATAAAAGGCATTGTCAGGCTGGGGGCATATATCTCCCACCATCACCACCACTAGTCAGGCAATGGACACAGTTCTCCCACATACTTTTAGAGGTTGTTATTAAAAAAATATCCAGTAATCTACACAGAAATATGACAAAACCATAACAAAAACTGATAATCTACAACATACAAAAAAATAGCACGACTTACCTTTCGTGATTTCGACATTATTTACAAAAATGACAACTTCTTTATTAATGGCTTCTGCGGGGTTGCCACAATTTCGCCAATGTCGCGTTGGTAGAACTAAGAACAAGTGATGGAGACTATCTGTACGGTGTAAAATTTTATGACCGGTATTGAGCATTCGTACATTCTGAATTATATATATAGGACAGCACAGAACTATCACAGGACAAATAGACATATAAAAAGTAATATGTACTTACTTAATATTAATATAATGATGGGGTGTTGTTATTAAAAGAAATATGAAAATGTCTCAGCTGGGTCAAAAATGCACACACTCGGCGACTTCACGAATTCAAATGGCTGTCACTGTGACATTTACGTTCCGTTACATAATCTTTCACTTTCGTTTCATAGACAATATATTTGGGATGACATTCTATTAGCTAGTGGGTTTTGTAAAACCGGAACCTGGTAAAAATTAAGCATTAACGATGTGGGAGCGTGATGACCTAAGCCTGACTAAGGGTTAAAAGGACAAAAGAACCCTTATAGAATCACTTTGTTGTCCGTCTGCCTGTCTGTGTGTCTGACTGTGAAGACCTTTTTTCTCAAGAACACGTGGAGTTATAAATCTAAAATTAATATCAAATGCCCGGGTCTATGGTCTCTAAGCTGTAAAAATATCAAACCTGTAAGTCAATATGAAGAACAGATATGACCGTTTATATCGCAAATTTTCGCATATTTTGCGATTTGACAAGGGTATCAAAAGCTATAGGGTACTTCCCATTAACCTAGAATCATGAAATTTGGCATGAAGCAGTGTCTTACAGCACAAGTGAAGGAAAAAATCTGGCCTGTTATTAAGCATCACTAGTGTGAATGTTACGAGGTATAAAATCATGCCATGTTTTTCTTTATTAATAATATATTAAACATCTCTATTTTTGCTATTTAACGAAGGTATTAATTAATAACGAAGGAATCTAACACTCTTTAAAAAAATGAATTAGTAACATTGATAAACGCACTGTGAGTTGAGTGCGACTTTGTCAGACACCAGTTGCTCAAAGACGAGTTACAGCAGTTGCTTTTAAGCTTGGTACGCAACCACCAGGAAGCGATATGTCGTTCTTGTTACCTGGCGTTTGTCCGGAGACGTACAACTGCTTTACCCCACCGTAGCTGTAACTCGAATGACAAAATTGACAAAACGTGCGTACGCGTAGGGATGCCGATCTTGAAATGAAATTCGCTAATGGGTGGCACACACTTTTGTGTTTTGGTGTGTCGTGGCGCGCTGTAACGCAATTGGTTACGTACAATTACTATGACTAGATTCACACTTGTAGGTTGTGGTGTGCTGTGTCAATTTTGTTGCTGTCTGTTTTTTGTTGTTTAAAATGTCCGATGAACTTATCGAATTAGTACGTCAATACCGAGGACTCTATAGTAAAAATGTAAAGGATAATTATGAGGATTACTGTTAACTTGGGAGGAACTAGCAAAACCTTTAAATAAATCAGTTAAGAAGTTTATTTAGTCGTTATCAGAAGAAATTTAATATCTACATCAAAGCCATTGTCAATATCAGACGACTCCATTTTAAAACACATCTTCACTCCACAACTGTTGAAATGAGAATGACCTAAAAATGCGCCATATTGTGTTGCACAACACGACACATAAGTATGAACACTCCGCGACACAATAGACGGCACCACAACACACCACGACACAGAAGTGTGAGCCAAGCATAAGCAGTCGACACTGTTAAAAATAGTCCATGAATAGGATTGATTGCCATAGTAAGGAAGACTTCTTCTTCCTTATGACTCGGAGGCGGTTTTTATGAGCGATGTTACATCCTTCAACTTGCCTGTACTGGCCGCAGTGCGTAAACCCCAGAAGTTGCTGTAGTTAGGGATGGGCAAGTGAAAAAAATGTATCGATATTTTTAAACAGTATCGATAATTATCGAGTGAAAAATATCGATATATCGCCTGTTTTCGCATGATAATTCAAACTTCGTAAAAAATATAATCCTAAAAAAGCTAAAGCCCATCTATAGATGCCAACATTTTTATTCAGATTTTTTTTAAATTTTCTACATGTGCATAGTTTTAGTTTTTTTTTTTGTAATTGATTTGTTGAATAAAAATAACGGAACTGATACAAATTCGATACCCTAAAATAAATATCGATATATAGTGATTAAAAATATCGGCGATATATATCGATATTTTTTGCCCATGCCTAGCTGTAGTTCCAACGTACGGTGAACTACAGCAACGTTTGCCACTGCAAGCACTGCACTCTATTCTCTGACCTCTGTCTGTGGGAGCCGTGGGTGCACGGACGCCATTTTCATTCCCATACTAAAACGTAGTGGTTAAGTACTCTTGTGTCCCATACTTTAAGTGAATTGGTCTGGTAGTAAAATGATCAATTATTGTAGTGCAGCCATGGACTTTTATGAGTGCAGCGTACACTGTGCTAATGACCACGCAAATTATAATTACAGTTAGTGGATTTTAAGCGCGAACGTTATTTCATGTGGCGGCCGAATGGTAATAAAAATCACCATATTCAACTGAAATACAAGGCGTACCTATGCTGAGTTCGTATCGAAAATTGGATGAGGCTGAACTGGTAAGTCAAGAAATTGTTTATTAAATTATTTATCACCTACCAAGCTGGCAAACAATAGTGATTTGGTAAGTGATTTTCGTAGCCTATTGACGCTTACGAAACCAGGGACATCACAGATGCGTGACGACCTTTTTCAGACTAAGCTTTAAAATAAACCTACAAAGTTCAATTACGTATAATTAATGGGCACACATGCCTTAATTTTTTTTTACTGTCTGTTAATTTAACAGATTCCCTTGATTTTGTATGTTTGGCACTTAACTCCCAAATCAAATTATCTCCCTATTAAATTCAAAGTATATTTTTAACATTGTAAGTTGGCAAATCTATCTTATGCATACATTGAAATTAGTTATTGAATTTCAGTATGCTTCATTTGTGATCAATGGGTGAACATCAACAGCATGGTTAGCCACAATGTGTGCATACAGAAGTCAAGGTAACAGCTGCAAATCCTTGAGATGTGTATGTGCAGTGCTGGCCACTTTAGAGGCCCCTCCAGTTCCCTTTAAAATTATGTCTCAAAGGAAGATGATGCTACTTGTGTGGTATGTTTTTTCTTAAATTTCAACTTCTTTCTACTAGTATAGGATCCCGATATACAATGACCTTCACTGAGGTGGTTAATGGATCAAGCATATTTTTTATGTAATTTAATATATCAAAAAATATATTGCATATTGGTTACCTAGTAAATTTCAGTCTGTCAGAATTTTTTTTTTTAAATACTTCACCGGTTTGGTTAATAGATGAATTCTATACCAATCGAAAGTATGCAGCCCATAGTATATGCAAAAGTTAGGTTGCCTATTTTTTTCCTGTCACAACCCTTGGGTTGCCAGGTATGAACAGGCAAATCAATACTAGTAATTTGCACCGGCCTGGTTAATGAATGAAACTTAAAATAAAAATAAAGTTTATTTCAATACAAACACGGTAATATACGGTTGCCGAATTTAAAAAGATTAAATTTTGCTCAGTGAATGTGTGCGACTGAGAGGTCCCTACCAACAATCCCATGCGCTAGAAGAGGACACAACAGCTGTTTGTAGCCCGGCCTTTCTAAGAGAGAGAGTGCGCATGCTCTCTGCTCTTGAAAACAAAAAGAATAGCGATAGACGCGTACATGCTGAGCATCATTTTGGAGTAGTTTCATATTAAAATAAAGGATTAGTTTTTAATCAATTAATTATATATGTGTATATATTTTGTTACATTAAAGTATATATACATCTTTAGTAAATAAGAAGGTTATAGCAATACATATATAATTCTAATCTTGCAAATGTTATTTCTATTTTTCCCTTTAAAAATATTCATTAAAAAAAATTAAAGAAGTTTGCTCTATGTATTTTATATGTCTATAGATATATACTGAGAAATTAAAATCAATTGAAATTATTGAAAAAAAAACAAATCTCATGATAGTCAATTTTTTTCAATGAATATTTTAAATCAGATCAGACAGATAACTGTGATCTCCAACTTCTGAACCTTCTTCATCATCGTTTTCTATTTCAGTTGTTTCGACAATGTCTTCAATTCTTAAAGGTGTATGATCCCCAATGAATCCTATTGGTTTTAAATATTCATCTAAGAACCAACCGCAGTTCTCAGGTTGAATTTTTACACATATTGGATCCGTTTCGTTAATTCAATGTGGCTTTATCCACATTGAATTAACAAAAATAGTTTGTAATTTTTTTTGAGTTAATGATATCCAGCATGGTGGTATGGAATTGGAGTCGAAGCCTTTTATTTTTTTTCAAAACTGCTCGCTGTCTTCTTTAGCAGAGTAATTTTTCAAGAAAATGCGAAATCGCATCATTCTCGTTGGTGCAATTCTTGATGCCATACATACTAGCAGAAAATTCTTGAACGATCTTCATTTTTTCGTCAATGAAAATATCAGCAGGATCTGTTAATGCAAAAACTGTTTGATATCATTCATTTTTGGAAATGAATGAAGTAGCTGAAAAGGTTTTACTTTGCCTTTATTATAAATACTGCCGTGTAATCGCAACCTGTAAACGCGTGGAAGGCGGGAAGACTTTGGCATAATTTGATGCTTAACTCCAACGCTAAATCGGTGCAATTAATGCAATTTACAGGTTGATTATTAGTCTTGTTTGTTGCTGTAGTGGCTAGCCAAATTTCTGACTCAATAATTTTGTGCATATTTCCTAACAAAATTATCAAAACGTCAGTATCAGAGGCTTTAGTTAAATTTCTTGAGCCTGGTTCCGCTCTGGAAGCATGAAAAATATTCCGTGTATCTGGCTCTTCATGATAACATTCATAATTAATTTCATAGGTTTTTTTTTTTACGGAATTTTCCTGAACTTGATGAGAATAGCACTGATGGTCGACGGTTAAAATTTTGTTTTGGATAATTGTTACCAAATGGTTGTTCTCCCAATAATCTGCCAGAAACAGCACCAAAGCCTTTAAAACTGTATTTAAAACGGTAGTTTTTAAAGCTTTGGAAAAAAAAAGTTTGGTCTTGTTATTTGAGGTCCGGAAAAGTTGTACGGAATATCAAAATAAAAAATCATTGATTCAGTTTAGGCCCAAATAAAGGACTTATGAAGGTCTAAATTACCACCGGTTCTGAAAAAAAGCCACCTGAGAAGAACCGGCAAGAAAGTAAGTGCTCTGTCTTTTTTTTGTCATGTAACAAAGTAAAAAGTAAGTAAAAAGTGTGTGTGTGTGTGTGTGTGTAAAACAGTGAATTTGTTTGAAATGTTAGTTGCTCAGATTGTAAGTTTATAATTGCATTAAAAATTCTCAAGCAATCCTATCCAATTATACCGTCAGCATGGCACGGCATATCGTGCAATACGTGGAATGAATGCTGAAATAATACACTGTCGTGTGACTCTAAGGTTATCGTTACAACATAATTTGTTTTAATATAACCACCTATTCCTCTTATATATATATATATTATTATTAGAATATAATTTTATGTAATAGGGAACTTTTTCTTTATGTAATATGGATAAACTTACACCGGTATCTAATAAAAATGAACATTGTTGACCGTCAATTCCTAATTTAAAGGTTGTTAAGCCGTCGCTAGTTAATATTTTATGCTCGAAAAAACTCTGTCTCGCTATGCGTTTGCTGTTCCGTATTATTTTCTACGGTCTGGCTCAATTGGTTATCGTCCGAAAGGGAGTATATGTTTTGACTATAACCCCTACGACCACGATATCTAGAATTATGACCTTGTTGACCGCTTCCTCGATAAAAAACTGTCTGACGGCCCCTGTAATTACCAAAAGTATTACCTCTAGCATAGTCTTGGCGTGTGTTTTGGCGTGTGTTCTGCCATCCGCCATTTCCACGAGAATGCCATGCACCGTTACCACGGGAATGCCATTGACTTTGACCTCTTGCGCGAAAACTCTGCATTCTACCTCTAAACTTACCTCTCATGTTCATGATTGTTCCTGACGATGATAGGTGTTCTGGCGCCTCGTCCTTGGCAGCCTGAACCGCCTCTTTGAGCTCGGTGTAGTTGCGAGCAGCGATAATGGTGCTCAACCGCTTGTTTCTCAGGCCATCTGCAAACTTTTTAATAGCTAAGCTTTCGTTTATGGGTCTCAAAATTTCGCTAGCCTTTTGATTTTCACCTCCTTGCGTAATTGTGAGATTAGTAAACAACTCTTGGACCTTATCACCATATTCATCAATAGACATTTCATTTTGATTTATATTATTTAACTGCAATAACAATGAATTGGCTGATTTCTTTGTTATCAAAAATTTCTTTGTCTTTTACTAAATCTGCGACAGAGCTATAATCTGATTTTAATTTTAGTTTATATATTTTATTCAATCTTGTTTTCAAAACAAATGAAATCAACAATTTCTTGTTATTCTGATCTTTAAAAATACTATCTAACATCTCAATGCCCTCTATTACTCTTTCAACGGTCTCCTCCTTTCCATCTAATACAGGAATGAGGCTTCCTACTGCCTTTAAATCAAAATGTTCAGCCATTGTAATTTGGTTCTCTTTCTCCGTATCCTTAGAACAATATCTTAATATACTATCAAAACATTTACGTATTTTCTCATCTAATATATTTAAAATATAACTAGTTAATTCACCTGATACCTTAGCTTTCTCAACTTTATCTAAACCTATTTTTTCTTGCCTTCTTTTAGGACCTAATTTTCTTAAACTAATTCTTATATTTTCTAAGTTTTCTAAAATACTGCGTATCTCTAGTTCCATCAAATATTTGTGTTTTACGCACTTTTATCTTTCACCATACTCACTTTTTATTTTTTATTTTTTTTTCACTCACATTTACTCACATTAATTACCGATATAATTTTTACGCACTCACTCATCGTCGACGAATAATAGCAGTGTCTCGATGACCTCAGATGTTAGCTTCCTCATCCTGGACCGACTTACGCTGGCCACGGCCTGACAATCTCATCTGAACTCGCTGGAAGAGCTCACTTCGTTCCTTCTGCATCCATCCTTGGTGGCAACGTTTGTAATATTTGAAGAGGAAAATCAAAATTACGATTCCTGCGATAGCCAAAATAGTGCTCAGCAATACATTATTTATATGTATGTGATCCTCCCGATCGTTATCACCCACAGCGTTCTGCGTGATGATCACCTCTTTCTCTTCTTGCTTAGAATAGGTCTTCCCCATTTTGAAGGATATTTGGTAAAATTGCACGTACTAGCAGCGTTGATGTATAGTCCGCAGTGTCGTACAAGGGAGTAGTGGAAAAAACCATTATTATGTGTCTTCACAACACGCAGCGTCGCTGTTTGAAGAAGCTGTCTTTAGATCTTGCACTTTTAGTAAATTAATTGGTTCACTTACCATTCTTCATGGTTTATATACTCATCTGTCTTTCACTCATGCAGGAGCGCGCCAACAATACTCTGTGGTAAGCTGTCAACTGACTGTCACTCATAGCGTCTATAGATTTTGCCGGTAACGAATGCAAAATTAATGCATCATTAAATTATTTCAGGAAAATAAGTGATAATGGAGTTAAAACGAATGTTTGCGACACAGTAATTTAGTGTTTGTATGTTCACTGAACGTAACGAAACTTCGGAAAGTTTTGTTAGCTGGTTTAACCGTGGTAACAGATTCGTTGTGAAACCGTTTGCAAAGATCGTAGGAACTTCAGCTATAGTCTCTTTGCGTAAAGAATCTGCCACCAAGTAAGGTTACCAGTCACATTGTCCGTTTAGTACCTGCTACCGATGCTCAGAGATGAGACCGGTAGGCCCGCGAAGGCTTGTAATACCTACTTACCGATCTAGCTGCTCGGTATCAAAGTGAGATGTGTAGTTCATTTAAGTTTTGTGTGATTCCTTCCTAAGCTTGTTAGTTTTACATAAATTGGGTGAGAACTGAGAAAATTATATAAACACGTATACAGGATGACTGGTTGAACACTTTACATATTGATATAGAGTGCTCAGTACTCGATTCTCGTTCTAATTAAGCAAAAAAATAGGTGCCGAATATTTGCCTAATGTTTACCTAATTTATCTACTCAAAACAATAAGCGTGGTCACTCGCACCGCGCGAGTTTAGTAACAGAATTTGCCGGTCACGCGGCAAGGTACTCCCAAAGTAGGTACTTGTTTGTTTACACTGGTCGACGATCGTGGCATCGTTTGAACGCGGCGCGGCGCGCTGATTGGATGCAAACCTGGTCTCACCCCCGCGCGCGCCCCCGCCCTACGCGAGGCACTGCGGTGTCCACAAATTTCGAGTTTTAGCACATTAATTTGATGAAGGTTTTCTCTGTAGTTGATTTGTATTTTTTTTATTTTATATTTTTAAACGTTTCATGTGACCATAAATTATCATGCCCTTGAGTATGTAAAGTGTTCAACCAGTCACCCTGTATAATCAAGGGCTATAATACACTAAAATAATTAATTAAATCAGTCAACATACTTAATACAATGTATGTATACAAACAGTGTACCAACAGTTGATTTGGATCAGCTAGTAATTGTTTATTAAATAAGCAGTTAAGTTACATGCTTTCGTAAAGTACGTACTATATACACCATACTACCTGTTTATGATGGAATTCGAAATCAGGTACAGGTGTTCTGGTTTTTATTATAGAACTACACACACAAGAAGTGTCCTGGTTCCAATTGATAAAAGAACCTTGTTGAACATTGCAAATTGTTTTAACTTTCATTCACGCTTGTATAAGCGTAGAACAGATCAATATGAGTGCTCGGGGCACTACACACACAAGATGTGACAATTTTGATTTATCCACACCTCAGCCTCCTGTATGGTAAACCACAATTGCTTTTTAGCAACTCAGATAATAATACAATTGAAGCCAAATACCCTATGGCTCAACTTAATTCAAGGAAAGCCTGGAATTTAACAGTATCATTAGCCAAGGTATACCGTAACCCTAACCTAATATTGATCCAGGTATACAGACCTTACACCTTATACAATCAAGCAAGATAAGAGGCGGTCACACATGTTTATTAATTTCTATAATAGAGAAGCAGCACTTGCTATAAGTTCACTAACAGTTAATGGCTGGTCGTTGGACCTAGTTGCTAGTGGACCTACCTTCTGACTACGGTAAGGGATACGAACCTTGTTCGGGACAAGTGTTTGTGTAAGGAAGACATTTGTGAGTTCCATCCAGGTATAACAACTTATTGTTGTGTATGTAATCTATATCTGAGTGAGTGGGTATGGCAGTCTCTGGTACCTAAAGCATTATTATTATTTCGGTGTGATTTCCGTTAAAAGGCAGGTTATGACATGTTACATAATAACCTTTATTTGGTAGGTTAATTTCAGTTTCAAGAAAGATTACATAGATGCTCTGTAGCAGCATTTGAAACTGCATGTAGATGAGTTCTTGAAGAAGAAGAAGTGAAACATTTAAAATTGTTTACTCACATCAGAGATTAAAACCCTGCTTATACATAGGGGGTTATATATGATAAATTTTCTCCATATAAAGATTGAATATGAATGATAATTATTGTGTCTTGTATATAATGTTGAAATAGTATAACAATTGATCACAGTTATACTATTTAATGAAAACAAATATATATTTTAAGTTATTGACAGAAGTGCATCCTTCTATTTAATAACTATACTAACAAGTTGCTCAGTCAAATTAAATTCTCGTTTAGACTAATTTATTAGTTCTATTTTATAATAATATGTGGAACAGTCTGAAATTTTTGTTATCCTTAAAGAAGAAAACGTTTTAATTTTCTCTTATTATATTCAGATCACATAGCGTCTATTTCCAGATACTCATTCTCTTTCACCAGCAGATATCAAACAGGTCTTCAAACAGCGACGCTGCGTGTTGTGAAGACACATAATAGAACTGTTTTGCATTCCAACAAAACAGATATTATGTGTGGAACAACACGCAGCGTCGCAGCAAGGGCTTGCTGGTGAATATTGAAGTCTTCTATGAGTGACAGTCAGTTGACAGCTTACCACAGAGTATTGTTGGCGCGCTCCTGCATGAGTGAAAGACAGATGAGTATATAAACCATGAAGAATGGTAAGTGAACCAATTAATTTACTAAAAGTGCAAGATCTAAAGACAGCTTCTTCAAACAGCGACGCTGCGTGTTGTTCCACACATAATATCTGTTTTGTTGGAATGCAAAACAGTTCTATTATCTATATAATTGGGCTACCGTTCCAAAAATGATGACTTCGCGGCGATGCACGATGCTACGATTCTCGGAAGCTAACCCGATAGCCCGGCGCACAAGCGCAACGCAGGGTCGCCATGCGGTGTGCGAGGTACAGAGGGGATAAATGAAGAATACGTGTTTACGTTACGAAGGTTTATTAGCTACTACTTACTGACTACATTACATGATATATTCTTACAACTAAGTACTTCAACCACTACAATAGGTTATGATACGTTTAGAAACTTTATGCCGTATCAAATAATATTTCGTTTCGTAACTTTCTGTTATCAATTTTGATAAACTATGCACTTAAGGGTTAAATTCACTGCATATAATTTGTTTGAATTGAATTATATATTGTTAAAAAATCTTCCTAAACCTTTCCATTCTATTCTTAGTCAGGGGTCTACACTCTTTCATAGAGGTGCTAGGTTGTGCACTATTATGCAACTCAACTAATTGAGCCATATGATCTGATCTAATGCCACTTATTAGCGACTTATTTTTTATATTTCCATTTGATATTATATTATCAATGCAGGTAGACGAAGTGGCTGTTATTCTTGTGGGCTCATTAAATATAATGTCTAAATTAAATTATTTGAAAAGATTTTTAAATAAGCGTGCCTCAGTTGACATTTTAAAAGTATCTACATTAAAATCACCACATATAACTAGTTTTTTATTTGTATAAAATAATTTTCTAAGCATTGCCTCCATTGTTGAACAAAATTGAAAATTGGATGAACTTACCTAAGTGAAATCCAATTATTATTTTATGATAGTTGATCTGAAATATAATTGCTT
Source organism: Falcaria lacertinaria (assembly GCA_951449985.1). Taxonomy (NCBI): domain Eukaryota; kingdom Metazoa; phylum Arthropoda; class Insecta; order Lepidoptera; family Drepanidae; genus Falcaria; species Falcaria lacertinaria. The sequence goes on from OX602135.1 coordinate 2,136,834, forward strand.
TACAGTGTAGTATTCCTGTTCGTTATTGTATGGCATCGCGATTCGTTCAGAGATAAAAAAGATTTTTTTTTTTTTTTTTTTATTCAGGATACAAACAGTCATTGAGAGACAACTTAAAGTTAAAAAGTACATAATGTATATGACATAAGAGTATCCAAAGATATAAAACAAACATGCGGAAGTCATAGATGCAAAAGTTAAGATTATATAACATGATTATTGTTATGTATGTGCGTAGCTAGCTATACCTATAGTGCGTGGCTGCGTCCTCGCCCCGCTCCTACGAATAAACCAGTGTGTCTAAAGCAAGCAGATGTTTCACTCGCGTCCTCCTGTACTAACATTGGCGACGAGCTACCCACATAAATAAAAAAAAATGGCACATTTCGGTATCCTCAGTAATTTTGATCATACTGTACAGACTTGGAGGACATATAAGAATCGTCTTACACAGTGGTTCATAGCGAATGATATTTCCGCTAAGAACGATATCACAGGGACGAAAAGGCGAGCCATCCTGCTGAGTGCACTCGCCGACGGTACCTACCAACTTGCTGCAGACTTAGCTCTGCCAAAGCAGTTAGAGGAGGTGCCCTATGAAGAAATCTTACAGCTCCTGGACCTTCACTTCACCCCAAAACGATGCGGATTTGGCGAACGTTACAACTTCTACTCGGCCACGCAACAACCCGGGGAATCACATTCTCAGTGGGCGGCAAGGCTGCGAGGGCTTACAGCTCATTGCAGTTTTAGTGACGTCGAAGAAGCATTACGTGACCGGTTCGTTATGGGTATGTTCGCGGGTCCAGAGAGGGACAAGCTGTTCGCAGAAGACGTCAAGACCCTGACCCTCGCAAAGGCAGTGGAGCTGGCGGGAAGTGTACGGTGCGCGCGAGCAAGCGCTGCCGTGGCAACGCCCACTGCACAAGAAGGTTCAGTGTTCAAAGTGCTAGCTCAAAGTGTGCCTCAAATGAAGCGTCCGACCAAAGAAAAATGTGCGGTGTGCGGTCGTAGTAACCATAAGTCATCTCAGTGTCGTTTTGCAAACTATACATGCAAAAAATGCAACACAAAGGGACACTTGCGAAGAATGTGTAAAGTGAATTGTGTTGTGACCGGCGGTGAGGTGAGTGAGGGCGATGATGACGGTAAGTCAGTTTCGAATGTCAGTTTTGAACGCGGGCGACCTATGACAGAGTTAGTATTAGTCAACGGGGTAAAATTAAAATTTGAAATCGATAGTGGGTCTGCTGTTACAGTAATATCGGAAGTAACATACAATAGATATTTTAGCAATTTACCTTTATTAGCACCTAGAACGAAGCTATATACTTACACGGGAGGTAGTATAAAATGTATCGGTCTCGTTCGGTTACCAATTACTTATAGGCAGATAACGCATACACTTGACATTTACGTAGTGCAAGAAGGGGGACCGTCATTACTCGGCAGAGACTTCATAGCACGGTTCCGGTTGCAGTTAGCCCCCTGTCATTTTATAAATAATGTAAACGAAGCGATCGATAATTTGCAACATAAATTTCCAAAGGTATTCAATGACCGACTGGGTACATTCAATAAATACCTAGTTAAGTTACGGTTGAGGGACGACGCCAAGCCGATATTTTTCAAAGCTCGTCCAATTGCATTTGCTTTACGAGAAAAGGTTGATAAAGAAATAGATCGCTTGGTAACGTTGGGTATATTGAAACCGGTCGATCACTCAGAGTATGCGTCACCCGTTGTGCCAGTGCTCAAGCGCAACGGCAGCGTTAGGCTGTGTGCAGACTACTCAGTTTATATAAATAAACAATTAATTGTAGAACAGTACCCGCTGCCTACTGTTCACGAACTATTTTCGAAGTTACACGGTGGACAGCAATTCTCAAAACTAGACCTTTCAATGGCTTACAACCAATTAGTTCTAGATGAAGAATCACAAAATACCACATGCATCAATACCCATCGGGGCCTATTCAAATATACTCGTATGGTTTTTGGATTGACGAGCGCACCATCTATTTTTCAACGCGTGATGGAAAATATTCTGTCAGGCTTAGATGGTGTATTATGTCTATTAGATGATGTACTAGTGACAGCTGATCAGCCGGCCTTACATTTACAAAGACTAACTGCAGTATTACAAAGACTGCAGGACGCCGGCTTGACTTTGCAAAAGGAGAAATGTGAATTCTTCAAAAATGAAGTTAGTTACTTGGGCTATGTGATAAATAAAGATGGGCTTATGAAATCCCCAGACAAAGTTAAAGCAATTAAAGATTCACCGGTCCCAACTGACGTAGGCAAGTTACAGTCATTCTTGGGCTTAGTCAATTATTACAGAAACTTTGTTCAGGGCGCGTCTCATATACTGAGTCCTTTATACGATTTGTTAAAAAAAGGAGTTAAATGGAATTGGGCAGACGTGCATCAAAATGCATTTAACGAGATAAAAGATCATTTAACATCTGAACGAGTGCTAGCGCATTTTAATCCCAAAGCAAAGTTAATTCTTACAGTGGATGCTTCACCGAACGGATTAGGTGCGATTCTATCGCAAATCGACCAAGACGGGCGCGAACGCCCTTATCGTTTGCGTCGCGAACATTAAACGCAGCTGAGAAACGGTACTCTCAAATTCAGAAGGAGGCAACCTCTATAATTTTTGGAATTCGCCGTTACCATCAGTACCTGTATGGTAGATCAGACCCGTTCGTTTTACGCATAGACCACAAGCCTTTAATATCGATATTTGGACCACATAAAGGTATTCCTGAGGTCTCGGCAAACAGATTGCAACGATATGCGATGTTCCTTAGTGCATATAACTATAACATCGAATACGTAAGGAGCGAGAACAACAGCGCCGACTACTTATCCCGCGCGAGTCTGCCGGACGCTCCGACTGACGCTCAGTCAAGCCTAGGCTCGAGCACAGGCGGCGCGTGCGCCAGCGCGCACTCCGCCGCTGCTGCTGCCCCTATTGACCGCGCCTCCTATGTTCATTTTATCTTCGAAGGAAATATGCCAATTACGTTAAAAGAGTTGCGTAGAGAAACGAGCAATGATGTAAATTTAAAAAAAGTTATCGAATACATTTTAGTAGGTTGGCCGAAGAAAATATATGACTTAAAAATTAAGCCTTTTCACTTGTGCCGAAGTCAGTTGTCCTATGAGAACGGATGCATTATGAGAGGTCATAAAGTGGTAATACCAGAAAGTCTACAAACTAAGGTACTAAATGAATTACACACATCACATCTTGGAATTGTTAAAACGAAAAATGAAGCTCGCGCTCGATTTTGGTTTCCGGGGATCGATAATGCATTAGAAAGAATGATAAATTCGTGCGAGGTGTGCATACAATTACGACCGTCCCCACCCCGTGCGCCGCTCGCGCCTTGGCAATATCCATCGCAACCATTCTATAGACTACATATAGATTTCCTCGGCCCCTTAGAGAACCGCAGTTACCTAGTAGTTGTCGATGCATACACGAAATGGGTTGAAAGTTATGATATGGGAGGTAACCTAACTTCCTCAGCAGTCGTAGAGAAAATGTACGAATTCATTTCGAGGTTTGGGTTGCCACACACAATTGTAAGCGATAATGGCACAGCTTTTACGTCACATGAATTTAAACACTTTTGTGCGTTGAACGGTATCACGCATATAACGTCACCGGCGTATCATCCCGCGAGCAACGGACAAGCGGAAAGTTTCGATAAAATAGTTAAAAAGGGAATCCGTTCATGTATTCTCTCTAGTCGCAATCAGAAGGAATGTAGGGTTAAATTGTTAAAATATCTTTTTGACTATAGAAATTCTATACATTCTGTCACAGGGTGCTCGCCGGCACAATTGGTGTTCGGACATAGGCTCAGAGCGCGGTTAGATTTGATAACACCGCAGTCATCGCCACCCTCACACGCTTCGCTGGACAATACGGTAAAATCAAAACAGTGTTTGCAGTGTGAGTCGTATGGAGGTCGCAATAAACAGTTTTTTGTAAGCGGCAATGAAGTGTTATACAAGAAAAGTACAATTAACAATAAGTTTACTTGGTGCAGAGGTACCATAGTTAAAAGGACTGGGAGAGTGACGTATCTTATAAGTGATCACTTATCGGCAAATTTGGTAAAAAAACACAAAAACCAGATAGCATTGTTTAAGGGTTACGATAATAATAGTACCCAACAAAGTTGGGATATATCTGGGGATGGGGAAACTTCCACGGTGTCAGCACCTTCAACAAGCAGACCTAGCCCTCAGCTCGATGCAGGGGGCGGAGAGGGTGTGTGCAGCACGAGCAGCTCGACATCAGATGCGCTGTCTGTGCCCTCCAGGCATCCAGATAGATTGTTACGTAATATCCCAAAAGTCAGTTACAAACAATTTCTGTAGTTAGGTGTGTTATGTATTAGCTATATAATAGGTACAAAATAGGGTGGGGAGATGTTATGTATGTGCGTAGCTAGCTATACCTATAGTGCGTGGCTGCGTCCTCGCCCCGCTCCTACGAATAAACCAGTGTGTCTAAAGCAAGCAGATGTTTCACTCGCGTCCTCCTGTACTAACAATTATAAATACTAGTTACAATTTTGATTTCAATAAATGTGACTTAAATGTATGTAAGGTAAAATGAAATATATCTTCATCGCCAAAATATTTGTTATATGAGCTAATACAGCGCGGAATGAAGCTATTTGTAGCATAGTTAGTTTTAAATGTTGGTACATGGAACAATGTTTTAAGACGAGAGCCTTTGCTAGGACATCGTATGTGTAACTTTTGTAATAAATATATACTATCAATTGAATTATGCAATATTTTATGTAAAAACATTTGGTCGCAAATTGTTCTTCTGAATTTTAGTGACGGCAACTTAAAATCAGAATCACGAAATCTATAGTTAAGATGTTTTAAAAATTTATTTTGAATCCTTTCTATTTTTTTAGTATATTCTGAGTATTGGGGATTCCAACATGTAGATGCGTATTCAAGGAGAGGTCTAATAAAATAATAATATAATTTAACAAGCGTCGCTTCATTCTTGAATGGTTTCGAAATACGAAGCACAAACCCAAGCATTTTGTAGGCTTTATTACAAACATGATCAATGTGAGAACTGAATAAAAAATTATCATCCAAGATAATACCCAGGTCCTCGGTTACTCTAGTGATAGGAGAATTATTAAAGGAATATGAAAAAAATATTTTATTTGTGGTTTTACGGGTAAACGAAATCATATGACATTTATTAATATTTAACTGCAAGAAATTAGCTGAACAATAGTTCCATAGTTTATCCAAATCTTTTTGAAAACAAATGCAGTCATTAAGGGATGTTATGGTACGAAAGATTTTGTTGTCATCAGCGTAAAGAAGAAAATGAGAATTGGTAAAATTAACTAAAATGTTATGGGGACATGCACATGCGTCGGCGGCTGCAGTCATCTGAGAGAGCCGCGGGCGCCGCGCTCAGTATTTACGCAAGCGTTGGAGCGAGATGGAAGATGGTTCTCGCTCACCTGTTAGTTGGAAGTGTAGGGTATAGCAGAATCGCTGTATTCCCAACTACCCGATACATCCATGTTTATGTTAAAATGTAGTCTGTCTCATGTTTTGTATATGTCCATCTCATGTGCTGTAAATAGAATATAAGGAGATCGATTTGATAAATAAATGCAGCCAACTACCGCAGATGTCCAAAGGCCCCCCGCTCCAACCCAAAAGTAGCCAAGCGCAACCAAGCTCGGCAACTGCGGGAAAATCTCCCCTCCGCGACCATTCTTGAACGCCTCAGCCCGCAAAGACCGTCCCCCTGGAACGCGCTTAACCACCAACGCGCATTCCCGAAACTTGCCCGACCACCACCACGTCCATACCGCCGCTGATGGCTAAACCCGCTCCTAAACCGAGCGCAAACCTACCGGCGACCGTATCTGCCAATATGACCACCCCCGTGCCGGTCAACAAACCAGTCCCTTTGACTAAGGGAACACCCCGACAAGCCACAGAGGTACCTGACGATGATACCGCAGAAAACATGGCATTCTTATGCCAGTTATTTTCTGCAGTAGACATTCGCAGCCTCAATGAAATGGCTACAAAACTTAGGGCAGCACGCGGAAACGTACCTGCCCTTCTGGCAACATTGGGTGAATACGCCCATGTTACCAAGTCCCTCGCCTCCCTACTCCCAGGCCATTAAATGGATACTATAAAGAGTAGACTCAAACCCCGATCCCTCAAAGTAGGATTCTTCAATGCCAACGGCATAATTAACCAACGCTACGAGATCGCTTCGTTCCTCCGCGACCACCAACTAGACATTTTTCTAGTACAAGAGACCTTCTTAAAACCATCTAACCGAGACCCTCGAATCGCAAACTATGCAATAGTTCGCAACGACAGAGTCCGTTCGGCCAAAGGCGGCACGCTAATATACTATAAAAGGTCCTTGTACTGCATTCCCATGGACCCACCTAACCTTTCCCACATTGAGGCATCAGTGTGCCGGCTAGGCATGACAGGACACCAGCCAATCATTATTGCATCAGCCTACCTCTCTCCCGTAGACCATAACATCAACATCCGACCCGATATCGAAGTACTCCTCAACTTTGGCAACTCAGTCCTAGTGGCGGGAGACCTCAATGCCAAGCACGCGTCATGGCACAGCCAAACGGGCAACACAAGAGGCAAGCAACTCGACTATCTTAGTGGCATTTTAAACTTTGATATCGTGGCCCCAATGCATCCAACCCACTTCCCAGCTAATATTAACCACCGTCCTGACGTTCTGGACCTGGCAATATTAAAAAACATAAACCTCCGTTTGAGTTCCCTAGAATCACACGACGAACTTGACTCAGTCAGACCATCGACCTGTGATCATAAACTTAACCCCCCGCACTGGCCCCCCCGATCCTGGTCAACCAGCCCCGTCAAAAGTGGCAACGAACTGGAGGAAACTTGAGGAACACCTCAAACACACTCCGTCCGTCCACCTCGAATCCATCCCCGATAATATAGTATCAATAGACGACACGATAAAAGCAATCGACTCGCTTACCGATCACGTGCAGTCGGCCATTGACGACTGCTCACAGCAGATCCCAGACAAGAGCGATCATCGCTGGAAACTGCCTGATGACGTACGAGATCTGGTAACAGAGAAGAACGCGGCTATCCGAGCTTACAGGACTTACCCAAATGCAACCAACAGATCCTTCATGAACCACTTACAAAGTAAAGTAAGGAGGCGCATGAAAGAAATGAGGGAAGCCAACTGGGACAAGCTCCTAAGCGACCTTACCCCAAACCACCAGTCCTTCTGGCAACTACAACGCAAGCTCAAATCCAAAGAGGTTTGCACCATCCCCCCTCTCAACCGCCCCGGGCAAAGCCCCGCTTTTGACGACGACGAAAAGACAGAATGCTTAGCCGACAACCTTGAAGCTCAATGCTCTCCTAGCTCCCTACCAGTAGACATGGTTCACCTCGAGAAGGTGGATGCCGAAGTCGAACGTAGAACAGCTCTGCCACCCACTGAGAACCCCGAATATCCCATCCCTGTAATATCAGAAGATGAAGTCAAAACTATAATCAAAGACCTCCGCCCTAGGAAAGCTCCAGGGTCGGACGGCATTACCAATAAGGTGATTAAGCTCTTTCCCCCCCAACTTATAATCCTCATCACTGCAATATTCAACGCAGCTCTCAGCAACAACATATTTCCACAATCTTGGAAAGAAGCTGTCGTCATAGGTATCCCAAAACCGGGCAAACCAAAAACCGAATCCTCAAGCTATCGTCCTATTAGTCTTCTCAAAGTCCTTGGGAAGATTTACGAAAGGCTTATCTATAAGAGACTCAAAAATTACGCCGAGTCTAATAAACTCATTCCCGACGAACAGTTTGGCTTTCGAACCAAGCACTCGTGTGTCCAGCAACTGCATCGCATTGTTGAACACATCAGTATTGGCTTTCAGCGAAAGCGGACAACTGGCATGCTCTTTTTCGACGTAGCTAAGGCTTTCGACAAAGTCTGGTATAACGGCTTAATTTATAAGCTGTACCAACTGGGAGTGCCAGACCGCTTCGTACTCATCATACGAGACTTTTTGTCGAAACGAAGCTTCCGTTATCGCATAGAGGGCGCTCTGTCGTCCCCGCGATCGATCCGTGCAGGAGTCCCTCAGGGCTCTGTACTCTCCCCACTCCTATTTACGCTATACACCAGCGATATCCCAAAAAGACCAAAAGTAAACTTGGCACTATTCGCCGACGACACGGCCATTTACTACACCGGTAGTAGTCGCGACGCAATCGCTCGACACCTCCAGGCCGCAGCCTCTGCCTTAGGCAAATGGTTCCGGAAATGGAGGATCGAAGTGAATCCAGACAAGAGCGCAGCCGTCCTCTTTTCGAGATCCGGCGACCAACACCACGCTCCAATCCGACCACTATCGATGTTCGACCAACCGATTCCATGGGAATCAAAGGCCAAATATCTAGGCATCATCCTCGACCAAAAACTCACCTTCCGTGAGCATATAAAGACAGTGCGCGATCGCGCCGTTTTTGCCCTTGGACGACTCCATCACCTACTAAATGCACGCAGTAAATTGTCCCTCAAGTATAAGGTGCGAATCTACCTTGCGTGCATTCGCCCAATAATGACTTACGCCGGCGTGGTCTTCGCACACACGGCCAAGTCCCATATCCATAGATTGCAGGTGGTTCAAAACCGATTCTTGCGCAAGGCTACCGGAGCACCGTGGTACATCCGTAATAGCCAACTCCATGTGGATCTGAAACTGCCTACCATCAAGCAGTTTCTAAAACAGATGGCCAAACGTTTTTTCGACTCTGCCGAAAAACATCCCAACCCGCTGATAGCAGCGGCCGCCCGATATACACCATCTCGAATATCGAAACGTCGTCGACCGAGGCATGTCCTCCTCGATCCCGACGATGACACCACCCTACTCCAGGAAGCCACTAAACGCGCACAAACCGCAAACCGACCCCTATACCGCCCTCGTCGGCGAGGACCGTCGCACTCATCCCGTCTTCTTTGTCCCCAAAGCCAGTCACGGCTCCGTAGCCCATCTCCCAGCAACGCCCCTAGTTCAGTTGCCTAGATTAAGTCCCCCTTCTGGCTGGAGGCCTTAAATGGCCTCGCCACTTTAGTCCGGTTAAGCAGTAAAAGTTCCCTCGAACTAACTGCGAGAGACCATATTCTTAAAAAAAAAAAAAAAAAAAATGTGTCCAACTCCTCATTCTCACTTGAGCGCTCGCCGCGTGCGGACGTGTTCTCGTGTGATTTCTGTGCTGCGCTCTGCCGTCGCACTGCCATTCGATCGTGACTTGCCTATCTAGGCAACGCTCGATCTCCTCGACTGTTTCTCTTGAGACCGCGAATACTGTTTGCCCCATCTGGGTAAAAACCACTATTTGGTGGTCCTCGGTGGAAACCTTACGGTGCCAACGAAACCGAGTGGGGTGTTGACCCGACACACCCGTTTTGCCCCTTCTGGGCAAAACAGTCAATCGGACGGGGTTAGCACCACCGGCCTTGGGGGGACTCCTAGTCGACGCTAACCATCACCTCCATCCCACCCCTACCCTCTCCCTACCATCCCATTCCTTGGTGTTGTTTGGTTTCTTAAGGTTTCGGCCTAAAGTCTCCTCTGCACCAAGGCTGTTAGGAACCCGTCTGCACAATAAGACTGGCGACGGGATCACAAGCTTAGGGCACACCCTACTCAACCCTGCTTGGCTTTCCCCGCCAAGAAGGGACGACACACCAAAAACACACCCCTGGGCCCGTCAAACCCAGGGATAGGAAACAAATCAGCACCCACAGCGGTTCTACCCATGTGGATTTTTTAACCATTTTTAAAGAATATGGCCGACGCCACCCTCTTGGCTTTTGTAAGAGTCCTTATGAAGGACCCTTACTTCCAAGAAAAATATGCGGCACAGATGCCAGCCATCGATGACGTCATCGAACCCGCCGATGTTGCCACACGGGCTACCTGCGTCACAAAGACGCCGCCTACCTACCCGATTCACTTCGAGGAAAGCCCGGCGAGTCCACTTGTCGGAATTTCATCGGCACTAATCGTGCCCGTCATTAATGACGCAGAAATGGCCTCTGAGTCCGACCATCTGTCCGTCTCAAGCTCCACCTCCTCGCCCGATGACTTCCAAGTCGTCGTAGGCAGAAAGAAGAAACGGTCTATCAAGACCAAAACTGTTGAGGGCCCTAACCCGGCCAAATCACTAAAAACAGCCTCTCGGGTCTCCGCGACCCACGCATCTCAGGCATCAGCCCCCGCCCAGGCAGAACGGCCCACCAGCCCCCGGGTCAATGAAACCCCAGCCCCGCGGAAGGAGCGTTCACCGCCGCCCATTTATCTGCACGATAAAGATAAATGGACGGCAGTTTCAAAGTGGTGTAATGACCACCAAGTTCAGTATACCCAGGCTCGAACAACGAGTCATGGGATAAAAATCACGATCCCCACAGCAAAGGACTACAGGTCCTTATCCAAAATGCTCCAGGACAGATCAATGTCCTTCCACTCCTACGACCTCCCGGAGGACCGCCTACTCCGCGTAGTCATCCGAGGGATCCCCAAAGAAATAGACGAACAGTCTATTCTAGCGGACCTACAGTCACAAGACATCCCGGCTCTCGAGGTACACCGCATGCACGGTGCACGTGGCGGCCCTATCTACGACATGGTCTTTGTCGTAGCAAAACATACCCCGGCCGCAAAGGCCATTTACAACGTAAAAAAGGTATGCCAACTCTCTGGCATTACCATTGAAGCCCCGAATAAAAGGGGCCAAATCGGCCAGTGCCACAAGTGCCAACTATACGGCCACTCATCTCGCAATTGTTTTGCGAAGCCTAGGTGCGTCAAGTGCCTGGGCGACCACGGCACAAAAGACTGCCCCCGCCCTAAAGACGTCTCACAATGCACAGAGCCGCCTAGCTGCGTTCTGTGCGGTACAACTGGCCATCCAGCCAACTACCGCGGATGTCCAAAGGCCCCCCGCTCCAACCCAAAAGTAGCCAAGCGCAACCAAGCTCGGCAACTGCGGGAAAATCTCCCCTCCGCGACCATTCTTGAACGCCTCAGCCCGCAAAGACCGTCCCCCTGGAACGCGCTTAACCACCAACGCGCATTCCCGAAACTTGCCCGACCACCACCACGTCCATACCGCCGCTGATGGCTAAACCCGCTCCTAAACCGAGCGCAAACCTACCGGCGACAGTATCTGCCAATATGACCACCCCCGTGCCGGTCAAAAAACCAGTCCCTTTGACTAAGGGAACACCCCGACAAGCCACAGAGGTACCTGACGATGATACCGCAGAAAACATGGCATTCTTATGCCAGTTATTTTCTGCAGTAGACATTCGCAGCCTCAATGAAATGGCTACAAAACTTAGGGCAGCACGCGGAAACGTACCTGCCCTTCTGGCAACATTGGGTGAATACGCCCATGTTACCAAGTCCCTCGCCTCCCTACTCCCAGGCCATTAAATGGATACTATAAAGAGTAGACTCAAACCCCGATCCCTCAAAGTAGGATTCTTCAATGCCAACGGCATAATTAACCAACGCTACGAGATCGCTTCGTTCCTCCGCGACCACCAACTAGACATTTTTCTAGTACAAGAGACCTTCTTAAAACCATCTAACCGAGACCCTCGAATCGCAAACTATGCAATAGTTCGCAACGACAGAGTCCGTTCGGCCAAAGGCGGCACGCTAATATACTATAAAAGGTCCTTGTACTGCATTCCCATGGACCCACCTAACCTTTCCCACATTGAGGCATCAGTGTGACGGCTAGGCATGACAGGACACCAGCCAATCATTATTGCATCAGCCTACCTCTCTCCCGTAGACCATAACATCAACATCCGACCCGATATCGAAGTACTCCTCAACTTGGGCAACTCAGTCCTAGTGGCGGGAGACCTCAATGCCAAGCACGCGTTATGGCACAGCCAAACGGGCAACTCAAGAGGCAAGCAACTCGACTATCTTAGTGGCATTTTAAACTTTGATATCGTGGCCCCAATGCATCCAACCCACTTCCCAGCTAATATTAACCACCGTCCTGACGTTCTGGACCTGGCAATATTAAAAAACATAAACCTCCGTTTGAGTTCCCTAGAATCACACGACGAACTTGACTCAGTCAGACCATCGACCTGTGATCATAAACTTAACCCCCCGCACTGGCCCCCCCGATCCTGGTCAACCAGCCCCGTCAAAAGTGGCAACGAACTGGAGGAAACTTGAGGAACACCTCAAACACACTCCGTCCGTCCACCTCGAATCCATCCCCGATAATATAGTATCAATAGACGACACGATAAAAGCAATCGACTCGCTTACCGATCACGTGCAGTCGGCCATTGACGACTGCTCACAGCAGATCCCAGACATGAGCGATCATCGCTGGAAACTGCCTGATGACGTACGAGATCTGGTAACAGAGAAGAACGCGGCTATCCGAGCTTACAGGACTTGCCCAAATGCAACCAACAGATCCTTCATGAACCACTTACAAAGTAAAGTAAGGAGGCGCATGAAAGAAATGAGGGAAGCCAACTGGGACAAGCTCCTAAGCGACCTTACCCCAAACCACCAGTCCTTCTGGCAACTACGAGGCAAAGAGGTTTGCACCATCCCCCCTCTCAACCGCCCCGGGCAAAGCCCCGCTTTTGACGACGACGAAAAGACAGAATGCTTAGCCGACAACCTTGAAGCTCAATGCTCTCCTAGCTCTCTACCAGTAGACATGGTTCACCTCGGGAAGGTGGATGCCGAAGTCGAACGTAGAACAGCTCTGCCACCCACTGAGAACCCCGAATATCCCATCCCTGTAATATCAGAAGATGAAGTCAAAACTATAATCAAAGACCTCCGCCCTAGGAAAGCTCCAGGGTCGGACGGCATTACCAATAAGGTGATTAAGCTCTTTCCCCCCCAACTTATAATCCTCATCACTGCAATATTCAACGCAGCTCTCAGCAACAACATATTTCCACAGTCTTGGAAAGAAGCTGTCGTCATAGGTATCCCAAAACCAGGCAAACCAAAAACCGAATCCTCAAGCTATCGTCCTATTAGTCTTCTCAAAGTCCTTGGGAAGATTTACGAAAGGCTTATCTATAAGAGACTCAAAAATTACGCCAAGTCTAATAAACTCATTCCCGACGAACAGTTTGGCTTTCGAACCAAGCACTCGTGTGTCCAGCAACTGCATCGCATTGTTGAACACATCAGTATTGGCTTTCAGCGAAAGCGGACAACTGGCATGCTCTTTTTCGACGTAGCTAAGGCTTTCGACAAAGTCTGGCATAACGGCTTAATTTATAAGCTGTACCAACTGGGAGTGCCAGACCGCCTCGTACTCATCATACGAGACTTTTTGTCGAAACGAAGCTTCCGTTATCGCATAGAGGGCGCTCTGTTGTCCCCGCGATCGATCCGTGCAGGAGTCCCTCAGGGCTCTGTACTCTCCCCACTCCTATTTACGCTATACACCAGCGATATCCCAAAAAGACCAAAAGTAAACTTGGCACTATTCGCTGACGACACGGCCATTTACTACACCGGTAGTAGTCGCGACGCAATCGCTCGACACCTCCAGGCCGCAGCCTCTGCCTTAGGCAAATGGTTCCGGAAATGGAGGATCGAAGTGAATCCAGACAAGAGCGCAGCCGTCCTCTTTTCGAGATCCGGCGACCAACACCACGCTCCAATCCGACCACTATCGATGTTCGACCAACCGATTCCATGGGAATCAAAGGCCAAATATCTAGGAATCATCCTCGACCAAAAACTCACCTTCCGTGAGCATATAAAGACAGTGCGCGATCGCGCCGTTTTTGCCCTTGGACGACTCCATCACCTACTAAATGCACGCAGTAAATTGTCCCTCAAGTATAAGGTGCGAATCTACCTTGCGTGCATTCGCCCAATAATGACTTACGCCGGCGTGGTCTTCGCACACACGGCCAAGTCCCATATCCATAGATTGCAGGTGGTTCAAAACCGATTCTTGCGCAAGGCTACCGGTGCACCGTGGTACATCCGCAATAGCCAACTCCATGGGGATCTGAAACTGCCTACCATCAAGCAGTTTCTAAAACAGATGGCCAAACGTTTTTTCGACTCTGCCGAAAAACATTCCAACCCGCTGATAGCAGCGGCCGCCCGATATACAACATCTCGAATATCGAAACGTCGTCGACCAAGGCATGTCCTCTTCGATCCCGACGATGACACCACCCTACTCCAGGAAGCCACTAAACGCGCACAAACCGCAAACCGACCCCTGTACCGCCCTCGCCGGCGAGGAGCGTCGCACTCATCCCGTCTTCTTCGTCCCCAAAGCCAGTCTAGGCTCCGTAGCCCATCTCCCAGCAACGCCCTTAGTTCTGTTGCTTAGATTTAGTCCCCCTTCTGGCTGGAGGCCTTAAATGGCCTCGCCACTTTAGTCCGGTTAAGCAGTAAAAGTTCCCTCGAACTAACTGCGAGAGACCATATCCCAAAAAAAAAAAAAAAATGTTCATTATTACACTGCTACCGACTCTGAAATATCTCCTGTACAGTCCTACATTACTTTCAGTGGACCGTTTAGGAATAAATCCGTGCTGTTGAGAAATTATACTGGGTCTTATCAAGGGCATGATTAAATCACATATTATCTTTTCAAAAACATTAGGGATAACAGATAATTTTGAGATTGGACGATAGATGACAATATTATGTCTATCACCATTTTTATATACAGGAACAACATAGGACTTCTTCCATTCATCCGGAAATATACCATTATCGAGGGACTGTTTAAATATAAGATATAGAGGCAAAGCTAATTGAGAAGAACACCGCTTAATGAATAATGGAGGTTAACCATCAGGGCCCGGGCCTTTCGTAACACCTAGATTCGAAAGGTATTTTTCTACAATTTGTTGTGATATAACTTTATCGGAAAGAGATATTACATTTGAATGATTATAAAAAGAACTAGACGGTTGTGAACTATTGGAAGACTCAGGTTCAAACACGGATCTAAAATGCTCATTAAACAAGTTTGCCATCCCTTGTCCGTCCGTGGTAGTTTCTGTATGTAAGTACATTGAATCAGGTATATCATTGACACCTTGTTTAGATTTCACATACTTCCAAAAGTGATTAGGATTTACATTTATACTACTTTCAGAACTTGCAATGTAGTTATGTAAGCATAAAGATTCCACTTTCTTTTGTCGCTTCCTAAGAAATGAGAACGTATCATAATCATTGATTATACCATAAGTCTTCCATTTACGATGAGCTTTTTCTTTTTCCTTAATGATCTTTATAAGCGCTCTATTATAATATAATGGATATTTCGTGGTATTAGATTTATTTATTTTTGGGACATGTGTATCCACACATGTGTATCGACATTAATGATATTATAAAATTCCATGACACAATGGTTTACACTATTCCCAGAAAAAACATTCTCCCAGTTAATGGAGGAAAGCGAATCCTTAATGACATCATAGTTAGCAAGATGAAACCCCTTTGAGATTTGCGGTGGGGGACGTAAGGAAAGAAGTGGAGTGAATTCAATAAACAAGTTAAGCGATGGATGATGAAAGTCTTCAGGAACTAGGAGAGCACATTACATGATAAGTTTGAAATAACTAAATCGAGGATACGACTATTAATGTTTACTATTTGATTATATTGAAAAAGCCCTGTGATGTTAAGAAAGACATTTAAAAGGGTGACGAGATGATCACTGTAAGGATTGGTTGGCTCAGCATGAGGATTCTCCGAAGTAACATTCCATACTGCCTTAGAAATATTAAAATCTCCAATCATAAGTATGTGATCATCAGGTTTATTTAGAATAAAACCTGATGCACGCTCAAAAAACATTTGAACTGAGTTGTCATGATCACGGCCATGAGGAAAATATGCACAGAACAGATGACATTTATTACACCCGTTATTAAAAATTGATGATATGCAAACATGTATTACTTCTGCATCGGCAAAACATGTTACATCGAAGGCAGAATCATCCAATGATACTAAAAGATCTTTGTGCAAAGCAATCAGAACTCCACCACCCATTTTATTTTGGCGTATATCGTAAGGCCGATCAGATCTATATACAGAATATGTAGAATCAAAGAGTTCAAGGTCAAAAATACCTGGCAGTAACCATGTTTCCGTGATAAAAATTATATCGTAGTCAGAGTTGACAACCGATTGAAAAAAGTCATTCGTTTTGGTCCGGAGACCTCTATAGTATATATTTAAGATGTTTACTCTCTGGCAACTCTATTCGTTACGTCACTGATTTAGAGCCAAGACCGGGTAATCGGGTACCCATTATGCTCGGGATCAGTGTTAGCTGATGAATGGGCAGGGTGGGTGATTATATTTCAGATCAACTATCATAAAATAATAATTGGATTTCACTTAGGTAAGTTCATCCAATTTTAAATTTTATTTCAAGTTGATCTGAAATATAATTGCTTTACAGTGTAGTTGTTTAGAGACATCTGCATAATGGGTAAGATTTGTGATAATAATAGGCACTAGTTATTATCGTAAAACTTTACATTCAGTAATTATAAAACTTGTTATTTTAGGTTTAATTTACACAAACTGGCTCATTACCTATGTAATGAGCTAATCCTTATTCGTGAACTTAAAAGTTCATACTAACTAAGGAGTCTTATTCATTTATTTAGTATTAGCTACTTGTACACGAACAACTTTATTAGTGCTGTATTATCACTTGAGATAAATTAACTCACTGCTATCTGTATATGTATCGGCCTATGTTATGATCACAGATAAGAGATAACTTGTTTTTAATTAAAATTAAATTAGTAATCAGAGTTTAAAAATGGCATACTTGATTATCTATAGTCTTGAGTATAGTATATTCTATATATATAAAATATTTTAATGCATATGGTTATACCAGTTACCAGAGCTGATTTACTTGTATAATCAAAGGTGATTTAGTTGGTATATACAGTTTACGAAATCACAAGTGTTATCATTGCTTTGGGTGTAATTTGTATGTTTTTTTACAAATTTAATGAACTTCCTACCTAGTCACATCTAAAGGCGCACTAGCCGTTGAGGTGGCATGGTTCAAAGTGCTATGTGATGTGTTCTTTATTATAATAATTGTCTCATTTTGTATTATTCTCTTTTACAAAATATTAATATTAATCTTGAAATTTTTGCACGCTAGTATATGCCTACCAAAACATGTAAATGGACTCCATAAATATGTCACACCTTTTTATGCCATGTCTTAGCAAATAAATGTTATTATTATTAAAAGTGGTTTCTTAGCAATAATACAGTGGTGACATCCCTAGTAAGTATAAACTATGTGTCAGGAAGTCACAACTCTTCTAACTATTTTATATTTATTTACTTATGTATATAAGTGGAATTGATTCCATCTCACTTGATTCTCAAAGGTGAAATTGCCTTTAGTGTGTTCTTAATATTAACATTATGCTGGGTATAGTCAAGAAGAGACCTGACTGGACATATTTTAATCTCTATGGAATAAAATGGTAGGTCAACTACAATAACTACTTCCCTTTTTGTATGTAACATTATTATTATTATTATTAATTTTTTGATCCCAAGTACGTTATCTTTCTGTTAGATAAGAAAAAAAGTCGTTCAGTTTTATAGCTGACAGAATAAGCACCCGTTGAGCACTTGCCAAAGCTTAGTTTTTGGTGAGCATTTCTAGAGCCAGAGGTTCGCGGTAATTCAACTAGATGATTAAATACAGTAGATGGTTATAAATTTACATATGAGTATTGATCTGTGATCCGTTTCAATCTGAATAGGCCTATTAAGGACCACTTCATACTATCGTCAGCGCTTATCTTATCTTCCCTTCCATGAAAAGGTAAAGGGCAGATTTCATCAGGGTATTGTAAACAGCTCTTCTAAAACTGTATAATAATGGGGACATTACAAGTAATACTGTATTGTTTCATCATACCTGGTGAGATGGATGTTAATATTATATTCCATTGAATAGACAATTAAGTAGCTCTCTGCCAAACCTCGGCGTCTCAATGCTGTCTGCAGAAGATGGTCGTTGCTAGGGTGAGGTCGCGCATTCTAAAAGATTTGAAGAGGTTAGTGCTGGGCAAAAATATAATTGGCTTGGTTATTGTGAAGCTCTTTGCTAAGTGCTGCCGAGGCTATGACTCCAGACTGGATAAACCAGAATGTTTTAGTTTAATCGATACTTTTTGTTATCAGGGAAAATAGTGAGAAAGCATAAAAGGTATTTTTGCTCTCAGTGAAGCATCAAAATGCATAGGAGTACCATTTCTATTGATTTTAGATGCAAGAAGATCAATATGTGAAATCCATAGTCAAGCCAAGCAATTTTTAAATTATCAAAATGCCTTATCACACTATTCCCACCAAGGAACTTATACCAGACCTGGAATGTGCAAAGGCTGCCGATACGCAGTCCGAGTGAGATAGCTTTGCGAGAGCCCTCTGTCCCTTTTATTAGGGTAACCAAACAATGTAGGTATTTAGGACATTATAACGTGAACAAAATCATTTGATTTCATAAAATCATAATGCTATAGGTTATAGAGGATAAAATAAAATAAAACGCATGCAACGATTCATATATTTATTGGTATTCATGTACTTACAGCCATGGTCACACATTACTAAACAAAACAGTTTTATGCAACTTCTGTCTAAATTTGTTTTCTGACCTCTAATTTTTAATGTTTGAGTTTTACCGTGGCTCATCAAACGGGCGGTAAGATATTAAGATGCAATGCTTTTAGTAAGTTGCATTTCGTGTGAATCTTCACATTGAAATGATTGAACAGGATGTGGTGGATCAAAACATTATCTCAAAATACTATAAAAGTTTTGCAAAACAAATAATATAATTTTGTTTTTATTTACCTTTATTAATGACTGAGCTATAAAATTTGAATATTTTTTCTGTATACAGAATGATTTGAAAAACAAATTTAGAAACATATTTTAATTTTCCTCTGTTTTCGAATGACGTAAAGGATGAAACTGTGCACACATCAATAGAGTTCATATTGTCATGATCCTCATGTTTCTTAATAAACAAGGCAGAAAGACAATATTTGCAACTTAACTTTTCGGATATACTTTTTGCACAGCATCCAGCCATTTAGTATAGTATATCGTTTTTGTAATATGAAAATTCTTCATTGTCAACATAAAACAGTAAATTGATAAGTTGTTGGTCTTCGCTAGCCTCGTGATAACTGCTCGTTTAAGATGTCTGAATTCCAAAACTGGAGTCATTTCAAAGTCATCCTCACTGACACAATTAGCGTTTACACTGGGTTTTACGCTATTGCGAAACAAAAGTTTTCGCAACGAGTACCGAAATTTAAGCGAACTCGGGTTATCATTTAAGGCACCACACCGCCTAACGCATGAAAAAAATATTTCAAGATTATCTTGCGAACATTTATAAATTAAAAAGTATTTCATAGCGTTTTCGTTATCTTTTAGTAAATCAAGACACAAGTTTGCAAAGCTGTATGTGTCAATAATAAATCCAAGAGCAGGAGTTTTGCGACGGTGTTCAAGGATATGTTTGTCATTGATTTTAAACTCATCAAATAGTTCCTAGTTTCGGTGAGCGCATTCATCCAAATTTCAAGGTTTTGCAGACGTAATGGTGACTTAAAGCCTTTGCCAAAGGGATTTTTCGAATTCAATATATCAAATATTCTATCCAAAAATCGAATATACTCAACAGTTGCTTCGCTTCCTTCAAAACGCTTATCGCCACTTTTTGTTAAGAATTCGATTGCATCGGCAACTGAATTGCTCAACACTTGTGCTGCTAATTTGACATTCATCTTTTTACCAGAAAAAATTATGTGGTTACTAGTAAGTTTGTTGGCTAGTTTCAACCCTTCCTCTTCTTGTATTGCATCTAATTGCTTTATAAAGTTGAATTTTATGTCACCTTTCGGAGAATTGATATTAGTTTCTAGAAAAACATTTCTGGCCAGCTTGAGCATATGGGGAGTATCTAAGATGCAGTGGATCTGGCAGTATTTTGTTGGTGTTTAAAACTTGTCTTCATTTCAGGTAGTGTGAACCTACATCCCAAAAGCTCATAAGTCTTGATATTAACACAAGTTCCATCACAGGTTATGGATCTTACTGTAATATTTTTTTCTGATAACAACCTAATGGTTGTTAATATTAACTCTGATTGAAGTTCAGCTGATATTTTGTTAATAAAAAAGTAAGCTATGGACATTTAAATATTTTTGTGAAAGATACAACCATGAGAACAAGGGCTTCGGTAGCTAAGGCTTCAGAGTCATTGGGTATGATTCCCCCATAATCTACATAGACCCAAAATTTCTTCCTCGGAGGTGCTCGGCATAGGACTGATTTCAAGCTTTTGCTCAGGAACTACTGAAATATTACCGGGTTTTTCAACAAACACTTCTTCATCTATTACTGGAGCAGCTTGAATAACCATATGGCTTAGAACAGTTATCTCTTTTCCTGGTGGAATAATCTTAGGAAAAATTGTTGGAACAGCATCGGATTTCAGTTTTGAAACTGAACAATGTGCTATTATATCCTGGGGCCTGAAGTGCAGACTACAAATAACAGAATATTTTTTGATATTTGAATTACTTGGTATGACATCCAGCCATTTTTTTCTCAAAGATTCTTTTCTAGGAAATCTGAAAACAATTAATAATTTAAAAAAATAAAATAAGTAAAATTTTTTTTTTTAAAGTCAAGATTTTATTCAATCATGATTCATAAAAGCCTTAAGGTATTTCGACAGTACCTTTTCTGATTTTTTGCTCTCGAGTGCAATGCCTCAAGCTTTTATAAATCATGATTGAATAAAATCTTGACTTTAAAAAAAAAATATACTTATTTTATTTTAAAGTTTTTAGAATTAATATATTTTGTCATCATCAAAAAGTTCTGATCAAGACCAATCTAACGAGCCAAAAACACGGTAGATATCCATCTACTAGGATGCAGATCCTGTGGCCACCTTCCGTCTAAATCATCAGACCAGCTCAACTACACCAGATTATTGTATTGTCATAGTGTTCATACATGTATGCAAAATTTCACGTTAATCGGATAACTGGAAGTGGGTTAAAATGAGTTTCCAAGATTTGAAAAAAATTTTACCTACCTACCAACCTACCTATAAACTTACAAACAGAGCAAGTTAAATAAATGCTTGTAATAATACGTAGTGACACACAAATCAGTGATTAGCATAGAAAGTTTAATCTAGATTACCTACTATTTTATGTTTGTCGAAAATATGACTGCGAAAATAATCCTGAAAATCCGTTCATTATAGGCACACTACTTCGTGAATTGAAAAATACTTACTTGAAGTAAGAAATACCGCATCCCGCATAGGACTCGCTTTTACAGCCTGGAATCGCACATTTTTTAACCATATTTATTATGTACGAATAAAGAAATATTGCCGAATTACGGTTGAATAAATATCACCACGTTGATCACCACAAATATAACAAACCCAAAATGGCTGATGGGATGCCAGTTCAACTTAGATACATCCTACCACAACCTACTAATAATCTATTCTTTTTCAAACAACGCTTTAATACCGTGTCAAAATTATTGGAAAAAGAAAATGTCATTATAAACGATAATTTAAAAATATTAGGATTAATAGAAAGATAAGCAGAAAGATTGTAATATTTTTTAAAAAGAGATGACAAACTTGTTTTTTTTTTACCATTCCTACTACGTTCGAAAAACAACCCTTCTGGCAACACTTAAGAAAGGGACACAGTGCTCCCGAAGCGCTTTCTCTCTGGGACCGGATTTCTCTCTGACAAAATGTTAATCGGAAATAGAACTTAATTTCATATGCATAAGGTTATTTTCTTATCGAGGAAAAAATGTCGGTGCACATTCCAGGTCGGGTATAAGTTCCTTGATTCCCACTCTTTGTCCATGTTTGTTGGCCAAAAATGCTTTATCAGCAAATGTATTTTCTTTAAATGAAATAAGAAGCATATACATACCCACAATTATATCTCTAATCGTTAATTAATTAGGGAGAGGAAACTGCATACTGCTTATGTTAATAGTACATGCAATGGCGGTTGTGTAACAAAGCTAAAGAGCGCTGTTAAGATTGCCAAGTTGTTAATATGGAATTGCTGTTAATTGTCCATCTGTAGGCTTCCAACACTGCCGCCATTGCAGTATGCTTCCCATTCTGAGAGTGATGTATCTGAAAGTGTATTTGGTTATAATGTCTAAGAGATTATATTATTTTGAAAAAAAAACCTGTTAGTATTTTGGTACAAGGTATAAGGTTGGATACCCTTGGACAATCAATTATTGTGATAAAATAATGCTAAATGTTTTTTTCTTTCCAGTTTTACTATACACCAAGCCATGTAGTATGGCAGCACAAGCTGTGACTTAAGTTCTAAGTATTTTAGCCAATTTCCTTAACCCTATTCTTGGCAAAAAAAAAAAAGTTGAATTTCCAAATGATTTTCCAAACACAAGTTATGTATGTATCTAAGGACCAGGAAAAAATATTTTAAAAAATCTGATATTATTACAAACTAACTTATCGACTGTATCTCTCAGGATACACCACCAAGATAATAGAACAAATGAACTCAGTGGGTCTGCATCCTTTAGGACACGTTGCCAGGTTATGTGAAATAAAAAATATAAATTTTCTGTTTAAAATTTTTAATTAAAGTTTGTACTTATTATGAAAAAACTCGTGAAAAAAAACAATCTTAACTTATAACATGAAAATAACACTTAAATTAACAGGCATTGCTCACTAAAAATAAAACTAAGTAACTCTTCTCAATAAAAACTGTTCTCAAAACTTCGCAATAAAACTTAAAATGACTTACTTATTTGTCAGAAAACTTAAAAGCACTAGGGTGACTACTTGTCTGCCTTGTGAAAATTCACAAAACAATTTCGTTCTGGCTTAAGACAGAGGCGCAAAAGGCACTTTGAACAAGAAACAGTAGTTTGGCCCTTGGTACAAAATTTACATCTCCCTTTCGTTCCAAAAATTGGAAAGTGACCAATCTCGTCGTAACTGACGTCCAGTGGAGGCCTTGGTGCAACTGGAGCATGAATCACTCTCCTTGGAGTGGGCCCAGGAACTTGACTCTGGATCGTATCTCCCCGGCCGCGATGAAGAAGGCTCTGCGCCAGTTGGTGCCGAAACTTTTTCAGTGGTATCGTTTTTTGTGTACTGTGCCTTCGGTACAAAATCCAGCTGTTATTTACACAAATATCAATGATTTGTGACACTATTGGCAAATACCACCGATGGCCCCTGAAGTCTGTCCTATAAAGAGCGATTAACATATCCGATAAGTCTACGCCCCCCATGTGGGCATTATAATGTTTAATTATATTGGGGCAGGGTACCGCAATCTTTCTTTTTGTTACTTTGTCGTAACGCTGTATTGTAGTTACAGGTTCAACTGCAACGTAACTACTGACTGTAGTCACGCATTTATTGTCCAACCATTTCACGACACATAATTTATTTTTGTTACACACAACCTGCGAATGAGTTCCCCTTGGTTTTTTTTTCAGATCTTTGTCTGCAAGTAGTTTTTGTTCTGCCCCACGCAACCTATTGGACCTAATGGTACCCAATGAAAATATGCCCATTTGTTCTCGTAAATAGTTTACTAATTCCAGACTGGTAAAGAAGTTATCGAAATAAACCACGGAACAAGCACGATCTGGTATATTTTTACACAAGGCCAGGACTACTTTTGCACCCAGACCAAAACTGGACTCCTCAGGCGTGAGTGGATCGTATCGAAAGGTATCTTCACCTCCATAAATTATAAAGTCGTACACGAAACCAGATACACCAGCGCGAACGAAAATTTTATAACCCCACTTTTTCGGTTTATTTTTCACGTATCGTTTTCTATTACCTGCTTTCTTTCCTTTGTACGGGACCATCATTTCATCCACACTGAATCTGGTTTCGTGCGGGACATTAATAAAGTTTTGACGTACTTTTTGTATCAAAGGCCTTACTTTGTAATAACGGTCACCATCGTCTAATAAATTGTCATTAAAATGGATGTATCTCCGTATCATTTGAAATTTTTTAAGTGGCATAATGTCAGCAATAGCATTGTAGCGAAATTCACGTGACCAATAATCTGTGTACGCGGGTAAGTCGACAATTCCCATCAGAAGGTTTATGGCTATAAAATCAGTGATTTCCGTTTTAGTTAAATTCAGGGGTGTACCTTTTTGTTGCATGTAATACAGATTTGATTGCTCAGTAATATAATCAAAAATGTCATCGGAAAAAAAATCACTAAAATACTCAAGGGGACTTTTGGCTACTTCAGGTAGTGGAATATTTTTATCTGAGACCTCAGCACAGTATTGGAATTCACGTTTGGACCAGTGGAAATTGAGTGGCCTCTGACGAATAACTGGCTGTCGAACTGCTCTCGGAATCCTTGCTGCTACTGTCGGTCTTCGTAATCGACTGTTAGATGCGATCACTGGGGACGGTGGCGCAGAAATCGACGAAGAACCTACGTTATTCAAAAGTGACGGGCTTTGTCGTACTTCTGGTTGAAGCTGAGTCTGACTGGTTGAGGCTGAGACTGACTGGATAGGTTGAGGTGAGGCCATCAAAGGAGATTGGGTTATAGCATCATTTACATCTGCTATTTCTTCGTCTGACCACAAATTCAGATTTTTCATGGAAGATGGTAAGGATGGTGCAGGTGAAGAATCATTGTCATCCAACTCGGCGTTAGGGTCATTCTTTTCAACATGGCGCAATCTAGTTGAAAGATGCTGAAGTTCATCTTCGGATTCAGTTTCGTCATCGTCCGATTTTCTAGATGGCTTTGGTACAAGAGCACATATTTTTCTAGCTCGGTGAAAAGAAGGTTGCGTTCCTCCCTAAAACAGAAACCCATTCTCATGTCCATGCAAAGCTTAGGTAGGTGCATTAGGTACCTATGCGAAACTATTAGGTACCTAAGTAACAAATGTTAATTATTATTATTATATTGGTAGGTGCCACTGGTGCCATATACCCGGTAATTACTAGCAACATTGCCTTTTCCCCAAAAAATATAGTGCAAATCAAATCATAGCGGTCCTGGCAACGAATCCTACAGGATACCTTACCCGTCCGAACAATATCCTAGGACACTTGGCAATGTATCCTGCAGAATACAGCGGACTTTGATGTTAGTTTGAGAAGCTAAATGCAACTTTCATTGTATTTTTTTTACTTTATAGCATACACACAAATATATAAAATAACATAACACCAGTTTTCACTCTATCCATTAGTGATAAATTATTAAAATACATAAAAACTTACCTTCTTTCGCGGGATCGCACCTAACCGGCTCGCCATTTTGACAGCTTTTGAACGAATTTGACAATCAGATCTGTCAATGTCAGTTAGATGCGTTCGGAAACCTCTACTTTATTAAAAATAACATTGCGTTCTAGTTTACGTAAATAGTAATTTGAGTGAGAATTTTTTGAAATTGATTGTGTCTTGAGGAATACGTTGCCAAGAAAAGGGTTAATTGGTTAAGTATTTTTTATAATGATGGAACTTTTTGATGGTTTACAATGAGTAAGGCACTGAATAAGGTACAGTGTTGCATCTCTGTTAGCTATGCATGCATCATAACTATAGCATACACACAATACACATAGATAATCATTAGGAGTATTGTTTGCAATTAACCTTATTTTTAGAGAAAGCTAAACACTGGTTACCAAAATTTTGTAAGACCGCTTGGGTCTGTACACAGGCCACAAGGTAGTGTGCTAAATTGATATGAAACACATAATGTCCAGAACTGCAAAAAAAAATCCGTGTTCTAGTGGCACTGTACGGGCAATAAAAAAAGAATAATATTAAACATATAAATTATGTCAAAAACAACAGATACAGATGTTTTCTGTATTCTATATGCACTGCTGCAAAAGCAAAAAAAAAATATTCTTCCTAATCTATGGAATTGGAACAACTATGAACTTAGTTTTGTTCTATTAACTTCCATTTGGAAATATTTTACTTAAACAAAAAACTTGGTCTCAAACATCCCGTACTTATAAATTGGCTACTTTTACAAGTTTGTTTGTAAAGCCACAGGCTCTATTAAACGAGTTTCAGAATGCCTTTTGTATATTAACTAGGCTCCCTTATTAGGTGCCCTGTTTTTTGAGAAAGACAATTTGTATTAGTATTATTGAGAAGGGTAGGTAACCCATTAAACCCAAAAATTTGTGGGGGGTAAGGACCCCACAAGAGTATTACTAAGCTATACATAAAGAATAATTTGTAATATTGTCTGCATGTACCTGGATTTTTATGCCTGTTGGAGACCATAGTGCAGCTCTCCCGGAGCAAAATGGATGTGGTCTGGGCGGTGAAACTGACTTTGTGGCATGGTTCCCCGAGTCCACCATAAGGTGTCATCACCCTGGTTTGCTGCTGGGGTAAACTTGGAGGTAGACCAAACTGGTCTCCTATTGTACTTTGTTCCGTACTCGGCCCATCAGCAGCCTACTAAGCTGCTTGTTTTCTTCACTTTGTGAAGATGGGAGCTCCTAATTAGATACTCAGCATGGCTGCTAGGGTGCAACTGTATAAGTGCCCATCCTTTTTAACTTATGCAAAAAATATGTTGTGATTATTGTCGAGCATTGGAAACATATATCTGTCAGGAGCTTTGAAGCTTCGCAGAGTTGTTAATAATAATATGATTTTTCGGCTGACTCACATCAGCCAGGTCGCTTTCAATTGTAGTGGTTATGATCCCCGCTGGTGTGCGACAGTTACTAGGTAGTAATCCCCATTTCAGAGCTCTCTATTAAATGTACTATCTTCATTTAATTTATGAACTTCTAGGAGACTTACTTTTCATTTCCTTTTTTCTTCCTGGTAAGGTCCATTCGGTACAATATGTACCCAACATATAAATATTTGGTAATATTAAATTTTATAAGTACTGAAGGCCCAATACCTTTCGAAAAGGTGCTTGCCATTGGGTCTGGGTAGTTCTCATCAAAGTGCTCGACCTGAGTAACTTTCTCATTCAAAACTATCTTGCATGCATCAGTGGCGGATTTATAGATTTGCCGCCCGTAGGCTATTCAATTTTTGCCGCCTCTAAATTTTGATATCTTAGTCCACAATCATATCAATTTTCTATCAATAAAATTCCAACATTATAATTTGTGCTCCATCATCCTCGTTACATCAACTTTTCCCATATAGTTATTATTATTGAGAACTATGGTACCGTGTTAGATCCTTGATTATTTTTACAGCAAAGAATTATCAAAAAACATTATTTTAAGGAAAAAATATCTCAATCGTATACCACTTTTAAAGTAAGGTAAGGTATGTCTTAAAACTATACAATGCTTACAAAATATGAATTAAGCTTACGTAAAAAACATACATTTGGCGAACGTTGATAAACATTTATTATTACACTTACAGTTTAAAAACAATACAATAAATATATCTTTTCTTTATTATTTGTTAGCATTATGATTTAAGTTAAATTATAAAAGCATTACAATACTTTTTTGCGAGACTTTGAATTCGCAAAATCATTTATTATATCGTCGCACGAAATCTTGTTCATTAGCTCTGACTCTATGCACAAGAGAGCTAAAGCGTTTAGCTTTTCTTGACTTAAAGTCGATCGTAGGTAGTTCTTTACTCTCTTCAAGCAAGAGAAGCTTCTTTCACCTGAACAATTTGCCGCTGGTGTACAAAGAGCCATAGGAAGTGCTATATCCAAGTTTGGATAAATGTTTCCTAGATTCTGTTCTTGCAGGAATGAAGACAGACTTATTAATGATCCAGAAATTGGTTTTATTGAAATTCTTTCATACGAAAGGTAGCTTTGAAAGTGTAGTAATTCCTGAACTAAGTCTGTTTCTAAATCATTAGGATACATTTTTTGTAAAAAACTGGCTTTTTCTGTCAGAACTGATGGTAACAACTCATTCATTTTGGTAAGAAATGAAAATTTTTCGTTAAATCCTTGATAAGCCTCTTGCCGTTTTGCTAACTCGGATATGAGTCTATCTATGACAACGAGAAACGTATTAACCCTGAAGTGATCACTCGCAGCTATTCCAATATCTTCATCTGGTGTCTCATCAAACCTTTTTTTTCTTTTTGGTTGTCTTTTTTTCATCTCTCTTGTATATTCTTTCGATACACTTAACTCGATCGCCTTTTCTTCGAAGTACTTGAAATTCTCTCGTTCAGCTATGAAAAACTTACGAAGTGATTCGTAAAGATCAGCAACGGTAATCAAATCTATGTTAGAAGTCTGAATTTGAACATACACTTTGTTGATTCTCTCTAAAAAAACATCCCATACAACAACCATTACCGCCGTTTCCAGTTTTTCTAAATTCAAAAGTATTCCCGCCGCTTCCTGTCGCGTTACAGGCTTTTCGGTACAGTTTTAAGAACTTCGGGCCAAGATTCTTTTAAACTTTTACATGCATCCTCTCTAGCTGACCAACGTGTCAGATTTACCCTTTTAACACTTTTTCCTTTTCCGATTTCAGTCATTAACTTTTGCCAGTGTTGTGTGGAGTTCACAAAAAAACGTAGATTTCCTGTAGCAACATGAAAAAGCGACACGCTTCTGTAGACGATTCAGCAGCCGCAGTTGCCACTAAATTCAAAGAATGGGCAGAACATGGCACAAAAAAAGCGTAAGGGGCTTGGTCACGAATTTTAGCTTGCAAGCCATTGTACATGCCAGACATATTCTCGGCATTATCATATGATTGTCCTCGGCAGTCTTCAATATTTATACCCAGTGTTTCGAGTTCGGAAGTAATGGCAGAAAACATTACTTCAGCTTTATGTCCCACTGACGGCAAAAACTTGAGAAATCTTTCACATGGTTTACCTGAATCTAAAACGTATCTAATGACAAGCGTAAGTTGGTCTATATGGGCTATATCTGGTGTAGAATCAATGATGAGGGAAAAATATTTCGCCTTTTTTATCTCATTTCTAATCTGTTTCAAGACTTTATCACCCATTAAGAGAATGAACTCATCGCAAATGGTCTTGATAAGTAACTGGTACTTCCTGATCCTTGATTGCCAAATCGTTCAATATGACGAGCTAAAAAAGGATCAAATTCTGCTAATAGTTCTAAAACCATAATAAAAACAACAATAATTTCCATTATGTGGATCTCCGAACTTTTCATTTTTTCCTCTGAAAGAAAGACCTCTTGAACACAGTCGCTTTACAACGGTTACAACTCTCATCAGAACATTTCTCCAGTAAGTAATTTCTTCATCAATCTGGACCTGTAGTAGATTATCGAGTCGAGTCGGCCATCAATTTTATTCCTATCTCTCAAACTAAGGATACTAGATTTATGACGTGCAGAATTTTCATGTTGAGCTACTCGATGTTCTGCATTTTTCCAGTCATTGAATCCTCCGTTCCCAAAATGAGTTCTACACTCCAATGGACCAAATGCCAAACAGGGTCCACAATACACAGATTTTTTACTTTCAGAATAAACTAGCCAATTTCTGTCTTTCACTTCATTATTTCTCATTTTTCTTTGGAAAATACTAACTGGCAGAAAACGACGCTGATCAGAATATATTCTTTCACTTTTAGAGATGTCACAAGATTTGTTTTGATCAAAACCGTACCTTGCGATAACTTCCCGCAAGTTATCGTTCATTTCCCACAGCGCTGGATCTTTGTTTAGACTTATGGTTGATTGTATTTCCACGTTACTTGTACTTGACGTCTGATTCTGAGACATATCTTCAATTGTGAGGCTTATAGATGATTCCTCTTTTGCCTCTCTATCAAAAACATGAAGATCTGTTTTTTCAAAATCAGAATGTTTAATGGGCAACGGTTGTTCTGGAACAGCAGAATATATATCGGTCACATCTTCTTTAGATTGTGTTGTATCAAGACATATGTTTGAAGCTTCCGGGCTCAAAACACTGCTTTTACTTTCAGTTTTAAAAAAAACTAAATTTTTACTGCCTGTCGAATGATTTATTTTTGCTCTTCTCTTTTAATTTTTGCTCTTTTCTTGTACTCAGCTCCACTAAGTCGCTTTCGTCCATCACTCATTCTAACAATTTTTGATTGAAAAATCGAAAAAAAACTGAAACAAAACAATATTAAATTAAAAGTTTTACACGCTTTGCAATCCATTCGTGTGTTAGTACACCCAAACTTGGGCTATACATTTTCATGCGCTCTGTTAGTTGCTACCCAGTAGCAAGCTAAAATTACCTAGAGAATATATTTTATTTCGTGCACTTAAAAGACCGTGTGCCGTGTCCAACTTTACCATAATTAGTGTCATACATTAGCTGCCAGTGTCAGGTTCGACCTTTGCGTTAATTCTTGTGACTAAAATAAAATAAATTAATATATTTTGTCTGTGTTCAAAAAGTCGGCCATTTTTTCAATTTTTTCATCGTTTCATGTTTTTTATTTCGTTCGTTGTGTGAAAATAAAATGAATACGTAAGTAAATTCAATTATCTTTCCATTTATTATTTGTTATTGTGCTTGTTCAGTGATGAATAATTGTTTATATTTCGTGTTTAAAGTTTACCTAGTGAAATATTTGCGCCGACATGGTTGCCGATTACATTTTTTATTTAACATTTTTATTTAACATTATTATTAAAAATAAATAAATTAACACATTGGATAGGAAATTTAATCAGTATTCTAGAACAATAATTGTAACATATTGCTTCCATAGAAAATTTAATAGAAATCGGAGTTTTCGTGCATGCGGGCGCACAGTGACCGCGAAGCAGTCTAGCGCTTGACAGATGTCAGACAGCATTGATAAAAACAGTAACATACAACGACACGCCAATGGATTTATTAATGAATGAATCAACGTAATCACTCGAATTATTTATTCAATATAAATTTTTATTGTACTCACCAGAGATGTTATAGTATAAAATTATTCACACAATCCACGAACGAAACACTTCAAGAAATTATAGTACACAACTAGAAATATGGGTTCCTTTAAATATTAGCATTAATATAGTGTTAGAAATTGCAGGGCGCAAACATCAAAAGTGACTATTCTCTTGTTTTTGAACTAAATAGAAGACGTGAATTCCTCGTTGGTATAGCCACACTATATCTGTCTCACTTACTCTCGAACTCAATTCTTCGCCGCTTCGGCTCACGTAGTAACCCTATCGCGCTGCACTTGTGCTATCCATTCAGCCAGACACTCTTACCGAATCGTCATGTCGTTTGTTCTGGCGTTACAATACAAATACGACTACGAAATTGCATGCCTTAAGTGCGAAGCGCGTAGTAGGTATGCTCTACTCTTGCCTAAAAATCTAAATCCGATGTTTTCTCACATTAAACCTAACCTAACAAATATGATGTACATGAATATTATTTAAAAAGCAACTTATCGGAAAGAAAAATGATCGCTGAGCTTATAAAAATAATTTTTTCGGTTATGAGTTATGATTAATTATTTTTTATTTGAAAGGAAGTAATTTTAATGCCATATCGTATGGATTTTGGATGATCGTGTTCAAAGTACACAAAGTACACGATAACTTTCGAAAAAATATTTTTTTCACTACTATTTTTTTTAATATACTTGTTTAACTGGAGAGAAGCCGTTGAATAAAAAATTGCAGCTGAGTATTGTTTTATATTATTATAATTAATTCATTCCGATTGGCATTTTCTGAAAAAGTTGGCTTTGCGAAAAAGTTATCAAATCTACTGATGTAAACATTTAATTTAAATAATTCGTGTACGACATGAGCGCTTAAGGCCTGCTCATTTGGATTTTCCAAACTTTTTCTTACTGCAAATAAAATAATTAACTGATAAAATGTATCAATTTTCTAATGAGCAAATTGTCTCACTTCATATTTTGTGGAGGGAATTTTTTTATTGTCAAGTCACAGTTGTTCAACTATCAGTTATTTGATTAATATGATCTCTATAAGATATTGAACTAGTTTTTTATTTAATAAAAATTAGTCAATTTTAGTCAGTATTTTTATTAGACCATCGATATTATATCGATTGAATTGGGTAAGCAGATCTCATAATTATTAGGTACACGGAGAAAAAAATATAGCAGTTATCAGTGAAGAATATATGTAAAAATTACTAAATTTCGATTATAATATCGAATCGCGATATTCTAAAAGTTCATAATCATTAATGTATAATTAGTAAAGCGTTTAGGAATTGTTCATGCAGAGATGTTGAAATATTTATTAATTAGCACTGCATATGAGAATATTTCGATTTTTGTGAAATATTTTAATTTCTCTCCAATTTTCGAAATTCGTATTATGTGTGTGTATAATTTTTTTTTTTTTATTTGTAAACCGAAATAATAAATTTATGAACTAAATTTGCCGCCCCTTAAAATTTGCCGCCCTAGGCTCCAGCCTACTCAGCCTGCTGGTAAATCCGCCACTGGCATGCATCCATATATGAGAAATCAGAGATGTTTAAGCAGGAAAACGAACAGCATAACGTTATTACATTTTATTCCAAAGAACACTGTCTCATGATATCTTAACTAGTTCTTTTATATCATAATTTTACAATATAATATAATCATATACGACTTCCTTTAGCGGTATTTTTTTAAAGAAATCCTATTGGTTAAATTAGCACCGGAAGTGTTATTACAAATATTTAATACATTTATCAGAGGAAGCAACTTTTAAAACAAACCGATTGGTTGAATTATAACCGGAAGAGAGTTATTACTAAATATTAAATACATTTATCAGCGGAAGTACACAACTATTACTCAAATATCTTTTAAATAAATCCTATTGGTTAAATTTGCAACGGAAGTTAGGTAATACAAATATTGAACACATTTATCAGTGGAAATGGACAACCATAGCTTAATTAAATACAAGATTGGTTACCTAAAAGTAAGATGCTAACACATAGCTGTGTGTATATTGATGCCTGAGTCATACCTTTTGTCATGATAATATCATGTGGCTATGCCAGATACTTCGTCGTTTCTTATATCTGGAACGGACATTGGTATTGTTTTTTGAAGTTGTTGGGACACTTTTACACTGAGATTAAACGTATCTCGTACGCATCTCGGTGGGCATCTCGTGCCAAATCAAAGCTGTGGTATCTCGTACCAAGTTTGATCTTCGTGATAGAGGTATCTCGTACCAACACGGTAGAAACCCAGTATAATACAATGCAATTTCTTCGCCATGTGCGTTATTGAGGTTATGTATCGGTAAATGTTATGTAGGTATCTGAAAGAAAGAACCTGAAAAATTTAATTAATTATTTTTCCTTTAACATCCGCTTCATTCCATTTGTGGTGCCTCCAGACGCCGTCTTGTCATCGTAGAGGGTCTTCGATATCGTCCTTTGTGATATATGATGGTCTTGTGGCTACCGATATTTTTTATCAGTTTCCTTTCACTGGCCGTTGCGACCCAATTTATACGTGCTCTATACGATAGTTTATTTAATAAAGGTAATATAGGTACTTGTATTGTACCATTTTCACAAAACCCATAAAAACTTGAAGAACAAAAGTTTTTTCCACGATGCCGTTGAAGTCGCGAAAAGAAAAGTGACGTAACGAATAGAGTTGCCAGAGAGTAAAAATCTTTTTTATCTCTGAACGAATCGCAATGCCATAGAATAACGAACAGGAATACTACACTGTAAAGCAATTATATTTCAGATCAACTTGAAATAAAATAAACGAATATCCGAATTTGGAGGTGTATATACACATAAGATTATGTATTTATCTATCTCTGCACGAGCTGCTTCACAAACCCGCTCAACAGACAAGCTAGTGATATCATTTCTATCTTTGCACTTTATATTACTATTCAATAATATAATCGATCCACCACCCTCCGCTGAGTCTGTTAAACATACTGGCAATTGTAAAGTTACTAATATTGAAATGCATGGTGTCTGGTTTTAACCAAGTTTCTGTAAAACGTAGTAAATCAATTGGAAATTTATCTAGTAATAATTCTATGTCGAGAATTTTGCCAGAGAAACGGTTAATATTTTGGTGTAATAGGTGTATATAACATGCATCTGACTTCTCTCTTGTCTTACGGACTAGTTTAAAGTATCAAAATGATTATTCACAGTGCTAGTAGAACCACTACCTAGCACTGTTTCTTAACCTATTCGTTGTTATATTAACTATAACAGAGTTCATATAAAAACCTAACAATGTAGCAATATGCAGTCTGCATTTCTTAGGGATAAATAGTGATTCCCTGGTCGGTCTTACACCACAAATAAAATGGTTTGTGTCAAATAGACTAAAAGTTTCATCATATGTCGTCATAATATGCATTAGATTATTTATATAGGCTATCTGTTTATTCTCAGTCTCAGTGTAGTATGCACTATAAGGAAATGTACACAATATAATTTTACCAGCATTTAGGCTTGTCAAGACATCAAAACTACTACTAAACTCTTTTCTGCTTAAGTTTAGACATTGACCTACTAAAATTATTATTATTGTGGAACTGTCATGGTTATTTTGTCTTATTTTATCTACAATTTGCCTATATGAGGCTCCTGGGATACAATAATTAATAACTGTGTGAGCTATTTTATTATTTAACTGTTGACGCTGTTCGTCTCTGGAACTCTCTGCCCCTATATATACGACAAGCCCACACGTCAGTCTCCTTCAAAGAACTGTTATTAGATAGCCGTCTGACTTCACGTTAAGCAGAAAATCAGCAACTTCTTTAGATGCAGCCTTACCCGTTGAAATATTGTATCTTTGTCAATAGTATCATCAAATGTATTCATCGTACATTTAATTGCTACAATGACACTGTTCCGATTCTTTTGTATCATCCTTTTTCGTTAGTCCGATATTTTGTTTGATAGATATTAATATATATTAATATAAGTCCTCATGCTGTGACTGAGCGCCCATCTTTGACGTGCAGATATTGAGTCTTTTTCTTTTACTTTTTCTTTTAAGAGAGGTAGGGCACAACGGGTTTACCCGTTCAAAATTGGAGCTGCCCGTCTGGGGATCGTACCTCCACCTTACAGAAGACCGCGGCCAAATAACGCTACCGTCAAGGTAGTGTTGTGTTCCCAGCGGTGAGTAAGGTCGCCAGTGCTCCGTGAGGAGGCATTGTGTCGGCAGTAGGGGGACCAGTGATGTATTACCGCTGCAGAGTTGCGTGGGCGTGGCATGTTGGCGCGGCGGTTAGGGAGACCCGGTGAAACGGTTGTCCGCTGGCCGCCCGCGGGTTGTAGGGGTCCCAAACCCAGGGATTACTTAACCTCCGCCCTGGGAGGCTGACCCGCCGCCCGCGCATAATCCCTGTCGCAGACGGTCGTGCCGGAGGAGGAGACCGGGGTGGACCCGGCCGGCTGCGGCAGGGGGGGACCGGGGGCCCTTCCGACTGCCGTGCCAGCAAGCCACATCACCATCGCGACTCTCTGGTGGATCTGCATTGCGCTTTGTCCCTTCTGCTGCTGACACAACGACTCCTCTCAACCCTCTCCCACCCCCTTCCTAATATGGCCAGACAAAAGAAAAAAAAGAAGTTTTCTCCAGCGGCCTCCCCATCCACAATTTCTGTGGACTTTTGCAACATCAGGGGAATCCACGCTAACATCAATGCAGTTCACCAACATCTTGAGACTGCACAGCCGACTCTTCTTTTTCTCACGGAGACGCAGATATCTTCCCCCGACGACACATCGTATTTGCACTACCCCGGGTACAAGTTGGAGCACAGCTTTG
Source organism: Falcaria lacertinaria (assembly GCA_951449985.1). Taxonomy (NCBI): domain Eukaryota; kingdom Metazoa; phylum Arthropoda; class Insecta; order Lepidoptera; family Drepanidae; genus Falcaria; species Falcaria lacertinaria. The sequence continues at coordinate 2,172,843 of OX602135.1, forward strand.
TGCGCCGTGCCGGGGTGTGTATGTATGTCCGGGAGGATGTCTGCTGTCACCGTCTCCACGGCCTTGAAGACAGGGACCTGTCGATTTTGTGGGCGCGCGTAGATTACGGTGGCCACACCCGAATTTACGCGTGCCTTTACAGGTCCCACAGCGGTGACTTGGACACAAATCGATTGTTCGAGCACCTGCAATCGACGACTGTTACAGTATTTGCGCAGTACCCCTCCGCGGAGTTAGTGATTCTTGGAGACTTCAACGCTCACCACGTTGAATGGCTTAGTTCTCGGTCCACTGACTCCGCGGGTAGGGCTGCTCATGACTTTGCCCTGGCCTATGGCTTCTCGCAACTGGTTCTTTCTCCCACGAGAATACCAGACATCGAGAGTCATACGAGCTCCTTATTGGACCTTCTGCTGACTACGCGACCGGACGGCTATACAGTCACAGTGGAGGCGCCACTCGGCTCCTCAGACCACTGCCTCGTCCGGTCGCTAGCGCCCTGCGCGCAGCCCGTGGCGGCTCAGCCACCCGGGTGGCGCCGCGTGTGGCACTACAAGTCAGCAGATTGGGATGGATTGCGTGAGTTCTACGCATCGTACCCGTGGAGGCAGCTCTGTTTCGCAACAGATGACCCCGACACCTGTGCGGCCGCCGTCGCTGAGGCGATACTGGCGGGTATGGAATGTTACATTCCCAACCCGCTGGTGGCTGCAGGGGTGAAGAGACGGCCGTGGTTTAATCGGCCCTGCAAAGAAGCTCGACGAAAAAAGCAGACTTTGTACGAGGCTTGGACCACGGCCCGCGCTAATCGGGATCCTAACATCTCTGCTGCCAAACGTCAACTGAATGCTGCCTCGAGGTCCAGTAAAGGAATGATTGCCAGGGCTAAATTCAATTTCGTCGGCAGAATTGGCGAGAGGCTGGCGAGCCTCCCTTCTGGGAGCCGCGCTTTCTGGTCTCTCGCTAAAGCTGCCGAAGGAAACTTCTGCCAGTCGTCCCTGCCACCACTACGGTAGCCGGACGGCATCTTGGCCCACAGTGCTAAAGAGAAGGCTGATCTACTCGGGTCTCTCTTTGCCTCGAACTCGACTTTGGATGACAGGGGTGGCATACCGCCTACCATCCCGCGGTGTGACAGCTCCATGCCGGAGATTCGTATAACCCAACGGGAGGTCCGGCAGGAGCTACTTTCTCTTGACATCCATATGTCGAGTGGGCCAGACGGCATACCGGCAGTGGTGCTGAAGCAGTGTGCTCCCGAATTGTGTCCTGTGCTGACGCGCCTTTTCGCGCTTTCCTACTCTAAAAGTGTAGTCCCGTCTTCGTGGAAGACTGCCCATGTGCACCCAGTGCCCAAAAAGGGTGACGGGTCAGACCCGACGAATTACAGGCCGATCGCTATTACCTCCCTTCTCTCCAAACTGATGGAGCGAGTGATCAATACACAACTTTTGAGGTACCTAGAGGTTCACGACTTGTTGAGCGACCGACAATATGGCTTCCGCCACAGTCGCTCGACTGGTGACCTCTTAGTGTATCTCACACACCGTTGGTCACTCGCCATCGAGAGTCAAGGTGAGGCCTTGGCAGTGAGCCTAGATGTAGCGAAGGCGTTCGATCGGGTCTGGCACCGTGGTCTTCTCGCGAAGCTACCATCATACGGGCTTCCCGAGGGATTATGCAAATGGGTCGCCAGCTTTCTGTCCAGCAGATGCATAAGAGCTGTCATCGACGGTAGTTGCTCCGATAGCATGGACATAAATGCCGGCGTCCCGCAAGGCTCCGTGCTATCCCCGACACTGTTCCTGATGCATATCAATGATATGCTGTCTATTGACGGTATTCATTGCTATGCTGATGACAGTACCGGGGATGCTTATTACACGGGCCGTGCAAACATCCCTCGTTCCGTGGTAGAGGAAAGCCGCGAACGACTTGTGTCCGAAATCGAGAGTACACTAAGAAGTGTCTCCGAATGGGGTCGACTTAACCTAGTCCACTTCAACCCCACTAAGACACAAGTCTGCGCGTTCACCGCTAAGAAAACTCCATTTGCTGTAACTCCACAATTCCTGAACACGTCCGTCAACATCTCGAAGAGCATTGGGATCCTTGGCGTCGACATTTCTAGTGACGTTCAGTTCCGTAGTCATTTGGAAGACAAGGCCAAGCTGGCATCCAAAAAGCTCGGTGTGCTCAATAGGGCGAAGCAGTACTTCACATCGGGGCAAAGACTGCAACTACAACTACTTACAAGTCGCAAGTCCGACCCCATATGGAGTACTGCTGTCATCTGTGGGCGGGGGCACCTGGATGCCAGCTTGCGCCTTTTGACTCGGTTCAAAGGCGCGCTGTAAGAATTGTCGACGATCCCAAGCTCTCAAGCGGCTTAGAACCACTAAGTCTTAGGAGAGATTTTGCCTCCCTGTGTGTGTTCTACCGCTTGTATAACGGACAGTGTTCCGAGGAATTGTTTGACATGATGCCCACGGCAACATTTTACCATCGCACTTCTCGCCACCGGCGGGGAATTCATCCCTACAAGTTGGAACCAAAATGGTCCCGAACTGCACCTGGTTCCAAAGGAGCTTCCTCCCGCGCACAATTCAAAAGTCTGCGGCAAGATTATCAGTCAACTAGCTGTGCCCGCGACTTCGTACGCGTGGAATTAATTTTGTTGACAATTTCATGGGTTTATTTTTTGTTGCATCGTACCATTATTATTCATCCAAAATAAATTATGCCTAAGTAACGCTAATAGCATGAGCTACCTTTCAGTGAAAGTCCTGTTCAAATAAGTCCCGCCGTTCGGATGTTGTTCACAATTTTATGGATTCTTTATTAGTGCGTGACACCTTTTTTTTTATTTAAAAAAAGTAGTCTATGTTATGCCCAGTAAAGTTAGCTATGCCCAAGCAAATTCCATTCAAATCGGTCCAGCAGTTTCGTAGATTACCCTAAACAAACAGATAGCCCGACAAAAAAGTATAGTAGCATTGTATTTATAAATTATTTAATTAGGGTTCAACAAACGAAATTAAACCCATGAAATTGATTACTAATTTAATTCCACGCGTACGAAGCCTATTAAGTTATTACGGTCCCGTATTTGATTTTTTTTGTTGCGCGGAATCATATTTTTTTTCCAAAATAAAAGTAGTCTCAGCGACTGACGCCTACTAGTATTCTTTTCAAATGTGTCCCGCCCGTTGAAATTTTATTGACAAAATAAATATTCAATTGGTTTTTATTTTTGTACGTAACCCTAAAACATCAATTTATCCATAATTGTTTTTCCAAAATGAAAGTAGCCTATTTTACGCCTTATAGCATCAGCTATCTGCCAGTTCCGTTCATATCGGTCCAGCCGTTCGGATTTTGTTCACAATTTTATGGTTATTTATTCGTTGTGCGGAACCCTAATTAGTTTTCCAAAATGAAAGTAGCCTACGTTACGCCCAGTAAAATCAGCTATCTACCAGTGAAAGTCTCGTTCAAATCGGTCCAGCCGTTCGGATTTTGTTTACAATTTTATAGTTTTTTAATCGTTGTGCGGATCCCTAATTACTTTTCAAAATTAAAGTAGGCTATGTTACACCCAGTAAAATCAGCTATCTACCAGTGAAAGTTTCGTTCAAATCGGTCTAGCCGTTTCGGAGATTACCCCAAACAGACAGACACAGACATACAAATTTTTTTTTTATTGCTTTTTTGTCATTAGACACGTGTTTACTTTCATATGCATTTTGTAAAAAGCTGTTTTTTCGGGTTAAAGAATATTTATTTCTCATCAAGAAATTACAATTTCACTTATATGAGAAAACAAGTTTGCTTAATAAGTATTAAGTGCTCCGGCATTGAAATAAGGTAACTTATAAGTATAACACAGTAATGAGGAGGTATTTAATTTACAAACTACTGGTTCAGGAAGCAAGTTGTTAATTACAAATGGCTGTTAAATCTATACTTAAATATATTACAAACTGTACCAATTTTATATGAGGGTAGGTGATCATATTATGTGGGCAAATATTGTTTTATAAGTTCTTCTGCGGGTAATAGTCCATAAGTCGACTCCGGTCATGCGACTGCCGGTATATGAGAATGCAGTTGCGCGGCAAAGAGTAAATGACATTGCAGAGCGTAAACTTTACTGGTGTAGTAATGTGATGTCATTGAGTACGTGTTTTTTTAGTTTGTTTTTGAAAATTCGAAATGAGCTTGCATTCTTTATCTCTTTGGACAGCTTGTTATAGATTTGGACTCCTTCAAAAATAATTGTTCGCTTGCCATGGGTAGTTCTTGCTCGCGGAAGAATGATATGGTCTTTACGGCGACTGCTTTTATTATGCATGTGATGTATTGTTGTTAATGTAATATCTGTTTTCAGGGATTTATTTAAAATTTTCCGAATAAGTATACATGTATGATAAGTGTAAAGTTGTTTTATGTTCATGTATTTTGTTTCTTTGTATATTTTTACTGTAGGTGTTCGATAATCGTAATGAAATAACAATTTGATAATTTTATTTTGGGCAATTTGCGACCTGCAAATTGCCCAAATTGCTCTGCCTGAGGTTAGTTTTCGTAGCGCTACCCCCAATTTCAATTAGGTACATAATATGTGGTTTTACAAGGGAGTTATATATGGTTTGGCGTACGCGATATGGAAGGCATCGGACTATACTACGTAGTGAACCCATTAAAGAAGACAGCTTGGAACGAAGATGATCTATATGACTTTTCCAATATAGCTGGTTATCTAGTCGTAGCCCCAGATATTTCTCTGAGTGTTTTTGTTGTACTTCTTCCTTCTCAATTTTGGGGGGGCTATGCGGTGGGATTTTTTTGTTTTTGGGTTTGAAAATCATGTAGCTAGTTTTAGACGCATTAATAGTCAGTAGGTTGTCCTGAAACCATCGAATTAATTTATTTAAGTCTTCTTGAGCTTGATGCATCATGTCTGGTAAAGAAGTTCCAAAATAAAAAAGGCAAGTGTCATCTGCGTAAAGTGATATGTGTCCGTGTAGTGAAACTTCGTGAATAGAATTCATATAAATGAGAAACAGTAGCGGTCCCAGTATAGAGCCCTGCGGGACGCCGAACGATACGGTATGTGGGGTGCTTCGATAGTCACCCATCTTGACTATCTGAGACCTATTATTTAGGTAGGATGCAAACATTTTCAAAGCAATGCCCTTTACACCTATATCTCTAAGCTTCTGGAGCAGGACTGGATGGCTAACTGTGTCAAACGCCTTTTTTAGGTCGATAAAAATGCCCAATGCAAGTTTCTTTTGATCAATGTTTGTTTTAATTTTTGTTATTAAGTCTACTGTTGCAGAAAGAGTGCTGGATTGTGGTCGGAAACCATATTGCCGTTCAGAAAGAAAGTTTATTGAAGTTAAATATTGATCTAAGCGTGAATAGAGTACTTTTTCAATTATCTTAGATGGAACTGGTAGAACTGAGATGGGCCGGTAATTATTTCGGTCAGTTTTAACGCCCGCTTTGTAAATTGGAGTGACCTTGGCCACTTTCAAAGAATCAGGAAAAGAACCTTCAGCTAGATGTTTATTGATACATTTAGTGAGCCCGTCTAATAGTGAGTCACTTATACATTTAATAATTTTAGTTGAGATGCCATCCAGACCTACACTACAATTGGTATCGAGATTCTGGATTATTTTAAGTATTTCATTTTTTTCACAGGGGATAAACTCGGTAAGTTGGTTTGTGTGCTGTGTAGTTTCTGGTGTAGCTGTTGTAGGCATTTTCCGATCAGGAATTAACCTGGCAAGCGTTGATCCAATAGTTGAAAAGAAAGTATTAAAGGATTCACATATTTCATTTCCGTCCGTGATTGAACCAGACTGAGTCAAGGTTTTTGGAGGAGTGCAAACCGCTTTAATCCTATTGTTCGATAGTGTATTGATCAGATTCCACATTTTCTTTGGATCGCCTTTGGTTTTCATAAATTGATTGTAGTAGTATTTGTTTTTAGATGTTCTTATTTCTTCCGCGGTTCTATTTCTTTGTTTATTATAATGAGTTTTAAGGACTTCATTTTCTGGGTCTTGTCTCAGTCTATACCATGTTTCATTTCTTAATCTGATCATAGTAGTGACTTCACTGCAAATCCAGTCTTTTTGAGGTATGTTAAGAATTTTTGTCTTTGTAATTTTGTTTTCATTTATTTTTAGTTTGATGTAATTTTCAATGCTAGGATAATTGTAATCTAGTTAGTCATATGGAGATTCTTGGACGGAACTGTATAATCTTTTATAATCTATGGCTTCATATGTCACTCTTTTCTTAGATTCCGGTTTATGTTTTTTTATTGATACGAAAATCTGCTTATGGTCAGAGAGTGGGGAGTCCACAACTGCCATGTGAAAACTTTTATCCTTTAGATTAGAGCATACGTGATCAAGTATAGTTTTTGTTGTTTTTGACTCTCTCGTACAGTGGTCTTCAGTAATATTATTTACTAACTTATAGTCTGATTCGCGTAGTACTTCACGATAATGGTTGCTTTTAGGAGTTTTTGTAAGTAGGTCAATATTGATATCTCCAAATACTATAGCTCGTTTCTTTTGGGTTAGTTGGTTCGAATAGACTTCTAAGAAATTCTTGATATTTACATTTCCAGGGTTGTATACACCGCCTATGTTAAGTGCATATTTTTCAAGATAAACCCATAAGTAGTTTACACCTCCTGTATATAATTCTTCCACCAGGCTGTGACTCAGATCATTGTGTACGTAAATGGAGACACCACCACCTCTGGAGTCTGTCCTCAGATTAAAGTAATGTGTGTAATTTGGTAATTGGTAAGTCAGCGCTTCTTCGTTTGATTTCAGCCATGTTTCGGTTAAAATTATGAGGTGAACTGTACTCTTTATTGATCTAATACTACACTTTAACTCGTCAAATTTCCCTGGTCGGCATATGCTGCGTACATTAGCATAGAAAAAATTTAGGCATGTCTTGGTTATATTCAGATTTTGGTAAGTATGACACAGTTGGTAGGTAGCCACTGCTTCAGAGTTTGGTTGATTGCTTCCTAGTCTAGTCAGGCTTAGTTTTTTTGTTGTACTATTTTCGGGGTCCCTTTGATGTATTTTATAAGAAGATCCGTTTCTCCATTTTCCTTGCGGCGTACCAGTTCTTGGCTAAGTTCCTTAAGCAAGTTTCTTTCAGTCGGAGTCTGATCGTGATATAATCTGATGTTCCCTTGGGCTTTGGTTTTATCTTTCATTATGTCTCTTACTATTTGCGCATTTTCGAGGCACACTTTAAGTGGGCGCACTTTATTTTTGAAGAATTTTCCCAGTCTTTTTGTGTGTAGTATATTGGGTGTCGATGAAATAAGGTTTTGGAGTATTTTTTGCACAGAACTCAAATCCATCCTATCCCGTTCAGTGCCATCTGCATTTGAAGGTTCCGGCAAACCGACGATTATAACATTCTTACTCCTTTGGGCTCTGTCTTGTATTTCAGTTATGATTTTTTCATTTTCATACATTTTTGTAGTTGTATTGGGGGCTTTTTTTAGTTTTGCGACCTCTGTTTCGAGTGTATCAATCTTCTGGTTTGTAACAGAGTTAACATCTTTTAGTTCTGATATTTCAGTTTTCATAGACACGTTTTCAGCTAGTAACTTTTCTGTTAAATTTTTAATATCGTTATTCTGATTTTTCATTTCAGAAATGTCTTCGTGCAAAGGTTTCAAGTTTGTGGCTATAGCTGATATCATGTCCGCCCGGAAACTTTCTAACGCTTTTATCAACAGCATCTCACTTTTAAAAATTACAAACAGACACTTCAATTTTATTTATGTGTATAGATTGATTGCTAGCATCAGCATTGATGGTCTGCTCTAGCGTCAAGTCATCCGGCGATCGAGCAAAATTTCCTGCAGAAAGGCGCCTCGACGAAATTCAGCTACCAAAAATGAATTGTTAGAAAACAAATTGATTAAATTGCTCAAATATAACAAGGACCATCTGGCATAATTGGGCTGATTTAACGCAAAAAATATGTCAGACATGTTGAAAATTGAGTCCATATACAGTTCAAAGTTACTGGTGCGGTTACTTCTGGAAAACCGATGGAATAAATTAAGAAACTCACAATATTGGTGATAAAATTGAGCAGTGTTCCCATGTTCTCCCATCAAAGTCTGATGGCAGAATTCTTTATAACCGATCAAAATACGTCTCAATAAATCTGGCAACTCGATTGTTTATGTCATGCGCATCCTGATTTGATGCGTTCTGCATTTGCGTTTGCAGCAAGCAGGATATTATTGGGCATTCTACCCCACCTTCCGTTCCATCAGCTCACTCCGTTCGCCTCGTCACTCTCGGTGGAGTAGAATGCCCAATAATATAAATGAAATTTTAAATACTGGTTCAGCGCCTATTCCACCCGATGGAGTATGAATTCTTACATTATGCAGTAAAATACTGGTTCAGCGCCTATTCCACCCGATGGAGTATGAATTCCTACATTATGCACGTATTAATGTTCATGTAATTGTTTAATTAATCTATTATTGATATAACCGTTTCAATGAGTCATCATGAAATTTGTAAAACAACCACAATCGTTACATGTAAACAAACTCTGCGTTCAGTCTAAGGAAACTGATTTTCGTCATGGAGAATTATTACCTAAATCCATACGATGCATCATTTGCGGGCCGTCAAATTGTGGAAAAACAAATTTATTAGTTGGACTTCTTATACATTAGAATGGATTAAGATTTCAAAATGTTTATGTTTACTTAAAAACCTTGCAACAACCCAAGTATGTTTTTTTAGAAAAAGACTTGCAACGAGTACCTGGCGTTTCATTTAAGAAATATCATTAAAATGAGCAAGTATTGAGTGTTCAGACCGCAAAACCGAATTCTGTAATTGTATTTGATGATGTTGCTTGTGAAAATCAAAGTCATATGTGTGATTATTTTGCTATGGGGAGACACATGGGTTTTTATCTAAATCAGACGTATAGTAAAATCCATAAGCAATTGGTAAGGGACAACGCAAACCTAATCGTACGTCAACATTGACATGACTTTGATTGAATTTCGTGAAATGTGTTAAAAATATGGAATATACCTTTCAATTATGTTGTAATTAATAATGTTGTAATTATCTGGAAGGCACAATTACATCTAAATGCGACATTCACGCCGAGATCAACAGTAGGATCGGTGCCGCAGCTGCAGCATTCGGTCGGCTGGATACCAAGGTCTTCTGCTCACATGACCTGAAACTTACCACAAAAATAGCAGCCTACATGGCTATTGTACTGCCTAATCTATTGTACTCTGCAGAGACGTGGACCGTGTACCGTCGTCATATCCACGCTCTGGACCGATTCCACATCAAATGCCTACGCAAAATACTTCGCATCCGATGGTCAGATCGCGTGCGTAATACAGAAGTGCTAAAAAGAGCCAATGTATGGGTTATGGGGCTTACCTTCGGCGGCAGCTTCGTTGGTGCGGACACGTCCCGAATAGGTAATCAACGAGTTGCAAAGCGCATCTTCTACAGCGAACTTGAAGAAGGCAAGCGGAAGCATGGTGGACAGATCCTTAGGTACAAAGACGTACTGAAGCGGCACATGAAGAAGTGCAACATAGAGACCTCGCGGTGGGAACAGCAAGCTGACAAGCGACCGGAGTGGAGATCCTTGATGAACCCTTTAACTGTTAGAAGGTTTTTTGTATGTCAGAAAAATAAAAATACGTTTTTTGGGGTTATTATGAGTTATTTAATCATTTTTGTTCAAGAAACAAAAATGATTAAAGTTCAACTTAGCCGCTAGAGGGCGCAACATTATGTTTACATTCCATTTGCTCCGCAATATTTTATTAACTTAGATAGAAAGAACAATTATTTGAAGTGATACTACGTATAAAACGAAAATTAGTGTTTTTACTCAATCAGTGATCAGTGATTGTGCTCGATAGCTTATCAAATTACTGTGATTTACGCGTTATTGTGCCGCTTTAGTTAACCTAACTTTTGCCAACTTTAACGCTAGCTGCGTTTATTACTATTTATAACTATTGGTGTGCTGCATTGGGTCTTTACAGAATAACGGAACAAATCAGTGTTCATATATAATTCTAACGACAACAATTTTACTTCCAAATTGTGCACAGTCACTACTTCAGCTCGTTATTTTCACACAGGGCCATCTACACAGTGACCCCGCTTATTTGCATCTCATGTGACGGGCGTGCATCGATCGCTTGCTCTTATCTACGCTTTCTCGCACTAGGTGGTGCTACTAATCGTTATTACTTTCTCAGTATCAAACTTATCATTATGAACTGCAGCGGTTGCAGAAAACCACTGTCTTCGGATACAGCAATTTTGGCATGTCACATCTGCAGAGACAAATACCACGGTGAATGTTTAAGTATGACATCGCAGCAATTCCTTGAACTCACAGAAGAGTATATGAAAACTTGGTCCTGTCCTTCGTGTAACAGCAACATAACGCGTCGCACCCGGTCCAATTGCCGCACTCCAGTGCACGGTCGACAATTGCCCACTGTAAAAAGTGACGACTCTACGGACGTTTCAGTCAGCCCTGCTGAACCGCTAGTGCCGGTTTCTAGTATCGTGAGTTCGAAGCCTTTGGGCGAGATCGATTTTGGTACATTTATTCAATCGTTGCACAGCAACTACAGGAATGGCGTGATGAGACGAATAAGAACATGCTTAACATCAGAGATGACATAAAGAACTCATTATCACAAATACGCGATGAAATAAAATCATTAAAAACTGAGCAAACGGGTATGAAAGCGAATATTTCACTGCTGTACCAAGACGTGAACCACTTGAAAACTTCCGTCGAGTTTTGCGCCAGCGAACATCAGCATTTTAAGAAGTGTCTGGAAGATGTTACCAGCCGCGCCAACGAGACTTGCCCTGCTATTACCAACCTGGAGGCCAAGATCGATTCCTTGGAACTGCAAGCTAGGCAGTGCAACCTGGAGTTTTGCAACGTACCCGAGAAACGGAACGAGGACTTACTAGATATCGTGCGAGCCGCCAGCGTCACCCTCGGCGTGCAGGTGCCGCCGTCAGACATCATATCCGTCCATAGAGTACCACATGCGCACCATGATAGTTCCAAACCCAAGAATATCATTATTAAATTCACCACACGGAGGCTGCGAGATAATATACTTGGTGCTTATCGCAAGACGAAAACCCTTAATTCAGATCAGCTTAGCATCCCCGGCACACCAACTCGAGTATACATCAACGAGCATCTTACGCTTAAGCTTAAGCATTTATTTCGTAAATGCCGCGATGCCGCAACCCGCAATGGTCATAAGTATGTGTGGGTCAAAAACGGTTCTATTCTTGTCCGCGAGCGTGATGACTCGCCGGCCTTTATCATTCGTTCGGAATCGGATCTGGAAAAACTCAAACCCAAATAATGCACACTTGTCGTTATTTAAATTATTTTTTACTTAATATCTTTAATTATTTCTTATTTATACTTATTCAATCTTATTTGGAATGCGCCCATTATCGTCCTGTTTTCTAATACATACAAGTTTACTCATTGTTTATTAATAATTTATTATTTGAAGTCAATAATTTTGAAATCTGCTCTCATAAATCTCTCTTTGCAAAAATGACGAAGTCTTCTGTTAATCACAAACAATTACACACACGGTATATTCCTCATTATACATACTCCACTCAACGGACTCTCCTCTTCATTACTTATATATTTATACGAATTTATACACGTTTCTTATTATAATGGCTAACCATAATTTATCTATGTACTACCAAAATTGTAGAGGTTTAAGAACGAAATTAAACACATTTTACATGAATGTCCTCTCTTTCAGTTATGACATAATTGTTCTCACTGAAACTTGGCTGATACCAGCGATCGCTGATAGTGAATTTATTGACCAACGTTACGTTGTATTTAGACGCGATCGTGACCGGTTGGCTACGAATAAGCAGGATGGGGGTGGGGTGTTAGTCGCAGTGTTGCGCGGCCTTCGACCTTCCGAGTTGAATCCATCTAGCATTGACATAAATTTTTCGCCTCTTATCGACCATATACTCATTGAAATACCTGCCCTAGACCAACATAAGCGTCACGTCATTAGCGCTGCTTATTTACCACCTTGGACTAATTCGGTAACCTATGAAAGTCACTTTGAACTTCTCCAAGATACTCTTTCCGCATCTAACGTCGGTAACATATATATTCTCGGTGACTATAATCTCCCTGATATTCACTGGTCTCCATGTAATTCCACTTATTCTAAATACAATGAACTTATCTGTACCGATTCTACTCCTCGCGGTCTTCAGCTTAGTAGTTGCATGTCGTTCCTAAACTCTGTACAGTATAATATAATAACCAACGTGAACGACAAAATCCTCGATTTATTAATCTCTAATGCACCCTGCCTAGTTCAGCCTCCGTTAAGCCCTCTAGTAAGCCCTGATACGCACCATCCACCCTTCATATCAACTCTGTCTATTGACGTTCCCGAGCACGCACTGAAAAAAAATCCTGTGACTAGATATAACTTCCATAAAGCTGACTATAATCTCATAAATGCAAAATTATCGGAAATCGATTGGAGCCAACTTTTATGTACCCTATCCGCTGATGATGCTCTTGATGCATTTTATAACGAAATTCATGGTATTATAGCTGAATATGTACCCCTAACATCCCCTAAGTCTAATAACTTCCCAATTTGGTTCTCGCATTCTCTAATCAAAGTCTTTCGACTTAAACAAAAGGCATGGATTAAATGGAAAAAGTTTAATAACCATTTAGATTACATGAAATTTTCAGACTACAGAGCACTTTTCAAAGAAAAATGTGACAGATGCTACAAGGTCTACATTAAATCAGTAGAAGATAATATTTCCACGAGTATTAAACATTTCTGGAGGTATATAGCTAGCCGTAAACGCAAAGTTGGTATTCCGCAAACTATGCAATATCAGAACGTCAGATCGGATGACCCCGAAACTATTTGCAATATGTTTTCTGATTACTTTCAGTCTGTCTTTGAACCTGCATCGCCCCAACTTAATCAATGGAGGCCTCCGTCCTCCTCTTACAATAATAATGTCCATATCACTGACTTATTTTTCGATGAACAAGAAATACTAAAAGAACTTAAATTACTCGATCCATCTAAAGGAGCTGGTCCTGATGGAATACCCCCTAGTTTCCTTAAAAATACTGCAACTAATATATGTAAAGCCTTGCATATCATTTTCAACAAATGTGTTACTCAGGGTGTTTTTCCTGAAATTTTGAAGCGTGCATACATCACACCTGTTCACAAAACTGGGTCTAAGCACAACGTTGAGCAATATCGGCCCATTTCTATTCTGTCCGCCTTATCTAAGCTCTTTGAGAGGCTGGAGCACAATAAAATTTACCCGCTTTTACACAACATAATTATTGAAGAACAGCATGGGTTTGTCAAACGCCGATCTACTACTTCCAATCTAATACAATTTACAAACAACCTTTTCGAAAACTTTGACAAACTTACTCAAGTAGACACCGTCTATACGGATTTTAAAAAGGCTTTTGACAAAGTGGACCATGAAATCCTACTTAATAAATTAGCGTACAATGGTATTCGTGGTAATTTACTCCGTTGGTTTTCATCTTACATTTTAAACAGATCCCAAAGAGTGGTTGTTAATGGTTACCAATCTAACAGTGTTAAGGTTACTTCTGGGGTTCCTCAGGGCTCTATCCTGGGTCCTCTCTTGTTTATAATATTCATAAATGATATCAAGCAATGTTTTTCTAATTCCAAATTTCTCCTGTATGCAGATGATTTAAAAGCTTACAAATCTATAAATACAATTAACGACTGCATATTGTTCCAGGAAGATCTTAACAGGCTTACGACATATTGTGGTAACAATAAATTACAACTCAAATCTCTCTAAATGCAACTTTATAAAATTTACAAAAAATATAAACATTATTTCATACTCATACAATCTTTGCAACGCACCTATTAATAATGTTGAATTAATAAGAGACCTCGGAGTCCTTCTTGACAATCACCTTTGTCTTGACGCACATGTCCTAAGCATTGTTAATAAGGCATTTAAAATGTTCGGCTTCGTTCTTAGATCTTCCACTGAATTTAAAAGAGCGTCTACTTATCTTTATTTATACAAAACATTAGTACGCTCACAACTAGACTATGCTGTACAAGTCTGGAATCCTTTTTACAAAAAATACTCAATTGCTATCGAGAAGGTCCAACGTAAATACTTGCGCACTATGCACTACAAATGCTTCCACAAATACTTACCATATCCACACTTGTTAATTAAATATAAAATCACAACTCTCGAATCAAGACGTATTTACCTCGAAGCAGTTACGTTGTTCAACTTAGTCCACAACAGAATCGACTGTACCGAGTTGGTCCGTCAGCTCTGCCTTGCCGTCCCTCGAACCTGTACCCCGCGTGCTGTGCGCTCAAACTCACTGTTCGCTCTGAATACATGCCGTACTAACTCTGGACTTCGTGCCCCCATTCGTCGTATGGTTGAAACCTTTAATAAACGCTTTGAAGCTATCGATATTTTTGCCAGTACTTCCTATAGATTTAGGACTTCTCTTATAATTGCGCTTTCCAAATATGACTTTGATTTCAATGATTAATATTATGTTATAAAATACTTTAGAAGACGATTTTTGTTCAATTATTATTTAATGTTATACGACATATTGCTTTCCACTTAATACTTTGATTGTATTGTCAATTTCCATGTATCAAAACTTTAACTTCCATATTCCATAGTATTGTTTTTATCTATAATTGTTATTTTCTTTTAATTTACTACTTTACTAGTTTTTCCCTCTAGTGGCACTTTTTATGTAAATCATCATCATCATCAAACTGTGGATAACGTCGTTGGCTATATAATTAACAACATGTTTCTAGTCTATACGAGCTTGTACTCTATATTATGTAGCTGTTTGTTTTCCCTTAATAAATAAAAAAAATATATAGAGAAAAAAAATATACATGTTTATTATAGAAAAAAAACATGGTAGCAATATTATTGCCAACACCAGTCTGGGCTTTGCAAATTTTTATTGATTTTCTTCTTGCTGTGAAACAATTTTAAACACGTGTTACACCAAAGTGACCGACCGGACATTTGAGATCCCACGCTGCGACGTCACCATAGATACTTGTGGTCGTCGTTTCCCTGACATCGGTGTGAACGGACGCCCATGTTTGATGACTTCCAGCCTTCCGAACAAGCCGGTTTCCGAAAAGGCTTTAGTACCATAGACCACATCCATACGCTGCGACAAGTAATACAGAAGACCGAGGAGTTTAACCTGTCCCTATGCTTGGCGTTTGTGGACTATGAGAAAGCCTTCGATTCGATCGAGACATGGGCTGTGCTGCAGTCTCTTCAGCGGTGCCATATTGACTATCGGTACATTGAAGTGCTAAAGTGCTTATATAAAAACGCCACGATGTCGGTCCGATTACAGGAATTGAGCACAAAGGCGATTCCATTGCAAAGAGGCGTGAGGCAGGGGGACGTTATCTCCCCGAAACTTTTTATCGCTGCAATGGAGGATGCGTTTAAGCTTTTAGAGTGGAAAGGATTCGGCATCAATATCAACGGCGAGTATATCACTCACCTTCGATTTGCCGACGACATCGTAGTCATGGCAGAATCGCTGGCAGAGCTCGGCACAATGCTCAATGACCTTAACAGAGTTTCCCAACAGGTAGGCCTAAAAATGAACATGGACAAAACTAAAATCATGTTGAACGCCCATATCACGCCCACCTCGATATCCGTTGGGAACTCTGTTCTTGAGGTTGTTGACGAATACGTCTACCTGGAACAAACAGTCCAATTAGGCAAGTCCAATTTTGAGAAAGAGGTCAACCGTCGAATCCGACTCGGCTGGGCAGCGTTCGGGAAGCTTCGCAACGTCTTTTCGTCGAACATACCGCAATGCCTTAAGACGAAAGTCTTTAATCAGTGTGTGTTACCAGTGATGACAAACGGAACGGAAACGTGGTCACTCACTATGGGCCTCATAAGAAAGCTCAGAGTCACTCAACGAGCTATGGAGAGGGCTATGCTGGGTGCTTCTCTGCGAGATCAAATCAGAAATGAGGAGATTCGCAGAAGAACGAAAGTTATCGACATAGCTCATCGAATTAGCCAGTTGAAGTGGCAATGGGCAGGGCACATAGCTCGTAGAACGGATGGCCGATGAGGCCGTAAAGTTCTTGAGTGGAGACCACGCACTGGAAAACGCAGCCTCGGACGGCCCCCCACTTAATGGACCGATGACCTGATAAAGGTCGCTGGCAAGCGATGGATGCGGGCCGCATTGAATCGGTCATTGTGGAAATCTATGGGGGAGGCCTTTGTTCAGCAGTAGACGTCTATAGGCTGATGATGATGATGATGGACGCCCATAATTAATTATTATATTTTTTATTCTAAATTTTGTTTATAAAGATAGTATAGGTCACTTATAAGTGATTCTTCGACCGACACCGCACCTGCCAGGAGAGCGTACAGTTCTGACGTACCCGAAATAAATGACGAAGGTACACAACATACATCCGTTGAAAACCCCGTAATTGAAATACCCATACTTGACGATTAAATATACATAAACTTAACAGACAGCTCATTATGACAGTAGTAGTTGACGTAAAACGACGACCAACAGTACAAAACCGTTTGACACTCACACGAGGATATGTGTACAGATAGATATCAGAAAATAACTTAGCTAGAGACGTTGTGAGTGCGATTAAAGAATATGTGAATCCCAAAGTCAAGACCGCCATCTTGATTAATCCGCACTCTAGTATTTACGATGTAATCCCAGTTATTCAAATGTTTCGAAGCTCAGCAATAAACTTAGTGTTAACCAAGAAGGAAACAGAAAATTCGTAACGACCACGATAGTGAAACTAACCATCGCGGAATTAAATAATGTTCTTGGGCCAAAATGCCCACATAATAAAATATAGTAACGATTTTACTTATTTGTTTTGGTCAAGCCTAATATGACAGGAGCCTGCTCAAGCAAAGATTTAATATCGCACCGCCCGCGACAAGGCGTATTGAGATTATTCAGCTTGACTTATTCACAGCCAAAAAAAAAAAATAACACATGACATTCGTTGACGTTTTATCCAAATACTGACAGGCCAACTACTGTTACTGTTAGCATAATTCAAAGCTTGCTTCATTAGTGTACTCATCACGGCCTCCCACTGACTATCGTAACTGAGAACTGCACTGAATTCAACTAAAGAGCTATTTCCGAATTCACAAAATTACATACGAATGTTCATCAAAGGACATTGCGCAACGCACCTAATGATAGCGGCAACCTCGAAAAACTTCATTTAACCCTTTTAGAACACCTTCGTATTTTTAAACTCCAATAGAAAGATGAGCCTGTTATAAGATATATGCCTTAAGCCTTTTTAGCTTACAACAGTTTTGGGCATAGTTTTACAAAGTACCGACCTTATGAATTAATTAACGGACATTTTGACCCCAGAGATCCAGTTGGCATAGACATAACTAAGCATTTATTACTGCAGTATATTAGGAATTAGGACATATCGTGAGATTGTCTAGTAATCGAACGACTTTACTAGAAAATCGTAACAAGACTCGTGAGCCTGAAATTGAGTATCAAACAAACCAACCACTTTTTATTAGTAGGTAACTAGCTAGTACTTCCTAACTCGTCAAATTAAGACCCGTTGCATTAATGACACACTATCATACTTTCTAACAATACATGGAACTGGACAATATTGAAGAACAAATTGACAACTTGCATACTCAGCTTTCTGACTAACACTAAACTTGAAAATGACACCTTTACTTTATATGAATTAAAAATTAAATACTTAGATAATAAATTACAGAAAATATTAAGTCACCTAAGTAGCTCAAAACCCCGTCGCAATAAAAGAGGCTTTATAAATGGTCTAGGTTCCGTTATTAAGAGCATAACTGGTAATCTTGATTATTCAGATGCGATTAAATTCGATGATGCTATAAACATTTTGGAAAATAATCAAGCTAAAATTACACATGAATTTAATAACCACATAAGTTTAAGTAAAGATTGGATGGCACACCACAGTAAAGTTATCACACACATAGTTTAGAATCAAAGAAATTATAAATTTTACTTTTGCGCTTCTTTTGAACAGCGAGGCACATGGAGATACATGTCTTATTAAGTATGCTAAATTTGCCCAATTATTAATAATCATCTCAGAAAATGTAGATGATATTATGGCAGAACTTTTTAGTTTACAGAATATTGTGCGTGCATCAAGCACACACAATTCTATAGTTAGTTTAGTTAGTAGTATTAGTCGAAATGAGGATAAATTGAAGTTAATTTATCCCCAAGAATATATTTTAGGAATAGGCTTAAGAGACTATTATAGTATTATTAAGCCTGTCTACTATTTTTCAGGCAAACGTAAAATTTAAACATTAAAATTTCCCATAGTATCACCTAATCATTACGATTTATGTTGATTAACTATCCTTCCTAATAGATATAACCTGTCTATCATACCTCCCAATCCTTTGAGAGCAAGTAACAGGTAGGCATTCATGTACATAGAGGCAGAATGCCCGAAGTACAAAGATAAATTCCTTTGCGAAGAAAATATAAGGCATCAAATCCAGGCGCAAACAGATTGTATCCAGGAAGAACCTCATTCATAACCAGTCGTCCCTATGCGAGAGACTACTATGAAGCTATCGAAAGAAGCTGTGGCCCACCTTCACAAGAGACGCTACGTCACATCGTTTCCTTATACGACGAAAATTTACACTTTGGACACGAGAGCTACAATACATTGACACAGCCATTATTCGTGGCCAAGGATCTCAATAAGTTACCGCCGGTCACTTTTGACCATATGGATGTGTCACGATTACTTAAGGATATGACCTATCTCAAATCCGAGATCCAAATGATTAAGTCGACATTGTTGGAACCACCGCAAGAAAATGTTATTAATACGGACAACACGCGAAACCATGACAACATTAATACGACAAATATTATTCGTCGCTCAAACACTACGAGACGCAAGACACGATTACGAGAAACCGGTTCGCTAACACCGGTGCAAGCGGCTCGCGTTGAACTCTCGGAGCGGCTATCAGCTGATATGATACATACACCTACATACCGTGACATTATTGTCAGACCCCCTACTTTAATGGGTAGTCAGAAATATGATATTTCAACCGTACAACAGGGTGAAAACGACACATTACACAGCGAACCACTTAAAAATGAAGATGGTTTTACTTTAGTTGCAAGGAATAAACCAAAAACACAGCGGAATATGCGGGGTGCACTACAATCAAGCGCACGTATAGAAGTCGCCGATTCAATATGTGCAATATATGTATCGCGAGCCAAAAAGCACATAACAGATACAGACATCATGGACCACATATCCGACATGGCTGAAGAATGTATTGCTGTGGAACTGTTGAAACAGAATAAGGAGACTACCTTCAACTCATTTAAAATAAGTGTTCCAAGTAGTAAGTACTTGGTAAGTTTCGGGACCCAAACTTCTGGCCGACTGGACTGGTCTTCCGACGATACAGAGAGCGAACTGCTTGATATATCGCAAAGAACTCAAATAATAATAATGGGTAATACAACAAAAAGAAATATTGTTATTTCTTCATTCAACTGCAAGTCTATTAAGCGATTCAACAACATGTTCGATCGATGTGTAAAGCTGCGGACATAATCGCGCTTCAAGAAACATGGCTCTTACCTCACGATACAGACTACATACAGGAGTTAGACGAGGAGTTTGGGTACATTAGTAAGTCATCGGTAGATACATCGAAGGGGGTGCTGCTAGGACGCCCATTTGGTGGGCTGACCATTATGTGGCGAATAACCATGTTCTCTGGCGTCTCAACAGTAAAATGTGCGTCTGATAGATTGGCAGCCGTTCGAATAAATGTGGGATGCGGGAGACAGCTACTCATCATCAATGTGTACATGCCGACAGAACGAGAAGAAAACCTAATGGAGTTTACCGACTGCCTGGCAAAAAATATGGCTATTGTAAATGACTCCGAGCTGGAAACTGTCTTCATACTCGGAGATTTCAATGCGCATCCGGGAACCAGTTTTGGAGAAGAGCTGAGCTCATTTTGCGCAGAAAACGAGCTGAAGTGTTCGGATGTGGAGATGCTGGGCATGAGCTCTGGCACGTACACGTTCGTGAGTGAGGCAAATGGGGCGCGACGCTGGCTTGACCACTGCCTGGTGACTACTGCAGTGCGTGCCACCATCGCGTCGGTCTGGGTGGACTGTGACGTGAGTTGGTCGGACCACCACCCTCTGTTTGTGGTGTGTGACATTAATACTGTTATGTGTAGAACTGAACACCACCATACTGAAGAGGCTCACTGTAAAATCCGGTGGGGCCTAAGGGATTGTGAGCAAACTAAAGTGTATCGGGAATATTGCTGTGATAACCTAAAACATGTAACATATACTAGTCAATGTGCAGAATGTGAAAATCTTACCTGTAGGAATCATTTGTATTTAATAGATGTATTTTACGACAAAATAATTAATGTATTGCAGACGGCTGCTGTAATAGAAGCCGGTTCTCACTGTGGTGCTAAGAGGCAATACAAGCGGATACCGGGGTGGAACTACCATGTGAAGGATAGCCATCAGAATGCCAGACTATATTATAAGTGCTGGGTTGTGAGCGGCAACCCTTCCATTGGGCCCATTTATTGTAACATGATTGAGAGTCGTAAGATATTTAAAAGTAAATCAAGATGGTGTCAAAATAATGAAGAGAAGGTAAAGATGAATATTTTGGCCATGCACAGACAGAATAAAATTTTTAATAAGTTTTGGACCGAAACTAAAAAAATCAATTACAAAACCAAATTGCCGGTATCTGTTGAGCATGCACGTGACCCAGAACAGATCGCCAATCTCTTTGCAAGTCATTTTAAAATTGACCCGCTGCCGGTGGACGGGGATGTGTGCGCAACTCTCCCGCATGCCCCAGACTCAGAGTTGACACAGTTTACACCCGAGAATATCATGGAGGTAGTGCGGCGCATGAAGCGCGGAAAGTCTGCAGGTCATGACGGTCTGAGTGTCGAGCACATCCTCCACGCCGGGGGCGACATTGGTGTGCATTTATCAGAATTATTTAACCTATGCATACGTTTTAGTTACCTACCCAAGAATTTGATGAAGACTATGGTAGTTCCAATCCCAAAAAACAGAACAGGAGATTTATCAAATCGCAACAACTATAGGCCGATTTCTTTAGGAACAATTGTAGGTAAAATCCTTGAGAGACTTATACACCCTCCTCTTACGAAGAAGGTATGTATCAGCGACGCGCAGTTTGGTTTTCGTGCCGGTGTTTCAACGGATTCTGCCATATTTTGCTTGAAGAATACAGTTAAATATTACACTAGTAGAAATACTAGTGTATATGCATGTTTCTTAGATCTGAGCCGTGCTTTTGATCTGGTAAATTACAATTTACTGTGGTCAAACTCGTCGATGCGAAGGTCCCAGCCAAGATTGTACGGCTTTTGAGTCACTGGTATGAAAACCAAACCAATAATGTTATATGGGGCGACGCACGCTCCAACGATTATAAGATGGACTGTGGCGTACGTCAGGGTGGGTTGACATCTCCGGACCTGTTCAACATCTACGTGAATGGCCTAATCGAGGAGCTTAGATACACCCGGGAGGGCTGCCACGTTGAAGGAGTATGCGTTAATAACCTCAGCTACGCAGACGATATGGTGCTTCTCAGTCCCTCGATTGGTGCTCTTAGAAAATTGCTTGCGATATGTGAAGCATACGCTTTGAGCCATGGACTTCAATATAATGCATCCAAGACCGAAATGCTAATATTTAAGAGTGGAAGGGGCCCAGAGATGGTGCCCTCGTTGTGTTTGAACGGTCGGCAGGTTCGTAGGGTGTCCGATTTCAAGTACCTCGGTCACTGGTTGACGGAAAATTTCAGTGACAATAGAGACATGGAGCGCGAGCGGAGGGCCCTGGCTGTCAGGTGCAACATGCTTGCGCGCAGATTCGCACGATGTAGCGGCGAGGTTAGGTTGACATTGTATAAGGCTTACTGTCAAAGTCTATACATGCCAACTATGGTGCAGCTGCACGAGACAGGCGTACAGTTCCATCAGGGTGCAGTATAATGATGCATACCGTATTCTGATGAAACAGCCGCGCTACTGCAGTAGCTGTCTTTGGCTAGTATTTAAAACACATTTTAGAAATGTTTGTGTATTTATTTTTTTATGGGTTTTTTATCGCCTTTAATAAAGAATTATTATTATTATTATAATTATTATTAATACGGTGCAAGGAAGCTTCTTGATCACTATCCCAATGAGCTGATCCCTGAATACAAAAGAAGTCATTATCAGTAATAGTTACGATAGAATAGATGGACACCCTCTGAAAATAATGAAAATTGCAACGAAATATGAGATTCCGAACACTTTATCATCACCACAGTCAAGATATAATTCTATCAATCTCAGACGTCTTCACGAATATCAAGACAAGTTACCAGTCTACTTCATACTTGATGGTGCAATTATAACAAGCACTGCACCATTGTCACGTCGATTCTATAAAAGCCATAAGGAAAACCTGAAGATCAAGACTGAAGGCCCGCTTTACGAAGATGCTAAGACATCCGCAACTTCATCCAGATCTTCGGCAACATTTTTTCAAAAATTCTAAAATAGTTGCCATTCTGAGGGGGGAGATGTTACGTAATCGCAACTCATGAAGATCGCTGACTAAGTGTGGACATGGAATTTACCCAGTTGCACCGAACCCACGTTCCCACGGTGCAGCAAATGCACGAGGCATCGAGTCAGCGATTTCTACGGAAAGATACTTCAACCTGATCCTTTCGCAGCAACTTAGTTTATATCGTAATTAATTATATTGCCATTGTTAGCCTAACATTGGTAGCAATCAGACCTTTTGTAAATAGTTAGTCTTAAAGTTTTAATAAATAGTTTTAGAGTAATTTTTTTTTTTTTGGATCCTCCGGCTCTGACCTTCGTAATTCACGTTTTCCTCATAGAATCCTCTGGGTACGTTCTTTTTCATTATAGTGTTATTTCAGGCAATTTGCAGTTTCTCAATCGGTTTACTCTTACTGTTCCCAGTGAGAAAATTCCTTCCTTAGCTAAATAGATGACGAGAGGCACAGAAGTATAGAAGTTATCGAAGTATATAATGTGATTCACATTGCGTGGTACCATTCTAGCTAACCTGACGACTGTATTGCCAGACTCTCCCAAATCTGGCTCACCAGGTAATATGTTATTTTTGGAGCCCCCTCCACTGTAAACCTCAAATCTATGAGCATAATCTTGTAGACTGCAGATGAGATACAATTTGAACCCCCACTTGTGGGGTTTATTGGGCATGTATTGTTTTATGTAATGGCTCATTTTGGTTGCACACATCTGCTCGTCTATGGAAAGCCTTTGGTCTAAGGGAACCTTCCCAAACTGGCAGTTGAGCGTTTCCTCAAGAGGTCTTATTTTGAATAGCCTGTCATAGTCTGGATGATCTTTGGGCAAGCATAGCGTATCGTCGGCAAAATGGAGAGTGGATCTTATTTTTTCAAATTTTTTGAACGGCATAGTATTTTTTATGTGATCATAACCAAATTTTTCACTTCAGTAAGCCCTGGTGTTTGAAAATTTTATAACTGAGGTGTAAATGAGAATGCCTAGGAATTTATTTAGGATATTTTCATTTATAATTTCAGGATTGGAGATTTGTTTCTGGGCTGCGTATAAGTAACTTTGTTCTACAATTTGCTTTTTTAGATCTGATGTAAAATAAAATGAAAAAAAATCATACGGCGTGTTACAAGACATCAATGCTTCCGTTATCTGAGTTTCTCCCCTAAAAATAAGGCTGTCTTCAGCAGTAATAAGATTCCGTTTTCGCCAAACCAGAGGTCGTTTAGAAATCCCTTGTGATCTACTGGGGTGCTGCTTCTTCGGCTTCCAAAATAGGAGGGTCTGGCATATTTTCATCGTTGTCGATTACGAGAGGAGGATCAGCATCCACTTCATCAGACTGGGCATTCTCACCTTCATCACTATTTTCAAGGTCTCGAAGAACATCTCGAGCTGTTTGATAATAGTGACCTTCATCCTCTACTTCGGAGTCTGACCCGTCTAAGCCATCTTCTGAATCTTCAAGAGATTCTAAATACTTTGTAATTTCGCTTTCTAGTAATCGCGGCATGCTGAAAAGCAAAATAAAAATCCTTCACCAAACGTGCATTTATTTAGCAGG
The DNA here is from genome assembly GCA_951449985.1 of Falcaria lacertinaria. NCBI lineage: Eukaryota > Metazoa > Arthropoda > Insecta > Lepidoptera > Drepanidae > Falcaria > Falcaria lacertinaria. The sequence continues at coordinate 2,197,335 of OX602135.1, forward strand.
CAATGCGCATTGTAGTTTTCCTACAACATACCAGATTTCGCCTAATTCGACAGTAGCATCAAGTGATTTTCAATGTTTTACAACACGAACATGTAATTGAAGATATAATCAAGCAAATAAAAATATGTTATATACTTACATTATATTTTATCAAAGTCCGAACACAGCTACAAAACTTAGTTTCGCGCCACTAGAAAAGTTTTCTTCAAAGTGACATTTGACATTAACTTATTTTCAATGCATAAAAATATTGGATAGTGCCAACATTAAAAAAAGTACAAAATTCGTTCAGAAATAAGAACTAGTTGTCAAAATTAACAAAAAATTAAAAGAAGGTCAATTTTATCTGTGATGTTTAGTATGTTGTTTAAAAACAACATTGTCCATTTAAGGGTTAATCCAGCTGCAGCCTATGAACTCTCTAACCTTTCTTTGATTAATGGGATTTTGAACAAAATCACTGGTTCCGCTTCACGGACCTTAGCAACACAAATGGGATAGCTTGTGACTGGAATGGCATTAGGTCTACTCTCATTAATAGCTTTTCAGATCACAGAGATGAATCTTCATTGTACACTGATCTGTCTCTCTTAGTTCAGGGGCCTGATACATTGCAAATATTTTACGAAAAAAATAAAAATTTGGTTTGTACAATAATGACGTATGACGAAGTTAATGATGGTGTCGTTACCACAGTAGAAGCTAAAAGAACGCTTTATAAAAAACTTGCCCTTCAAACCTTCTTAAAAGGACTTCAAGAACCTCTAGGGTCAAGGATACGGTGTATGAGACCGACCTCATTCGAAAATGCTCTTGAATTTGCTCAGGAAGAATTAAATATAATATATTTACGGAGGAAAAGACAGTTTTCACCTCCAAAAAGAAATTTTCATTATTCCCAAGAAAGTGCACCCCATTCTTTTAGGTCCCAAAATCAGTTTAATGTTTACTCTCCACCCGAATTTTTACCGAAATTCTAAGCCCACCCAAGACCCCAATATTCTGTACCTCAATTTAGACCATCGCTACCGCCACCGGAAATACAATATAGCCAACCTTATCCAAGACCTTCAAGGACCCAACAGATTTTCAGAGCACCTCCTGCTAATGTATCCACTGGTTTTCGAATCTCACCCCGTCAGAGATATCATCATGTTGGCCGGTTTTTATTTTGACAGATTAAAAAAGACAGCAGACAGTATTCTCTTCATTTTTATATTAAACATAAACAGATTAAAAATGGATAGCGGACTGTATTCTCTTCGTTGTTGTATTAAACATAATTCCCAGGGAACATAAGTTTACAAAACATTTTACTTTTACTATTAACAATACTGTTAAAGCTCTATTTTGGTATAATTAATTTTAGACAATGAACAAAATATTAAATTCTATATCGGTCTCTGCCGGTATATAAACCTTATATGGAAATGCACCCTATACATCTACTTAGCCAAAGAAAATGATTATGTATTTTGATTAATATGCACTTAGTTTGCAACAATGAATTTTAAAACAAAAATATTCATATATACTAAGCAATTAAACATTTAAGTTGTACGAAAAACAAAAATAACTTGGACTTCTAAGTAAATTATAGTAATATTATCGAAAAGGATATGTATGTATACACAATCAATGAACATATTAACTGATATCTATTATAGATATAACTTGAGTATCAGGTAAGTCTTATTGCATACTTCCTTCTAATTAAACTTAATTTATGACTAATCAAATCACATTTTGTTACTAAAACAAGTTCAGCGAGTGAACAATCAATACAATAAAGCATGTAGTATGGAGTCTTTGTAATACTCTAATTTACATTTACAAACCTTAGGTGGTAAGTATTATAATAGAAGTTATGCATTTAAGTACACAATGTAATAGTTATGTTTTGGTATAATGCTAATTTTACATATTATATCTATATGTTTTATTTCTTTATATTAGCACAGCCACAGGCCACTTACACTAACAGGTAACATATAGGTATATTCTTAACTTATTTATCATAAACTGCTTACATTCATACTTTGTTTAGCTATTTATTGAGTCACACAAATTTTATTCATCAATATCATATATAGGTAGTAAACAGACCTAGTTGGCTGCAATTTTCTTTTTACTATTGTTGGGAAGTTGAATTTCAATTACTCTTACGCAAATTCTAGCTAAAGGCCACCATAATGGTGAAGTTGCCTGTTTGATAAGAACTAACTGACCAATTTCTAAATCTTTAACTGGTTGTAGCCGAGTTAAATAAGAATTTTGCCAAACCTTCCAAAAATTCTAAACCTTTTGAGTACATTGTTTCCAGAATTTTAGCCTGTTTTCATTCACAGGTGTGTAATCACAGTCTGGAATTGAGGTGATGGGTCTACCTATTAAAAAATGTCCAGGAGTCAAGCAAGTGAAGTCACTCGGATCTCGCGTGACTGGTGCTAGAGGTCTCGAATTTAATATTCCTTCTATTTGAGTAATAATTGTTTGGAGCTCCTCAAAGGTAAAAACTGACTTTCCCATTACTCTTTTCAAATGATATTTTGAACTAGCGACTCCGGCCTCCCATAAGCCCCCAAATGTGGGAGAGTAGCTGGGAATGAAATTAAATTTTATTCCTTGAGAAGCACAATGACTTGTGATTTCAAATATGTGATCATGCTTTCTATTTAATGTATATAAAGCATTTAATTGATTTTCTGCCCCTTTAAATGTTTTACTATTGTCACAAAAAATCTGAGTAGGCAAGCCTCTTCGTGAAATGAAACGTTTTAGTGCAGCCAAAAAGGTCTCAGTAGTCATGTCGGAAACAAGCTCTATAGCCTTGGTTACAAAACATACAAATAATGCGATATAGCCCTTAGTTATAAGCGGTTTTCTACATCTGTTTTGTTTTACATCAAAGGGACCACAATAGTCTATTCCTACAATCATGAATGGAGAACCCTGCCGCAGCTTGCTTGAGGGAAGTGAGCCCATCATCTGTGCTGCAGAGTCAGCTTTTAATCTAAAGCATTGAATGCATTTGTGTAAATTTTTCTTTACCTCACGAATGCCATTAACAATCCAAAATCTTTGGGTTAAACTGAATAAGGTTAACTTTGGCCCAGCATGTAATAAAATTAGGTGTTCACGTTGTATGATTAGATTTGTAACATGACAACCTTTAGGTAGCTATAAGGGATGTTTTTGCCTATAAGGCACCTTAGCATTGCAAATTCTACCACCTACTCTTAGAGATCCTTCACTATCAATGAATGGACTCAGTGACAACAAATGTGACCTTATTGGCAGGTTCTTCCTTAAATAAATGATATCCTTATCAAAATGAATCTTTTGTACACAGTTTATAATTTTTATTAAGGCATCATTTAACTCTTCTGCTGTGACCGGGATGGGCGTGCTGATGTATTTAGTATTATTTTTATCAGTTTTATTTTTTATACTATCTTTACAATTTTTGAAAAATCTATAGATGTAAGCAATTATACGCTGCATTTTTGAAATGCTAGAACAATTTTCTAATATTGGAAGAACACTGGTACTAGTCCTACTGGTACTAGTCTACTGTTGTACTACCAAAACCTAAACATAAAGGCACAAAATCTTGTAAAAAAACAGTTTTGCGCTTTGTTCATGTACCGTTTTAAAGTACTGCGAGGTAAATTAAAAAACTGTGATAGCCGTTCATTGCTATCTCCAGATCTGATTTTAGCTAAGTATATGCTTAGTGGTAGACTTGCTGACGGTACTTGACCAGAGAGGGATGGTAACATAGATAGTATTACCTGTAACTGTAAATCCTAACCAAAAATGACACATTTTGGCATCTAAATTATTTATATCTGTAAAATCTATTCTTCTCTCTGCTGCTCTTTCCATTATAGCCATCATATCATCCACCTGGAGACCAGTAAATCACTATATGCTGCCAATAATTCATAGTTGTTATTCAAATGGAAATTGCAGATCCGGGCACTCAAAGGAACATATATTTTGTATCGATTTAATAATAATTCTTTCACTATTGATGGAACCAATAGACGCTCATTATTGTGGCATTCACCGAATATACAATGGTTTGGTGTAGCAGCAACACGTTTGTATGTACTTGAGTTAACCTTATTAACAATCCGTAATACTGGTTGCCTAGGGATGATATGTGGCGGCAGAGGTGGTGGTATAGGAATGTTAACTTCTTCAGAATGTTCCTGAGGTGAGTCCTGAATAACAGTCATCCAATCGATCAACATCATGGAGTTGCTGTCTTTGCATTGTTCTGGTTGCAGCCATCCAACATGCACGGCAAACTCTGTCTAGACGTGTCACCAGTAGTAGAAAAGAATATGATTTAGCAAGCATAAAGGTATAAAATCACGAGCAAGATGAGAGTAATTAGGATCAGCCTATATACACAAAAAACTGTGTATAAAATAAGATATATACGAGTATATTATATTACCTGATGAGGTGGTACCCAACGCAATATAATGCTTCTTTGTGGGCAGTCTAGTGGCACTCTGTGAGTTCTTGATCTCAGTATAGAAACCCCACTACCATAGCAGACACTTTGATGTCCTATTGCAGGAATCAACGGTCCTTGGGTTGCTAAAGCATTTTTCAAAAGCGAGAAACACTCATGACACAATATGCCTTCATTTGAAAAACAAATACATATCTTATAATTCTATATTTTATACAACTAGGTTCCCTGAATTGTGACCTGTGTTTTATATGAAACTGCATACAATTGAGAGGTAGCTATATCTCAGGCTGTACTCTACTGATTAAAATAATTTAAACAATACCTAGCTTTTGTGACATGAGCAAGTCTCAAAGTCAAAGAAAAGATTTTTGTTGATGAACCTAAGTAATATTAAAATCCGTTAGCCAATTCTCAAATAATGATTTAAGTAGCAAACATACAGACTGACAAGAACAGGCATGAACTGCTGTAAAAATGAATGATTCATAATATATTTGTTGAAACTTGCGGTAAATGGATTGGGTAAAACCACAGTTTCTTTGAGTAAAGTGTATTGAATATAGAAAATTTACAAAATAATTGTATTGGAGCGCGGCCGTTTTCGTGGCTGCTTCGATGGACGCCGCTGTTGCTCACTAGCGCCGCTTCACGGCGCTGTCGTCGATGGGTGATTGTGTCCGGTACGGTCCGGTCGGGACGCGCATGAATGGTTTGGCGCGAACATACTCCCGGCCCGGTTTATTCTAGCAGGGGGCAGAGGCGTGTAAGGGCTCTTCTGGCTGTTCCCCTGGTGGTGGTGATGTCAGCGACGCGTGGAATACCGTCGCTGCCTGGATAGAGTTTCGAGACGCGGCCGAGACGCCAGTTTAGAGGTGGCGTATTGTCTTCTTTTATGAGGACTAGGTCTCCGATCTTGATTGTGGCTGTATTTTGCCGCCATTTAATTTTTTGTTGAAGTTCGCTGATATAGTCATTTGTCCATTGTTTCCAAAATTGTAAGTAGAGCTTCTGGATTAGTTCATAGCGTGACCGGCTGGGGCGATAGTCGTCGCTTGATGGAGTTGATAATGCGGTCAACGGCCGGCCGATGAGGAAGTGTCCAGGTGATAGAGGGAGGTAGTCTGAGGGAGAGGAAGATAGTGGAGACAGGGGTCGGCTGTTCAATGCAGCCTCAACCTGTGCAAACAGTGTGGACAACTCTTCGAATGTAAGATTAGAATTTCCTAACACGCGTTTGATGTGATGCTTAGCCGACTTTATGCCGGCTTCCGACAGACCAGAAAAGTGAGGAGCGTATGGAGGATGGAAATTGAATTTGATTTGCATGTTTGCTGCAATATCCGATAGTGCTCCCGAGTTTGATTGAATAAATTGGCCTACTTCTTTTGAAGCGGCTACGAAATTTCGTCCGTTATCTGAGTAAATTTCAAGGGGCTTACCCCTACGCGCAACGAAACGACGCAGACATAGAATAAATGCTTCCTTAGACAGATCGCTTACTGCCTCTAGATGTACACATTTATACCTAAAGCAAATGATAAGGCAAAGATAGCATTTTATTGTGACACGAGCTCCGCGACCCTTTTTGTTAATAATATTGAAAGGCCCCGCGAAGTCCATCCCTATCGTCTGGAAGGGGGGAGCAGGGGTGACGCGCTGCGGAGGCAAGTTACCCATTAGAGGCGTCAGTGTTTGCCCCTTGTGGCGACGACACACTACACAAGCGCGGACAGTGCTGCGAGCCAGCTGTCTGCCGCGAATTGCCCAGATAGATTGACGAAGGGAGTATAGCACAAGTTGAGGACCCGCGTGCAACTGACGGAGGTGCTCGTGCTGGAATAACAACTTGGTGAGATGATGAGCTGAATCTAATGACATCCTGAATATCCTGACATAATCCTGAATGACAGGATGCTTTTTATTGTAGCTATAGTTAGAGCGTTCTAGTCTGCCACCTACTCTCATCACTCCGTTTTTATCAAGAAAGGGACTGAGAGATATGATATTGCTTTTCGGACCTATAGATTGTTTTTTAGATAGTGCATTGTACTCTTTAGAGAAAGATTGTATTTGAGCTTGCTTAGCTAGAAAGTTGAATGATTTATTAATTTCATCGACAGATAGAGGCCCTGTTAATTTGTTATCTTTGTTTTTTAGATTGTATGTGAACCGCAATACATATGCAAATGCTCGCTTCAGTTTGTTCAGTTGAGAGAAGTTTTCAAAGTGAACTTTCTGTTCATCGACATCAACAGTTGTAGATAGAGTCTTGATCTCAGGTAAGTTTTCATTGTGTGTGTCATTGTTGATTTTTGTTGTTGCTGGTGCTGGCCAGAAGGATGGGTCCATTGCTAAGAAGGACGGACCAGACCACCAGTGTTGTAGATCGTCCATCTTCTCTGCTAGGATGCCGCGTGATATGAGATCAGCAGGATTGGAAGCGGTAGGTACATGGCGCCACGAAGACAGGTTTGTATTTTCGCAGATTTCTACTACCTTGTTAGCAACAAAGGTCTTCAGCTTGCTGGGGCTGGTATTGAGCCATGCGAGTGCGACACTGGAGTCGCACCAATGTACGCAGGAAGAGATGTGGCAGCGCAGGGAGTCCAGCACAGTCTTGGTGAGTGTGGCAGCAAGTAGAGCGCCTAGCAGCTCCAACTTCGGTATGGTGAGGGGCGTTTTAGTAGGTGCCACTCTCGATTTAGCACATAGTAGATGAACTGCAATGTTACCTTCTTTGTCGGTAGATCGTAGATAGATACATGCGCCGTAGGCATGCATAGATGCATCGCAGAAAGAGTGTAATTGAATGTCTTCCGGATTGTCGCATAGAACTCTTCTTTTTATTTTCATTTCAGATAGAGATGGGAGGCTTCATCTGATTCTCACCCATTCCTTTTTCAGATCTTCAGGAACAGGCTCGTCCCAGTCTAAGCCTCGCCGCCACAGCTGTTGCATTAGTATCTTCGACTGGACTGTGCACGGAGAAAGCAAGCCAAGAGGATCAAATATACTGAAAGATGATGATAGAATTGTTCGTTTTGTGATTTTGTCTGTAGTATCGGGGCTTGGAGCTGTTATTGTGAATTGTAGAGTGTCTGTCTGTGGGCTCCAACCCAAGCCGAGGGCGCTCGAAGCGTCGCTCAGACTTACTTTGCTTTGCAAGTCGACTGTAGAGATAGGAAAAATATCAGCAGCATTTGATCTGAATTTTCGCAGGTTGAAACAACCAGAATTCAATTTTGCTATGACTGCATTAAGTATGTGGAGTACATCTGCTTTACTGTCAGCGCCTGTCAATAAATCGTCGCAATAAAAATCCCTTTGTATTATTTCCTTAATATTTGTATCGTCGGCACACTCTTCTCCTAGCTGCCATAAACATTTTGTAGTGAGATAGCTGGCGCTAGCGAAGCCGTATGTCACAGTGTTGAGTTTGATAGTTTTGATAGGTTGATTCTCTTCTTCACGCCAAAGGATTAGTTGTAGGTCTCTATCATCAACTGGCGACGTGCATTCTAAACAATACCTGCAATCTACGAGAAGAAGAATTCGTTTTGGCGAACTTGCGAGTCCGGCCGGCCTACCTATCTCTCCGGTGGATTCCTATACCCAAGCTAAGTTCCCAAACCTTTCTATTTTTCGCTATTCAAACTATTGTAGTCCTCACTTGTGCAATTACAGTGTGGGACAAACTATTTTAGGTTACTATACGAAGTTGCAAGTACGCTTCCCTTGTGAGGTCACGTACCTATCTCAATTTGCGCTTCCCATTTTCTGTATGTACCTAAACTATCTTTGCAATATTCAATTACTAAAATAAAACGTTACTAACAATCTCTATAAGCATTTCCAAGCAATCTAACATTTTTTCAAATTCATACAACGACATTTTGATTTCGCATTTCGCCTTGTTACACGCACGCCATTTTGTTTGCCTATTATTCCATGCAAATTTTTTTTGCCTTGCGGGTTAACCACTGTACAAATTCGCTTGGGAAGCCTATCTTATATAAGCAAGTGGTGTGTCGTGTGCCCGTGTGTGTTTTCCACCCACAAGCAGTCACGCGTTCCAAGCACGTTCCCTATTTTTGCATGGCCATATACCCCGCTTCGGGCCGACTAATTCCAGCGCAAGAGGTGCCCGTGCCCATCTTTGTGGCCAGTTGCCCGCTCGAGGACCGCCCGCGCGCCCCGAGTGCTGTGCTGCGCCTGTACGTGCCCCCAGCCATCTCGCTGACGTCGACGGAGTGCCGGTAACGATAGCCAGGACTGCGAGGAGCGTGAGACCATTCCATTTTATATTTTATTGTGATTCAGTACTTATTTAATTCAATTTTACCTAACCATTATGTCGGACCTCAAAGTTTTAAAGAACCAACGTAGTAGTATCAGAGGCCGACTTACTAAATTTGAAACCTACTTAGAAGGACTCAATTCATTACAATTTTTATCTGAATCACAAGCAAACGAACTTAAAATAAAGGTACAAAGAATTAATGAACTATCAAAGAACTATGAGTTGTTGCAAGATCAGATAGATAGCTTGTGTGCAGACAATCTTGATCATGAGATTGATGAAAGGGATGCCACAGATTCTCAATTTACAATGCTACTTGCCCAAGCAGAAACGCTGTTGGGACCATATTCAAAAAAATATAGTGAACCATCTCCGCACCAATCTCATGATGCAGGTTTTAAGTTACCTACAATTAATATAGCAAAGTTTGACGGTACCTATGCCAATTGGCTAGAATTTCGCGATACATACAAGTCAATTATACACAAAAACGATCGCTTGCTGCCTATACATAAATTTCATTATTTAAATTCTTATTTAACCGGGGATGCTGCAAGGTTACTTACCAATTTGGAAGTGTCATCTGACAATTATCAGGAAGCCTGGCAGCTCTTATGTGATCGTTATGATAACAAGAGACACCTTATTAACCATCATTTAGATTCTCTTTTTGCCATCGAACATATTTCAAGAGAGTCGGACAAATCATTGAGGTCGTTGGTTGACCATGTTAAGAAGGATCTCAGGGCTCTGTCCAATTTAGGTGAACCCACAGAAGCATGGGATTCACTCATAATTCATATGATCTGTAGGAAACTAGATACTACTTCCAAGCGTGCATGGGAAGAATACAGAAACTCCCTTGACAATAATATTCCATCTTTGTCTCAGCTTACCAAGTTTTTACAAGACCGAGCTGACATGCTTGAAACATGTTACAAAAAGCATTCTAATGCCAACAATTCAGTACCATTAAGTACCTCTTCACATAAACATGAGCGTTCCTACAAATCTTTTCCATGTACAACTAAGCCCATACAATTCAATACAAATTCAAACAATTCTTATACTCCAAACCGAACATGTTGGGTATGCAATTACTGTTCTAAAGATCATAGTATCTACAATTGTCAACAATTCCTATCTAAAACGCCAGAACAACGAAGGGCTGAAGTAGCTAAACTTAACCTTTGTACAAATTGTCTCAGGAAGGGTCACGGCGTCAACGATTGTCGCGGTGGTTCGTGTCGTCAATGTCGTAAGCGACACAATTCCCTGCTTCATGTACCTTCGCAGCCTGCTACAGGCGTCGCCGTGCAGTCTGCTATCACTACAGCTGCCAATACTCCTACGGTAGACGTTACTGTCAACTTTTCTTCGCAGCCTGCCAATCAAGTTCTGCTATCAACTGCTATAATTAAGGTATCAAATCCTATCTCTAATAAGCAAGAAACTGTTCGTTGTCTTCTAGACTCAGGTAGTCAAGCCACATTCATAACAAACTCATTGAAAGAAAGACTTGGTCTAGAATCAATACCTACAGCGGCAGTAAAAGTCATGGGTATGGCAAACATGTCATGCGGCTACATCTCTGAACGAAGTGTAGTTCGTCTCAATTCCCTTCACACAGACTTCAATGCAACTCTAGCTGTCTCTATCTTACCTGAGCTTACAGGCAACATTCCTAGCTCTTCATTTGATTTGAAGCCTCTCAATCTTCCTTCTAAAATTCAGTTAGCCGATCCATCCTTCAATTGCTCAAGTACCATCGAGATGCTAATTGGAGCAGATTTATTCTGGCAAATTGTAGGAAGGGAACAAAAATCTCTTGGTGCTAACTTGCCAATCTTAATAAGTTCTCAGTTAGGCTGGTTACTCTCGGGTCCTATACATTTTAACGCTGAACCTAGAAACATACAATGCAATTTCGCAGGAAACAATAACAATACATATGAAGAATTAGATCAGAAGCTCTCAAAGTTTTGGGAGTTGGAAGAACTACCTAAAAGGCCACTACTAAGTGACGATGAGAAGATGTGTGAACAACACTATCAAGCGCACACTACTCGCCAAGAAAATGGACGCTTCTGCGTAAAGCTCCCACTAAAAGAGTCACCAACCAATCTTGGTGATTCCTATCACCTCGCAAAACAAAGGTTTCTATCCCTAGAGAAAAGGTTCCGCAATAATCCGACCCTTAAACAGGCATACTGCGAGTTCATCAGAGAGTACGAAACCTTGGGTCACTGCTCACCGTTGCCACGCGCGCCCCCGCCCGGCCGCCGCTACTACCTGTGCCACCACGCCGTGCTGCGCGACCACAGCGAGTCCACCAAGCTGCGAGTGGTGTTCGACGGCTCTGCACACACTACAACAGGCGTGTCACTCAACGACATACAGCTGACAGGCCCCAAGGTGCAAGATTCACTATTATCAATACTACTACGATTCCGTCTATACAAGTACGCTCTGGCAGGCGACATTGATAAATTTTTCCGCCAAGTCCTGTCACGGTCGCCAGATGTTGAAACTTGCGGTAAATGGATTGGGTAAAACCACAGTTTCTTTGAGTAAAGTGTATTGAATATAGAAAATTTACAAAATAATTGTATTGGAGCGTGGCCTTTTTCGTGGCTGCTTCGATGGACGCCGCTGTTGCTCACTAGCGCCGCTTCACGGCGCTGTCGTCGATGGGTGATTGTGTCCGGTACGGTCCGGTCGGGACGCGCATGAATGGTTTGGCGCGAACATATTGTTGCTTCCTTTATTATTATTATTACTTTTAGCTGGTTTTCCCGTTGTTATTACACACCATATTAGAATTACAGATTATACACCTGTGTATAGTAAAAGCTATAGATATCCATATATACATAGGGAGGAAGTACAGACGCAAATAAAATCTATGTTACAACAAGGTATCATTCAACCTTATTCAATGACGAGACCGCTGGTCTAGTGGTTAGTACACCTGACGGCTAGGCTAGAGGTCGCGGGTTCGATTCCCGCCGGGGCAAACATTTATCTGACAAATCTGTTTGCCTTGCGTCTGGGTGTTTGGTATGTATTATAAGTATGTATTTACAAAAAAAATAATGTATATAAGTATTATATCAGCTACTGGTTCCCATAGTACAAGCTTTGCTTAGTTTGGGGCCAGATGGCGCTGTGTGATAATGTCCAAGCATTATTATTATATTATTATTATTATATCTGTTGGAATGCCCCGGTGTGGATAGTACCAAAGAAAAGTGACGCTTCTGGCAAATCCAAGTGGCGTTTAGTCATTGACTTTCGTCAACTAAATGCGAAAACAATAGATGACAAGTATCCGATTCCAAACATCAGCGACATTCTTGATAAACTAGGTAGATGTCTTTATTACACTACTTTAGACCTAAAATTTGGATTTTTCCAAGTTCAGTTAAATCCACCGGATATACCCAAAACAGCATTTAGTGTGGAGCAAGGTCATTTTGAATTCCTAAGAATGCCTATGGGCTTAAATAATTCTCCTGCAACAGTTCAACGTGTCATGGATAATGTCCTTCGTGGCCTGCCAAATTGTATCACTTATATGGATGACATTTTGGTGTTTTCAACATCCTTGCAAGAATACGTAATCAATTTACGCGCTATTTTCGATAGACTTAGACAGTCGAATCTAAAAATTCAAATCGATAAATCTGAATTTCTAAAGCACGAAACGCCCTACCTTCGCCATATAATAACTCCCGATGGCGTTAAGCCGAACCCTGATAAAATTTCTGCAATTTTGAATTAACCGCTTCCGAAATCTCCAAAAGAAATAAAAGCTTTCTTAGGCCTTTTAGGTTATTACAGGCGTTTTATTCCCGATTTTGCGCGAGTAACAAAGCCTTTTACAGCTTGCTTGAAAAAAGGGGCAAAAATTAAAATAACCACGGAGTATACCGAATGCTTTCTTCATTATAAAACTCTCCTTACAAATTATCCAATTTTAATATACCCTGATTTCAGCAAGGAGTTTATTTTAACAACTGATGCTTCTAACGTGGCCTTAGGTGCAGTTCTTTCACAAGGACCCATCGGAGCCGATAAACCGATAGCGTACGCATCTAGGACGTTAAATAACAGCGAAATTAATTATTCAACAATAGAGAAAGAGCTTCTTGCTATTGTATGGGCGTCAAAGTATTTTAGGCCATACCTTTTCGGACGAAAATTTAAAATAACTACAGATCATAAGCCTCTTATATGGTTGATGAATCTTAAAGAACCAGGATCACGTTTAACGAGATGGAAATTGAAATTAGCCGAATATGACTACACTATTATTAATAGACCTCCAAATTCGGATATTCGTTTATTTTGTTCAACAATGGAGGCAATGCTTAGAAAATTATTTTATACAAATAAAAAACTAGTTATATGTGGTGATTTTAATGTAGATACTTTAAAAATGTCAACTGAGGCACGCTTATTTAAAAATCTTTTCAAATCATTTAATTTAGACATTATATTTAATGAGCCCACAAGAATAACAGCCACTTCGTCTACCTGCATTGATAATATAATATCAAATGGAAATATAATAAATAAGTCGTTAATAAGTGGCATTAGATCAGATCATATGGCTCAATTAGTTGAGTTGCATGATAGTGCACAATCTAGCACCTCTTTGAAAGAGTGTAGACCCCTGTCTAAGAATAGAATGGAAAGGTTTAGGAAGAATTTAGAATCAAAAAATTATAATTCTAAGTCTGGTGAGCCCAATGAATGTTTTCAAAAATTACAAAACGTTATATGCAGTGAATTTAATAAGGCCTGTCCTAAACGAAAGATGAAGCTAAAAAACAAATTGGAATTTAGTAACTGGGCAACTAAAGGTATAAGGAAAAGTAGAGACACTTTGTATGAGTTGTATTATAAGAAATCTCATACAACTAATGAAGAGTTTTATAGTTACGTGAGAAAATATTCTAAATTATTTAAAACTGTTTGTCAAATAGCTAAATCAAAATATATAAGTAATGAAATAAGTAATTCCGATGATAAAATAAAAACGGTTTGGAAAGTTATTAATAGGGAAACGGGAAAGAATGGAATTAAAGAAAAAGTAAGCACACTTAAAATTAACGAGAATCTTGTGTCGGATAAGTTAGACGTCGCAGCAGCTTTTGAGAGATACTTTGCCAATATTCCGTCCGAAATTACAAAAAACCTTAGCTCGTGTGCAAATACAGCCGAAGGCTTACTTAAGAAATCGTTTAATAAAGTTATTCCAGAGTTTTACTTTCGACATGTAAATGCAAATGATATTATTAAAACATTTAAAACGCTCAAAATTAAAAACACGGAAGATTTATGGGGACTTTCGATTAAAGTTATTCAAGCAATTCTACCAACGATTGCTCCTATACTGGCAACCATTTTTAATACTTGCATTGATCAAGGAATATTTCCTGATTTAATGAAATATAGTAAAATAATACCGATTTTTAAGGCGGGATCTAGAGAAAATCCTTCTTATTATAGACCAGTATCAATACTGCCGGCTTTGAGCAAAATATTTGAGAAAATTATGTTAAATCAAATGTTAGGTCACATTAATGCGCATAATATATTACAAGTGACGCGGCGGCAAAATTACTGAAACATATATTTGAAGCATGGGAATGTTCACATGATGCCCTAGGTGTATTTTGCGACCTATCTAAAGCATTTGATTGCGTTGAACATAGTACGCTACTGCTCAAACTAAAATATTATGGTATCCGCGGAAATGCCCTTGATCTTGTAGCCTCATATTTGTCCGGTCGTCAGCAAAAAGTCGGTGTCGGAGGCATAACTTCCAAAGGCACATTAATAAAAATGGGAGTTCCGCAGGGTTCAATATTAGGTCCTTTCTTATTTTTGGCATACATAAATGATCTCCCACTTGTAGTGGATAATATCTGTGACATAGTCTTATTCGAGGATGACACGTCTCTGGTATTTAGAGTGAGCAGAAAAGACAAAGAAATGATAAGTCTAAATGAAACGCTAGCATCCGTTTCTAAATGGTTTGACGCCAATAACCTAGTTTTAAATTCAAAAAAGACAAAATGTATACGGTTTTCTCCTCCAAACTCATCGCAGGTAGACACGAATGTACAATTGGATGGCAGAAAACTTGATTTAGTTGATAACACGATTTTTCTAGGTCTAACACTAGATGCAAAATTGCAGTGGGGCTCTCACATTGAGACTTTGTCAAAGAAACTTAGTTCAGCTGCGTTTGCCATTAGGAAAGTCAGACAATTGACAGATATTGATACTGCAAAATTAGTTTACTACGGATATTTCCACAGCCTCATGTCTTATGGCGTGTTATTATGGGGATCTGCGGCGGATCTGGATATTGTTATGTATCGACATGTGGGTACTACGTACCCACCTATTCTATTATAATAATATGTATGCATACCGCCATTTCAGTCGCAATAAAGCATCAGCCGTGTTAACGTACTTGCGCTGTTTCATTTCTCAAATACCACATTGGCGACGATTGGAAAATAAATAATAATTAGAAAATAGTAATATTACATTATATTGAGTGAAACGCGTGTAAAGTCATATCATCAAAATGTCTATCGGCAAAATTCGTGAGTTCGACATTGAAAGTGGCAGTTGGGACTCTTACTGTGAACGGCTTGAGATGTATTTAAAGCCAACGCTGTTACTGCGGACAAGCAGTTAGCGACGCTCATTTCAGTGGTTGGAGATCAGTGTTACGAGTTGATGTCTAATCTGGCGAGCCCGAAAAAACCATCGGAATTAACATTTCAACAATTGGTCGAATTGGTACAAAGGCATTTAAACCCGAAACCGTCCGTCATGGCGGAGCGTTACCGTTTTCGACTTCGAAGGCAAGCAGCGGGTGAAACTGTATCACAGTACATTACGGAGCTAAGAAACTAGCACGAACTTGTGATTTTAAGGAAACGTTAGCGGACAATCTTCGCGATCAGTTTGTGTGCGGCGTAAGTGGAGACGTTATACGGCAGCGGTTGTTTGCGGAGGAAGACCTTACATACGCCAAGGCCGTGACCTTGGCATGCTCTTTGGAAGCCGCAGAACGTAATGCAGCGGTGATAGCGGGCAGCGATACTCGGGTACACGGGGAGTCCACGGGGTTGCTTCATCGTATAGCGAGCGGCGGGAATGGCGCGGGGCGCGCGGCCGGGCGGTGGCCGCAGGCGCAGCGCAAGGAAACAGGTTTTAGTGCACGAGAAACAGCCGGAGGCGCGCGTGCTGCAATTCCATGCACCGCTTGTGGCGCTATGAATCACAGTTTTTCTACATGAAAGTTTAGAGATTACATATGTAGCAGGTGTAAAACAACAGGACATCTGCGTCGGGTGTGTCCCAAATGGTCACCCGGCAACCGGCAGGCGGTTCGAGGGCGCAATGGAGGCTAACCGCGGGCCCACTTCGTTACAGAAGAAGTTTGTGAGGAAGAACAAAGTGACTCTGAGGGAGAGGGAGCGATCTACAGAATGTCCTTAAGCCAATACAAGCCGGTGAGTTTGCCTGTGTACGTTAACGGCCAACAACTAGTGATGGAGGTAGATACGGGGGCTTCCAGTTCGTTTATAAGTAAAAAAACATTTGATTTATATTTTAGAAATGAGGAGTTAAAACCTACCAATACCTTGTTCAAGTTTTACGACGGCACAAAGATAAAGCCGTATGGAGTAATTACGCCGTCAGTAAGGTACGAATCAACCACCAAGAAATTAGATTTATATATAGTACAAAAAGGTGAAACCAATTTAATGGGTAGGCAGTGGCTAGCCGAGTTATGTATAAAAATACCGAAACTAAAGTGTAGTCCGGTCAGTAAAATCAACTCCGTTAGCAGTGTTAGTAGCGAATTGGATTTAATTCTCGACAGATATAAAGAAGTATTCGATGGGCCCGGGTGCTACAACGGTGGGACGGCCACGCTGCGCGTGCGTGAGGGCGCAGCGCCGGTGTTCCGGCGCACGCGGCCGCTTCCATTCGCGCTGCGGGGCCGCGTCGACGCGGAGTTGGATGCCATGCTGCGGAGCGGCGTCATCGAGCCCGTCGACTGCGCGGACTGGGCGACGCCCCTGGTTCCGGTCATTAAGAAGGATGGAGGTTTGAGAGTTTGCGCCGATTTCAAGGTCACACTCAACCCTGTTTTGATGATGGATAGGTATCCATTGCCGAGGGTGGAGGAGTTATTTGCCAATTTATCAGGCGGAGAAACGTTTACGAAAATAGACTTGTCTCAAGCGTATAATCAGATATGTTTATCCGAGGAATCAAAAATGTTAACCGTTATAAACACTCATCGAGGGTTGTTTAAATATAATAGGTTACCATACGGCCTATCATCTAGTTCGGGAATATTCTGTAGAATTAGTGAGTCAATAGTCAAAGATATACCTAATGCTCAAAGTTTCTGCGACGACATCTTGATATTTGGCAAAACTAGGGAGGCGCACTTAGCTACATTGGAGGCCGTATTAAAAAAATTGAGAGATTTAGGTTTGAAACTAAAGAAAAGTAAGTGCACGTTTCTTGCTAACGAGGTTTGTTATCTAGGATACGTAGTGAGCAAGAACGGTATCAAGCCAGACCCCAACAAAGTCGTGGCTGTGGCAAAAATGCCGCCGCCATCGAGTGTATCGGAAACGCGGTCGTTTTTGGGTATGGTCAAGTTTTATTCCAAGTTTATTCCAAATGCGAGCGATATATTGCATCCTATACACTGTTTGCTAAAAAAGGGTGCGCGCTGGAACTGGACTAGGGGGTGCGAGGCATCATTTAACAAGGTTAAATCCTTGTTACTCGGTAAGCAGATACTAGCCCACTACGATCCAAGTAACTGCTTGACGCTAACTTGTGACGCCAGTCCGCGCGGGGTCGCCGGAATCCTCAGCCAGCCGGATCGGCAAGGGCGGGAGCGACCGGTGGCGTATATATCGAGGAAACTGAATGCGGCAGAGCAGAATTATTCACAAATTCATAGGGAAGCACTTGCAATTATATTTTGTATTCAGAAATTTCACCAATATTTGTACGGTAGGCGGTTTACTTTAAAAACCGATCATAAGCCCTTAATAAGCATTTTCGGTCCGCAAACCGGTGTGCCCAGTATGACCTCGAGTCGTATGCAGAGATGGGCTTTGCTGTTAATGGCTTATGACTTTGATATTCAATATGTAAACACGGCAGACAATTCCGCCGATGCAATGTCGCGGCTACCGATAGGACAAAGTAAAGAAGTCGATCCACCGGAGCAGTCTTACTTGCACTTCGCATCGGACGCGCTTTTTATCGATTGTAACGAAATACGCCTAATGACGTCTAAAGATACGTTGTTAGGTAGGGTAGTTAATTATATAAAAAATGGTTGGCCAGCCTGTGCCGAAATAAAAGAAATGCAGCCTTATTTCAATAGACAGAAGGAGTTATATATAGAACTCGATTGTGTAATGTGGGGTCACCGCGTAGTAGTTCCGGAGGCATGCCGCGAAATGGTACTGCGTGAACTGCACGAGCCTCACATGGGAATCGTAAAGACCAAGGCCATGGCCAGGAGTTATGTGTGGTGGCCCGGGATAGACGAGGCTATCGAGGCCCGATGTCAAGCGTGCGACGCGTGCACGGCAGTGGCCCCCGCCCCGCCGGCGAGTGCGCCCGTGCCATGGCATTGGCCATCGCGAGCCTACGAGAGGGTCCATATAGATTTTTTAGGACCTATTGACGGACGCACGTATATGGTGTCCATTGACGCAAGGTCCAAGTGGATATCGGTATCAAAGATGGTACGAACCACAGCCGATAATGTTATAGAACGATTATTGGACTCGTGGTCAAGGTGGGGTATTCCAAAACAAATCGTATCAGACAATGGCCCACCGTTTTCGAGCAAGGAATTTAACCACTTTTTAGAAATAAACAGTGTACGTCACGTTTATTCAGCACCTTACCACCCAGCGTCAAATGGGGCGGCTGATGGAGCTGTAAAGTTAATAAAAAACGTAATTAGGAAAGCCAAGCATGAGAGGGTCAACCCTGACCGGGCCATTCTCAAATTTCTACTGCACTATCACAACACACCTCACAGCACCACCGGCGAATCACCAGCACGACTATTACAGGGCCGCGATCTACGCATCCGATTAGATGCTATAAAACCTGATAGGACTGCTAAGGTAATGAACCAACAGTATAAAGTAGTAGAACGGTCGCGTAAACCATCAAGGCATTTAGAGATAGGTGAACCTATACAATATCGAACGTTCCGACCGGGCGCAAAATGGTCGGACGGTTATATAACTAACAAGCTAGGAAAGTCTGATTATACGGTTGTGACAAGTGATGGATCTACACATCACCGCCACATAGATCAAATGAAGCGGCGGCACTTGAGAAACTCTAACGTTGATCCTCCGCCTCCGTCCTACATTGAGACCGAACCAGGGAGCGCCAGCGACGGTAGGCCGACGGGAACTGATGTTGCCGCACCCGGCATGGCGAGCGCAACCAGCGGCCCTGTTAGTGTTACGGGGCCCGCGCCCGCGACAGCCATGGCGCTCGAACAGCCAGCGCCTGCAACGGCCGCGCCCGAGGCCCCGCCCGCGCCGCTCGAGAAGGGTGAGCCGATAGCAGTCAGAGGGGAAGTCGCAATGCGTCCCAAACGTGTCGAATTACCGTTACCGGCATTAGATAAAAGAATTCCTAAGGAAGTCAAACGCTACGGATTTGATTTTGACTGATTTCCTTCTTAATATGTTCCAAGCTGTATAAATTAAATGTGTAGCTTAAACTTAATTTTAATAAATGCTATTTATAATTAATAACCTCATTTACCTAAACCTTAATAATACCACTCTGTCAGCAGAGCACGCGTATTCGAATGATAGCTCACAGTAGATAGTACCTAATTGTACAATCGTTCATAACTATTGTCTACACTTCATCAACGTGCGCGTGTGAACCGAATAATAAAGCATAAAGATGCATTTTAGATTGTAGTTGTAATGTTGTTAGCATCCACTAACGGCAGCATGAATCTAGTAATAAGTAAACCATTTTGTTAATACTGTTCCTCTATAGTAGAAACCAGCTGGTAATCGCATAGATATATTATTACATTGTCATGTCATTTTAGCATATTACTTACCCTGTAATATTAGAATAAGTGCGGGGGTGTTATGTATCGACATGTGGGTACTACGTACCCACCTATTCTATTATAATAATATGTATGCATACCGCCATTTCAGTCGCAATAAAGCATCAGCCGTGTTAACGTACTTGCGCTGTTTCATTTCTCAAATACCACAGATATGATATTCATTTTACAGAAAAGGGCAATCAGGGCAATTTTTGCAATGGGTCCCCAAGAATCGTTAAGAGAATTGTTTAAGAAAATTAATATTCTCACGTTACCGGCTCTTTACATCTTTGAGAACTTGTTGTTTATAAAAAAGAACATTAGAAGTTTTCAGTTAAATTCAGACAACCATAATATTTATACAAGAAACAGAAACAAAATTGTGGCTCCTAGGTTTAGACTAACAAAAGTAAACAAATCATTTATGGGAAACTGCGTCCGCTTTTACAATAAAATCCCACAATCCATTACCGAATTGAATTACGATAAGTTTAAGACTCAAGTCAAAAGAGTTTTGATAAATAAAGCCTATTATAAAATTAATGATTATGTAAATGATAAAAATGCTTGGAATATATAGACTCACTCTGCACAAGTGGCTCCCCGCTCCTGGTAATTGTAATAGTTGGAATATGTATTTCATGAAAGCAGTGACAAAACCAACTTGGTAGCTTTCATTTTGATATTTGTAATTTCATACCAATGTCTAGAAGAATTTTGTTACAAATTGTTATATAATGATTGTTTAATGCAAAAAAAGACAGAGCACTGAGTTTCTTGCCGGTTCTTCTCAGGTGGCTTTTTTTCCGAACCGGTGGTAATTTAGACCTTCATAAGAGCCTTATTAGGGCCTAAACTGAATAAATGATTTTTGATTTTGATTTGATTTTGAATAAAAAAGGTAAAAATAACACCAATGCAGACGCATTGTCACGAAATCAAATTAATTACAATGAAAATGTAATTAATCGTCAATTCGTCTGAAACAGACTGTGATTCATCCTCAACACTAACCGCACCAGGGAACCAAATAAGGAATCCATCGTCTACTCTCACCGCCGATTCAAATTTAAACAGAGAATGGCAAGATAATACCTTAAATTTTATTTCTCTACATAGTGAAACAGTACACACTAGCTTAGAAAATCCCGTTTTGGAGATCCCTATATCCAACGAACCTTTAAACAAATTTAAAAGACAGTTAACTATAAACATTATAAATAAGATCCCAAGAACTAGGCCGACCGTAACTGAGCCGTTTCCGTCTTATAAAAAGGTTTGGGTAGAAATTGAAGATGCAAACCTTGAAGAAAGCCTTATCAGTATAGTTAACTTACATCGATTAAAATTTTCGGTCTGCAATTTTAGTAACACCTCATAAAAAATGTTGGATATTATACCTGTATTACAAAATACGTTTGAAAACCATTCAATGAACATAGTTTTGGTTAAAAACGAAATTCTCAACGTCAGTGATCAATCAAACCAGTTCGAAATTATTAAAAAGTACTATGAAGGAAAAACTAATCATCGTGGTATAAATGAAACTTACTTGTCACTATCTCAACGTTATTTTCATCAGACATTACGAAATATATTAATGATTTGCACGCAGATATTCTAAGCATTGAGTCCGAAAAATACTTAACTGTTATAGATTAGTTTTCTAAATACGCACAAATATATTTTCTACCAGATTGTACCGCCCCTAATATAATAAAAGCACTATTAAATTATAGTATCATCACGGTTTTCCTTTGAGCTTAACAACTGATCAAGGTACCGAGTTCAAGAATAAAATGGTAACCGAATTTCTCAGATTACATAAAGTACAAAATCATATGACGAATGCATATGCACCGAACGAGAATGGTACCATAGAACGTTTCCACAGTACCATTTTAGAGCACCTACGACTACTTAAAATTCAGCACAAAAACGAACGCACGCATATTCTCATACCATATGCATTAATAGCATATAATAGCTCTATACATAGTCTAACTAAGTGTAGGCCATTTGATGTAATTTCTGGTCACTTTGATCCTCGCGATCCTATAGAATTAATTATGACGGACCGATATCTTCATACATGCATTCATAAACATCGTAGTCGAATGGAAACAGTACATAAAATATTTCATGATGGTGCACTATCCGATCGCGAAGCCATAATGTCGCGTCGGAACGCGAATAGGGAACCGATTTTAGATTTAAACGAAAATCAAGAAGTATTCGTTAGGAATCCAATGGCAAGTAGACAAAAATTGGCACCTAGTTTTGTTCACGATATAGTAGTCGGCAAGTTACCAATACACATATACACCGCTAAAAATCGTGGCCCTCATTTATAGCTCCGAGGAAATTATAAGCGTACATATAAGAAGTTATTACGACGTTCTTAGCCTAGCTACTTATTTTACCGAGTCTAAAATAGTGATAGTTATAAAGTTTCCAATTACGTTTACTGCCAAATATCAGTTATATGAACTATGTCCCGTTCCAAATAAGAATAATATAATAATAGTACCACCTGCACCTTATATAGCAACCAATTTTCAGGAATTTGTGTATACAGAGGCTGAATGCCCAAAGTTCAATTCTTGGCATTTATGCGAGCAGAAGACTATTTATCAAATCAAAGTGAAATCTAGAATTGATGGCATTACCGCAATACAATAGATTAGAGAAAACAAGGAGTTTTAATCTCAGATCAAGCGACTTGAGCAGTCTCAAAAAAAATTAAAAGGAAATTATTATGTAAGATTCTGTACAAACTGACTCCACGGATATACCTAGCATTTACCACACCACGATCCCGGTATTCATACTTATATCATTAGCTGCAGTTATAACAAGCATATTGTACATTATTCGACGTCGACGTACAGTGAAGTTAAAATATATAACAAAACAACCTGATATTGACGGAACAAGAAAGGAGAGCCGCAACTCTGTTGCTCATCTGGTAGGGAAGGTGTTACACCAAAGTGACCGACCGGACATTTGTGATCCCATGCCGCGACGTCACCATAGATACTTGTGGTCGTCTTTTCCCTGACATCGGTGTGAACGGACGCCCATAATTAATTATTATAATTTTTATTCTAAATTTTGTTTATAAAGATAGTAAAAGTGTATTCTGGATATAAAAGACTAGTTATTTAAAGCTTCCTGACACACGCCCCCTCATAATTCACGGATAAATACATAGTGCCACTTTACATCGTTCACATTCTATTTTAGACCTCTTATTATTTACTTTAGTGCTGCAATAGCGACACCTCTTATAGGTATCTATTTTTAAGGGCCAGTGATCTCCTAATCTTTGAAATCTGATTTCTTCTGGTACCCCATAAAGTTTTTTTGCCTTTCGTCACTCTCTTCCACTCGTTTCTTTTTATTTGTAATATATTTTGGCATTGTTTGGAATGATCTTTTTCTAAAGGTTTTATTATCCACAAACTGCCTCGAAAGAGCGATTCTAAATTCTTTTTGGCTCATAACGTTGTGTACTCGGGTGTTCATTTTATATAATATATATGCATTTGTTATTGATACATCTACAAGTAAATAGAATATTCGAGTCTACCATTTGCGACTTCTTCTACCTACAGCATAGTGTGTTCATATTTGGTCGAAACGGTCGACTCCACCCATACGTTTCGTATATTCTGGAATGAGTAAAGGGCATTTGACAGATTTTTTTAACCATCTTCTTGGGTCCTGTAGCAATTTGTTTTTTCTTTGGGATGGAATGCTGTGCTTACAACGTTAACTTGTTTGGTATCTTTCCAAACAGCAAATCCTACATTTTTCTTCACTCTCCACTGCCATTTACCTTTCTTCAGTTTTTTATCTTTGTACTTACCTTACTAGCAGCTTGTGATATCCTCTCATCTTCTTCTCTGTTTCATGTCTTTTTTGGTTTCTTTACTAAAAGAGGTAAATCAACGCGATCAGCTCGAATTGTTGCTGTACTATAGATACCTTGATCATATAATTGTTGCAAAAGTTCAAAACTTGAAAAGAAATTATTAAAAAGCCAGATGACCAGAATAGCCATTACGAAGTAAGGGCTCAGATAACGATTTTACAACGTTACTGCCCAGTCCTGTCTTTGCGGTATCAGTTTTGCCGGTGTAAATTTGAAACTGATAAAGGTAACCTGTGCTGCTGTCAGCACGACACCATACTTTATAACCTCGTTTCACAGGTTTCATCGGCATATACTGTTTTAGACTAGAGCGACCCTTAAATTTAATCATACATTCGTCTATTGATTGAGAATTGGTTATAGATGCATTGGTTTGACAAAGATTGTTCAACCGATCAAGGAGAGGCCGCAATTTATACAACTTATCGTAGTTTTCATCTGTACGACTGGCCATTGCCATGTTGTCGTTGACATGCAAGAACCTCAGAATTTTTTGGAATCTTTGCAATGTCATAGTCTCAGGTATTTCTACTACTTGTAATAGTGGATTACTTGACCAATAGTCCTCAATTGTAGGAAGTATATGAATACCCATCTGTATTATGATGCCAAGAAATGCCTTCAGTTCGATTACTGTCACAGGTGTCCAGTTTCGTGCATTTTCTTGTTCTGCATATTTATTCGTCTGTATCATTATATTATCCATTACTTCTGTATCAAAAAATTGCTCAAAGTGTACTATTGGTCTTGTCCTGTTTGGTAGGTTTACAGTACAGCGTAACGGTAAATTATCAAAGGTTTCAAGGTTTGGATTCTGTTGCCAAGTCTGTTTTTTCCATTCTATCGCATCAACATCTGAATCTTCATCAGAAGAGGAGGAAAAGCCTGAAAGATTTTAGTTTTCTCTATTTTCTAATAGAGGTGAATAAACTCTAGTAGTTTCTAATCGAGAATCATGAGCAGCTTTGGATGTAGACGGTTTAGGAGATTGTGCCAACGTGGGACTCTCTTGTCCTTCGCCTGCTGCTGAGCTAATCATTACATCTGTACCGACTATTACAGTTAGCAAATCAGTATTATCGTTTCTGCCTTCGGCATCCGACACATTTTCTTCATCGTCTTCGGATATACAGCCATCTGGTATACCAAATATATTTTCCAGCTCTTCTTCGATGTCTTCGTCCCGCAGTATCTTACCTCGCTTACTCATTATCTATAAAAAAATCAAAATTTGTTCATATCAAAATAATGAATAAATAATTATATTGAATTGATTCAGGTTTTACTTTGCGGAAATTCATATTTATAGAATACAAAATATATTATAATTTGCTTTGTCCGCTTAATGAGTGTGATACGGTCGAACGGCCTGCGCCCAGGTGAGCTCAGCCGTGGTTTCTTCCGACACGTGTTTCAGGACTTCCACGTCCCATCATCAGGGTGCCGCCGCGTTGGTCGAGCAGCGTGATGACACATCGAGGTCTGGATGCTGGAGCAGCGCCGCAGCACGATGGTCGGACGCTGGAGCAGCGTCACAGGATGCTGGACCAGCGTCGCAGGATGCTGGAGCAGCGTCACAGGATGCTGGAGCAGCGTCACAGCATGATGGTGGCGTGAGACGCCACGACAGCACGTAGACCCTTCTGTAACTAACTCACTCTCTCATTTCTCAGCTTTAGTTCAGCATCCTGTGACGCTGCTCCAGCATCCTGCGACGCTGTTCCAGCATCCTGTGACGCTGCTCCAGCGTCCGACCATCGTGCTGCGGCGCTGCTCCAGCATCCAGACCTCGATGTGTCATCACGCTGCTCGACCAACGCGACGGCACCCTGATGATGGGACGTGGAAGTCCTGAAACACGTGTCGGAAGAAACCACGGCTGAGCTCACCTGGGCGCAGGCCGTTCGACCGTATCACACTCATTAAGCGGACAGAGCAAATTATAATATTAGGTCCTTACATATGAAATTGGCGTTTTGTATGGGAGGAACAAAAAGTCGAATATTTTTTAATATAATATATTTAATTAATCAAAGTATGAACCATTATTTTCTATGCACTTTTGCCATCTCATAGGTAGTTCATTGATCCCTTTACTAAAAAAACCAGTCGGACGGGAATCAATAAAATCTTTGAAGGCGATTTGGACTGCCCCATCGGAGTTGAATTTTTTCCCTTGCAAGAAGTTATCCAAATTTCGAAAAAAATGGTAATCTGTTGGAGCAAGGTCCGGGGAGTACGGAGGATGTCTTAGACTTTCCAATTGAAGCTCTTCTAATTTAGTAGCCGTCTGTAGCGCAGTGTGTGGTCTAGCGTTGTCGTGAAGCAGCAGTGGCGTGGAGCGATTGACCAGCCTAGGTTGTTTAGCCGCTAGCTTTTCCATCATGGTTTGCAATTCCTGACAATAGACATCAGCCGTAATAGTCTGGCCAGATTTGAAAAAACTGTAATGAACAATACCGGCACTAGTCCACCAAACGCTTACAAGTAACTTTTTTGGGGTTAATTTTCGCTTGGGGCAGGATTTGGCTGGCTGGCCAGGATCTAACCATTGCGCTGAGCGCTTCCGATTATCGTAAAGAACCCATTTTTCATCACAGGTAATGATTCGGTTTAAAATACCTTCATTATTGTGCCGGTTTAGTAATGTAACGCAGCAGTCGACGCGCGTTTGCCGGTTTGTTTCAGTCAATTCGTGAGGTACCCACCTTTCAAGCTTTTTAATCTTCCCAATTTGCTTCAAGTGAATTAAAACAGTTTTATCACTAACATTGCAGCCTGCAGCTAACTCGGACGTGGTTTGCGATGGATCCGCTTCCACAATAGCCTTCAACTCTTCATTATCAACTTGAGTCTCAGGCCGTCCACGGGGCTTGTTCTGCAGGTCGAAATTTCCAGAACGAAAACGTTGGAACCAAAAACGAACTGTGTTTTCTTTTGCAACACGACCGCCATACACATCATTCACCCTTCGAGTTGTTTCCGCAGCACTAGTGCCACGGCGGAACTCGTACTCGTAAATAATGCGATATTTAAGGTTTTCCATTTTGTAAAATGAGTGACGCAAACAGAAAAAAACAGAAGAAAAAAAACAAATGAATGACGATCATCGAAGCACAAATACATGAGTATATAGCTGTACAAATTTGAATTTGGAATTCCTCACCAAAGAGGAGAAATTCGTGATTAAAGTGGCCAGTACGAAAAACGCCAATTTCATATGTAAGGACCTAATATATTTTGTATTCTATAAATAAATAATTAATCTAAATAATGGTAACACCAACTGGTAATGGCGTACATGTTGCCACCATCATGACTAGTACGAACTGGTAATGGCAAACATGTTGCCACCATGTTTGGAGTAATTTTTTTCGATAGTTAGTAATTCGTTTTTTGAAATATGCAATGAAATGTAATAAACACACTATCTATATTACAATAAATATAAAATCTTACCGTAACGTCTTCGCAATATGAAGATTTTCTGACGACGAGACCGCTGGTCTAGTGGTTAGTATACCTGACTGCTACGCTAGAGGTCGTGGGTTCGATTCCCGCCGGGGCAAACATTTATGTGACAAATATGTTTGTCTTGCGTCTGGGTGTTTGGTATGTATTATAAGTATCTATTTACAAAAAAAAAGTATATAAGTATTATATCAGCTACTGGTTCCCATAGTACAAGCTTTGCTTAGTTTGGGGCCAGATGGCGTTGTGTGATAATGTCCAAACATTATTATTATTATATTATTTCTTAGATTAGCACACAAATCGCAAGTTCACGCAAAATTTGAAAACACACAATGACAATTGTTTGACATTTAGTGTCAAATGGCTCTGTGGTTTTTTTTTAACCTACACAATACGTTCCGTTGTAAGCAGAGTCACTAGGTTTTAAGGTGTAGTGGTTGAAGTACTTAGTTGTAAGAATATATCATGTAATGTAGTCAGTAAGTAGTAGCTAATAAACCTTCGTAACGTAAACACGTATTCTTGATTTATCCCCTCTGTACCCCGCACACCGCATGGCGACCCTGCCTTGCGCTTGTGCGCCGGGCTATCGGGTTAGCTTCCGTGAATCGTAGCATCGTGCATCGCGGCGAAGTCATCAGTTTTGGAACGGTAGCACAATTGATATAGATAATAATGGGTTTTTCCACTACTCCCGTGTACGACACTGCGGACTATACATCAACGCTGCTAGTACGTGCAATTTTAACAAATATCCTTCAAAATGGGGAAGACCTATTCTAAGCAAGAAGAGAAAGAGGTGATCATCCCGCAGAACGCTGTGGGTGATAACGGCGCGACCGGGATTCGCGAGGATCACATACATATAAATAATGTATTGCTGAACACTATTTTGGCTATCGCAGGAATCGTAATTTTGATTTTCCTCTTCAAGTATTACAAACGTTAATAAGATGTATCCTAAATCCATTCCATCCCACGGTTGCCTGGAAGAGATCGCCGAGTGTGATAAGGCCGCCATTTGTACTATACTATGTCACAATGTATTCTTGTATTGTAGTCCTTGGTGTTGTACAATAAAGTTTTAAATAAATAAAAATAAACGTTGCCACCAAGGATGGATGCAGAAGGAACTACGAAGTGAGCTCTTCAAGCGAGTTCAGATGAGATTGTCGGGCCGTGGCCAGCGTAGGTCGGTCCAGGATGAGGAAGCTAACATCTGAGGTCATCGAGACACTGCTATTATTCGTCGACGATCAGTGAGTGCATGAAAATTATATCTGTAATTAATGTGATTAAATGTGAGTGAAAAAATAAAATAAAAATAAAAAGTGAGTATGGTGAAAGGTAAAAGTGAGTAAAACACAGGTATTTGATGGAACTAGAGATACGTAGTATTTTAGAAAAGTTAGAAAATATAAAAATTAGTTTAAGAAAATTAGGTCCTAAAAGAAGGCAAGAAAAAATAGGTTTAGATAAAGTTGAGAAAGCTAAGGCACTATACTCTACATATAAAGATTTAATTAAATCATTGCATGTTTCACACGTATCAGGTGAATTAACTAGTTATATTTTAGATATATTAGATGAGAAAATACATAAATGTTTTGATAGTATATTAAGATATTGTTCTAAGGATACGGAGAAAGAAAACCAAATTACAATGGCTGAACATTTTGATTTAAAGGCAGTAGGAAGCCTCATTCCTGTATTAGATGGAAAGGAGGAGACCGTTGAAAGAGTAATAGAGGGCATTGAGATGTTAGATAGTATTTTTAAAGATCAGAATAACAAGAAATTGTTGATTTCATTTGTTTTGAAAACAAGATTGAATAAAATATCAAAACTAAAATTAAAATCAGATTATAGCTCTGTCGCAGATTTAGTAAAAGACAAAGAAATTTTTGATAACAAAGAAATCAGCCAATTCATTGTTATTGCAGTTAAATAATATAAATCAAAATGAAATGTCTATTGATGAATATGGTGATAAGGTCGAAGAGTTGTTTACTAATCTCACAATTACGCAAGCAGGTGAAAATCAAAAGGCTAGCGAAATTTTGAGACCCATAAACGAAAGCTTAGCTATTAAAAAGTTTGTAGATGGCCTGAGAAACAAGCGGTTGAGCACCATTATCGCTGCTCGCAACTACACCGAGCTCAAAGAGGCGGTTCAGGCTGCCAAGGATGAGGCGCCAGAAAACCTGTCATCGTCAGGAATAATCATGAACATGAGAGGTAAGTTTAGAGGTAGAATGCAAAGTTTTCGCGCAAGAGGTCAAGGTCAATGGCATTCCCGTGGTAACGGTGCATGGCACTCTCGTGGAAATGGCGGATGGCAGAACACACGCCAAAACACATGCCAAGACTATGCTAGAGGTAATACTTTTGGTAATTACAGGGGCCCGCCTGGTCGTCGTACGTGGAGAGGTTAGAGATGTATTTCTTGGTTAACCACGTAAAAGAGGAGCTTAAACTGCCGACACTTATCGCTGTGATGGGCAATGATGCCTATGAGTTGTTAGCAAACCTGGCT
This sequence comes from Falcaria lacertinaria, assembly GCA_951449985.1. NCBI lineage: Eukaryota > Metazoa > Arthropoda > Insecta > Lepidoptera > Drepanidae > Falcaria > Falcaria lacertinaria. The sequence continues at coordinate 2,227,250 of OX602135.1, forward strand.
AGTCCCAAAAAACCAGCGGAGTTGTCTTATAAAGACGCAGTGGAATTTCTACGTCAGCATCTGCAACCGACACCGTCCGTACTCGCTGAGAGATATCGGTTTAGACAGCGAAGGCAAGCTAGCGAGGAAAATATTGCTCACTATATAGCGGAACTACAGAGACTGGCTCGGAATTGCAAGATTGGCGGGACACTTAGTGAGAACCTTCGAGACCAGTTCGTGTGCGGGTTGCGAAGCGATGTCATAAGGCAGCGGTTATTCGCAGAAGACGACACGCTGACCTACGCTAGTGCAGTGAAGATTGCGAATTCCCTCGAGGCGGCAGAGCGGGATGCGGCCGCGGTGGAGTTGAATGCATCGACAGGGTGTAAGGAAAACAGTTCCAGGGCCGTGGAATCTACGGCATTACATGCGTTAGCACATAGCAACGCGGGAGTGCGTTCAGTGCGGGGATGGCGCGGGAACGGAGCGAGAGCATCGAGAGCTCGGGGAGCGGGACGACAGGCGCGGGGAGCGGCGGTCGAGGAGATCAGCACTGCGCGAAAAAGCGGCAGTGGTAATGCAAAGGGGGATGGAGGAGGCCACCTGTATAATTGTGAACGCTGCGGAGCGACCACACATAGTTATTCTCAGTGTCGTTTCCGGGATTATGTGTGTAGCATGTGTAAACGCACGGGGCATCTGCGACGCGTGTGCCCGGGATTTGGCGGTAGGGCATCCGGCGGGGCTGCTTCGGCCCCGTTTCACTATGGTGGGGCGGAGGAGACCCTTCATGAGGGCGAAATTCTGGAGGAGGACTTCCACCACATGTGTTTGAATGATTATCGGCCGGTAAGTTTATCCGTCGAGATAGATAATAAAACCATTAACATGGAAGTGGATACGGGCACAGCAGTATCATGCATAAATAATGAAACTTTTAAGAGGTACTTTAATCATCATCTTATAAAAAAATGTGGAATTGTGTTAAATTGTTATGACGGGTCTAAAATAAAGCCTTTGGGTATTATAAGTCCCCGTGTCCGCTATGGAAATAGAGTAAAAACTTTGGATTTGTTGGTCATTGAGGGAGGAACTACGTCGTTAATTGGCAGGCAATGGTTAACGGAACTGAATATTAGGATTCCGGTTTTTAACACAAATTGTCACCAGTTAGCTAATGATAAAGTAAAAATGTCCACTGAAATTAATAAATTGGTTTCTAGGTATAAGGAGCTATTTAACGTCGGGCTCGGGCGCTTCACGGGCGGAAAGGCAACGTTGCGAGTGCGAGACGGGGCTGTGCCGGTGTTCCATCGCGCGCGCCCGGTGCCATACGCGTTGCGCGAGCGTATTGACGCAGAGTTGGACGCCATGCTGCGCGATAAGATCATTGAACCCGTCGACTGCTCCGACTGGGCTTCTCCGCTAGTACCGGTAAATAAGGCGGACGGCTCCCTGAGAATTTGTGCTGACTATAAGGCGACGGTAAACCCAGTATTGCTAATTGATAGGTATCCTTTGCCTCGGATTGACGACCTTATGGTAAAACTGAGTGGGGCACGCTATTTTTCTAAAATTGACTTATCCCAGGCTTATAATCAGATTGAGCTCGATGATACGAAGAAGTATACGGTAATTAACACACACAGAGGACTATATAGGTACAATAGATTGGTCTACGGCTTAGCATCGAGCCCGGGCATATTCCAACGCATAATGTGCAATTTACTACAGGGTATTCCCAACGTAGAAATATTCCTTGATGACGTCATCATAGGGGGAATTACCGAAACTGACCATTTAGAGGCCCTAGAGGAGGTCTTAAGTAGGTTACATAAGTCGGGCTTGAAATTGAAAAGCAGCAAGTGTGTGTTTTTGGTCGATGAGGTACGGTACTTAGGATATATAATCAGTAGCAAAGGCATTCAAACCGACCCAGCAAAAGTAGAAGCAATTTTAGGTATACCTCGACCAACAAACATAACGGAACTGCGATCTTTCTTAGGTATATTAAATTTCTACGGCAAATTTGTTAGAAATATGAGTGAGAGGCTAGTCCCGCTATACGAATTACTCAAGAAAGATAAACAATGGTACTGGTCCTCAGACTGCGAAAATTCATTTAACCAAATTAAAAAAATATTATCTAGTGCAGAGGTGTTAGCGCATTATGACCCTAAGAAGTCGTTGATAGTGACGTGCGACGCGAGCGCGCGCGGCGTCGGGGGGGTGCTGTCCCAGGTGGTCGACGACGGCCGCGGCGGCGGCGGCGAGCGCCCGGTTGCTTACGCGTCGCGCACTTTGAACGATGCTGAGAAAAACTACTCGCAAATTCATCGAGAGGCGCTGGCTATTATTTTTTGTATGAATAAGTTTCATCAATATTTATATGGTAGGCACTTTACTTTGAGAACGGACCACAAGCCTTTAGTGTCAATTTTTGGGCCGAATACGGGAATACCGACTATGGTGGCTAGCCGTATGCAGAGATGGGCTATTATTTTATCGGCATATTCATTCGACATAGAGTATGTCCGTACCAACGAGAATGGGGCGGACGGTCTCTCGCGGCTGCCGCTCAATGATACTAAACACAGTGGGGTGACCGCACCGGAGCAAACGTATTTACACTTTGTGCAACAAGCTTTGTCATTAAATTATAACGATATTAAACGGGAGACAATGCGAGACCCAATATTATCGAAAGTTATGTGCTACATTCGCGACGGTTGGCCAGAGCAATGTGAAATTACGAATTTATAGCCGTATTGGAATAGGCGGAAAGAATTATATGAGGAGTTAAACTGTATAATGTGGGGTCATAGATTAGTTGTACCGGAAAGTTGTCGGGATAAAATTTTGGCGATGATTCATGAACCTCACATGGGAATAGTTAAATCGAAGGCACTAGCTCGGAGCTACGTATGGTGGGCAGGCCTGGACGAGGCGGTGGAGCGGGCGTGCCGGCAGTGTGCGGCGTGCGCCGCGCATGTGGCCCTGGCCCGCGCGCCCGTGGTCGCGGCTGCACTTGGACTTCATGGGGCCCATCGCAGGGAAAACATATTTGGTCGTAGTGGACGCCATGTCCAAGTGGATAGAGGTGTTCAGTATGACAAATATCACCGCCACTTGTTTAATTGATCGACTGAATGAATTATTCAGCAGATGGGGTCTACCTCGGCAAATCGTTACGGACAATGGAGCGCAATTCTCTTCGAAAGAATTTGAATTTTATAATAAGCACAACGGCATATAACACGTTTTCACGGCTCCTTACCACCCATCTTCCAATGGTCTGGCCGAAAACGCAGTCAGAACGCTGAAAAGGGTTATAAAAAAGGCGATACAAGAAAAACAAAATATAGATAGGGCATTATGGGCGTTTTTAATATACTACAGGAATGTCGAACACTCAACGACGGGAGAAAGCCCGGCGATGCTGTTGTTAGGCCGGCGCATACGAACACGATTGGATGTCATTAAACCAGACAGGGAAGGTCAGGTGCGTCGCGCCCAGCAGCGCCAACAGGACGCAGCGGGGGGAGTCAGTAGGAATCTGGAAAGGCAGGAAGAGGTATGGTATCGGCAATACTTAAAGGGGGAAAAATGGGTTCCAGGTCGCGTTGTTGACGTGTTGGGGTCCGGGAATTTTAAAGTGTTAGGTCAGGATGGGGAACTGATTCATAGGCACATCGATCAGCTACGTAAACGGTTAAGTGACGGAAGGTTATCGCTCGCGTCAACTACATCTAATCTAGGTCGGCAGTCAAGCACAGATTCTTTAAAAGACGTTCCGTCGGGTGGGGAGGTCAGTCCCGAGCGGGTGTCCGAGGAGTCGGCGGGGGAGATGGGGTCGGCACCAGCAGAGGCCACTCCGGCTACCCCGGGGGAGCAATATTCATCGCCTCAATTCAATACGCCCGTGGCCCGTGCCCGACCGGTTCGACAATGTCGGTTAATAAATAAGCCGGATTATAAACTGTAAATATTATGTTATTGGTAGTGTCAGTACTCATATCTTCAATATAAAATGTCAATGCTTTCATACATATTGTTTATACTTGTTGTGTTTAGAATAAGGTTTTAAGTATAGTTCCTAATAAATATAAAAGTAGATTAAGTTTAGCATAAGTATTAATTTAGTGAGGAGGAGTGTAATGTATGTGGCAACACTGATTATGGCGGTCTGTCACTGAATAAATGTCAATACGTACGGACGTGGTTTGATTTCTATAAAATATTACAATATTAACTAGCGACGGCTATATTAACAACCTTGAAATTAGGAATTGACGGTCAACAATGTTCATTTTTATTAGATACCGGTGCAAGTTTATCCATATTACATAAAGATAAAGTTCCCGATTACATAAAATTATATTCTAATAATACAGAGATAAGAGGAATAGGTGGTTATATTAAATCTAATTATGTTGTTACGATAAATTTAGAGTCACACGACGGTGTCTTATTTCAGCATACATACGTGGAGTATTGCACGATATGCCGTGCCATGCTGACGGTATAATTGGATCGGATTTCTTGAGAAATTTTAATGCAATTATAAACTTACAATCTGAGCAACTAACATTACAAACAAATACACAGAAGAGCGTAATAAGATTTCACACAAGTACTAGAAGTAACATTTATTTAACATTGCCGGCTAGAAGTGAATCTGTCCACTTTTTAAATATAGATTCTAGTTTAAAATCGAATAATGAATATATTTTCATACCTACAGAATTGTCCGAAAACATATTTTTAGCAAGTATTTTGGTTAAACCGCAAAACAATAAAATACCGGTGCGGATACTAAACGTAAATGATAACGATATAAAGCTACCTATATTTAAACCAGAATTAGATTCTGTGTTGAACTATAACGTTCATAGTTTTTCTAAATCTAATAATTCAGTAGAAAGAGTAAAGAATTTATTACAAACCTTGAAGTTAGATCATTTGAACCCAGATACTAGGAAACAAATTGAATGTATCTGTGCAAAGTATTCAGATATATTTTTCTTAGACGGAGATAAATTAGGCACAACAAATATTATGACCCAGTCTATTGATTTACTACCAAATACAAAACCTATTTACGTAAAACCGTATAGATTACCAAATTCGTTAAAACCAGAGATTGATAAACAAATAAATAAAATGTTAGATGACGATATTATAAAAAAGACAAATAGTGATTGGAATTCTTCTGGTCCCCAAAAGAAGTGATAATAATGAAAAGAAATGGAGATTAGTAATAGACTATAGGAAAGTAAATAGTGTAATTCAGAATGATAAATTTCCATTACCACACATAGCTGAAATATTAGACTCGTTATCAGGCGCCATGTACTTTACACATCTCGATTTACAGCAATCTTATTATCAGTCAAATTTAAGTTTAGATAGCAGAAAAATAACAGCATTCACAACAAGCTCTGGCCAATACCAAATGAAACGCCTACCAATGGGACTTAAGATATCGCCGAGCGCTTTTTCGCGTGTGATGTCAATAGCGATGTCTGGACTTACTTGTGAAAAAGCATTTATTTACATGGATGACATTATTGTATTTGGGCGTCACATAGAATCGCATAATAGAAATTTAATTGACGTTTTCGAAAGACTAAGAAAGGTAAACTTAAAAATTAATCCACGAAAGTTTGAATTTATAAAGTCAGAACTATTATATTTAGGTCACGTGGTATCAGCTGAGGGTGTAAGTCCCGATCCTGAGAAAATTAGGGTACTGAAAAATTATCCAGAACCAACAAATTCAGATGAAACGCGACGTTTTGTTGCTTTCTGTAACTATTACAGAAAATGTATACCATCTTTTGCTCAAATAACAATACCACTAAATAAATTATGTAGAAAACATCAACCTTTTGCTTGGACAACAGAATGTAAAAAGGCATTTGATCATTTAAAACAAGCTTTAATTTCTCCACCAATTTTACAGTATTCTGATTTTTCCGCGAACAACGAATTTATATTACAGACGGACGCGTCGGGTATAGCGATTGGTTCGGTTCTTTGTAATAAAGATAGGAGGCCTATTGCTTATGCTAGCCGACCATTAAACAAAGCCGAGTTAAACTATCCGACTATTCAAAAAGAATTATTAGCAATAGTATGGAGTGTTAAATATTTTAGGCCGTACCTTTATGGAAAAACTTTTACGATTATGACAGACCATAAACCACTAATATACTTATTTAGCATGAAAGATCCGTCTAGTCGCTTAATTAAATTTAGATTACAGCTCGAAGAGTATGATTACAAAGTTGTTTACATTCGTGGTAAAGATAACAGCGTTGCGGATGCATTGAGTAGATTGACCATAACATCCGGTGAATTAAAACAATTAAATGAAACAGTTTTTGTTATGACTAGAGCTCAGAAGAAAAAAATAGAACAACAGCAAAATGATATAAGCGGTGTTGGAAACACAGGTGTAACAAATATTTCCCCCGAAAACCCAAGGCCTGATCAACCGAGGATTGGAGAAATATTTCGTGTGCCGTGTGATTCTGTCGAGATGAAATTTATTGAAAGTAAGAAATTAGATAAATACAGAGTAGAGAAACGTATTACGAAAGAAAAGGAATGTTTTGCATACGTAAAAAGTAGCTACATAATATATGTAAACCTTAGCTATATATCGCATTTTACGCGAGACGAATTTGCGAATAAGTTAAGTGATTTTTGTAAGGAGATAAAAATAGAAAAAATACGTATAATAAAATCAAAGGATAACGCGTTATTTATAGATACATTATTAAAAGAAATACAAAGTAGGGAAATGTGGTCCGGACCGCAAATAAATGTTCTTAAAAATGTAAAAAATGTTGTCGACAACGATGAAAAAATTATAATATTAAATGACTTTCATTTGTTGCCTACCAGCGGACATGCAGGTGTTCGTCGAATGGTTAACAATATTAAACGGAAATACTACTGGCCAGGATTAGAAAATAGCGTTAGAGAATACGTAAGGAAATGTAGTAAATGTCAAACTATGAAATATTCACGAAATATAAAAGAGCCGATGATTGTCACAACAACAGCAAACACAGCATTTGAAAAAATATTTCTCGACATCGTAGGTCCTATAGATACCGACGTAGAGGGATATACTTATATCCTCACAATACAATGTGAGCTTACAAAGTACATCGAAGCGTGTCCACTTCAACGCAAAGATGCGGTAAGTGTCGCACGAGCTTTTGTTAACAATTTCATTCTTCGCTATGGTATTCCCAAGGTCATCGCTACTGATCGAGGTACAGAGTTCACGTCGACCACAATGGAAGAGGTATGCAAACTACTACACATAAATAAACTGCATTCGACTGCTTATCACCATCAATCTATAGGTAGTTTGGAAAATATGCACAAACATCTCGCTGCCTATTTGAGAATACAGTGTGACGGTCATTCAGAGACGTGGAGTCACTGGCTCCCGTACTGGTGTTTTACATTCAATACGTCTGTACATACATCTACAAAGTATTCTCCTTTTGAGCTAGTGTATGGAAAACAATGTGATATTCCTAGTAACTTGAAAAATACAGTAGACCCATTGTATAATCCAAATAATGACATGTTAGAATTAAAGTACAGGTTGCAAACAGCACAACAGGATGCAAAACAACATTTGTTACGCGATAAGTTGAATAGAAAAATTAATTATGATAAAAATGTCAACACAGTAACATATAGTAAACATGATTTAATTTTAGTAAGAAATGAGACAGGAAATAAACTTTGTGAACTTTATAAAGGACCGTATACAGTTTTAGAGGACTTTGGACCAAATGTTAAAATTATCAATAATGGGAAAAATGACATTGTTAATAAAAATAGGACGAAACCTTATGTAAGTTAAGACTTAATATTATGTTAGTAATACTTACTTATACTTAGTAAACAGATACATGCATGTACCTATCTAATCTAAATAAGAAGTCTATATAAATAATATATATATATAAAAAAAAAAAGTACCTATGTTTACACAAAAAAAAAAAAAGGAATTCATTTTTTTTTTTTAAATCAACCCCGGTGGTGTAGTGGTTGAAGTACTTAATTGTAAGAATATATCATGTAATGTAGTCAGTAAGTAGTAGCTAATAAACCTTCGTAACGTAAACACGTATTCTTGATTTATCCCCTCTGTACCCCGCACACCGCAAAGGTATCTGTGTTGCTTGTGGAAAAAGAAAATAAAAATGTTGGTGGCATATATATTGCCACCAACAGGTAAAGGGTTAAGACAAGAATCCAAGGTTTTGAGGTCAATCGCTGTTCTGAGCTGAATGCCAGACGTGATGAATTGAAAGCCCGTCCATCTGCGGCGTTCAATTATAATTATGTAGACGGAGTGCTCACATGCCCGCAATGTGCGCGGATCTTTACAAGGAAGATTGGATACATAAGCACATGAACGCCACCAGCTTAGGAGTTAAAGCGGTCGCCGTGGCCGAAATCGACCAGGAAAACACACACACAATTGATAAAGATTGTTCCAAAAACAAGGGATGTTATAGAAGTAAATTTGACGCGTCAGTTTAGCGTCAAGGCGGCACTAATGGCCCGTGAACCAAGCGTCATCGTGCTTCGTCGGACGGTACTTTTCCGTTACCAAGTTCCCCTTCCTACTGACGCCTATAAAAAGGCCTGCGCTATTGTATCGGCACGCATTTCCAATGATTAAGTCTCGGTGCACGAACCACTGTCTAGTACGGTAACTGTCACTGGCTTCTTCCACTTATGTTTACGCTAGTAGATAATCAGTTAGAGAGAGGTTTCCTCTTATTGTGTAAATCGCTAATGTTTACTTAACGTTACATTGCTAAATTATATCGGTTATGACCTTTCGGTTTTAAAAGACTAATTGCCGTTTCTTGCCGGATTCTTCTCAGCAAAAACAACCTTCCGAACCGGTGGTAGATTCTGACGCTTTGAAAGTACTTGTCTAGACAAATAAAGATCATTTAGAGTTTAAAGTATGAGCTATAACCGTCGTTTTACTTCTGATGTCACACCACCACCACCACACCCGCGTTCCGACATCGGAAGTGGGATGGACTTGTGCCCACAATCGATTTAAAACCTTAAAAACATGTAGCAAGCGATTATCTATTAGAGCAAGAGCCCACGACGGCCAGACCTTCATTATTTTATAAAAGTTGAAATTTTCTCTGTACATGTCTCCTATACAGGTAAGAACGACCAGCGACTATAGAGTTTGGGTTATGGTTACCTGGGCAGGTAACAGGTAGTAAAGGTGTATAAAATAGTACTTAAAATTTATAAGAACATAAAGCTCAATTTTTTTATATTTTCTTCGGGATAACTATAGAAATCTCGTCACCCATTGCCGGACACTTATGACAGTTGCTACCCCTTGCCAGACACCCCTAAACTTTGATAAATTACAATTATACTTTCGCTATAGTATAAAAGCCACATGAAGCCAAATATAAATTAATGCTGGAACGTATACAGAACAAATTTATTAGATTTCTGTATTTGAAACAGTATGGGGTTTATCCAGGATATCCGTTATTATATCCAACTTTATTTATTCTGGGTATGACAGGATATTTCAGGCTGGAAATAAGGAGGGAAGTAGCACTAGCTACTTATTTATTTAAAGTTATGCGAGGTGTGATACATAACCCGGCCATTCTATATGAGATAAAGCTGGGTGTCCCGGGTGAGTACGTAGGCCGGCGGAGGAGGCCGCCCCTGCTGGTGGTGCCGCGCGCGCGCACCCAACTGTTTAAACTAGCGCCATTGACGCGTTCGCTGCGTACGCTCAATGCTGTTGCACAACAGCTAGATATATTCTCGTGCTCGCTGAACGAGTTCACAAAGGTTTCTTATGGTGTACTGTGTATAGATTAAGTGATAGGATAAGTTGTCTACACTATTGTATTAGGAATTAAACCTGTAATGATAGTTGTAAAATAAATAAATAAATAAAAAAAGCTTAATTTTATATATGTTACTTGGGGACCTATAAAAAGATGTTACCTCAATAGCCGGACAGTTTTTGTGGTTTTTACATCTTGCCAGACACATTGAAAGTCCACTGTAGATGCGAGCGCGAGGTAACAACTGTTCAAGCGGGTGCGAGTGAGATAGAACACCCAAAAATAAACGTCAACGGTTTGTGGTCCGTTTTAATTATAAAATGTCGTCCGTAGAGGTATTGATGATGTTTAGTTACTCCACTAATTATAGCTAGCGCCTCTTTGCCTAACTGACTATAGGCTCGTTCGGCCGAGTTCAACGTGCGCGACGCAAAACATATTGGACGTTCATCCCCATTAGGATACCTATGTGACAAAACACTGCCGTTGCCGTATGAGCTGCTGTCCACTGACAAAACTAATGCCTTGATCACACGTACCGAGTGGACGGGCGAGACAGTAAAATGATTCTCGGCCGAGACAGTAGGATCGGCGAGTAGTGTGAACACCTATTTCGTATTTTGATTTTTCGGCGAGTCAGTTCAGTCTAGATACTGGTTGCAGACTAGCAGCATGGAGCGGAAAAAAATTGTAAGAAAATTTACCACGTTGCTCATACCGCTTCTAGCCGAAGAACTACGGCAAATGTTAATAGGACAGCAAAATTATACTTGGACTAGACCATGGATTTTACGGAGACCTGAACTAGGTGCCACAGACACGATTTTTGCTGAATTGCAATCAGAAGATCCTCGTGAATTCAGAGCTCTTCTAAGAATGGATGTGCAACATTTTAACATATTGTTAGAAAATATTACCCTGATGATACAAAGAGAGAACACTGTCATGAGAGAAGCAATTCCAGCAGAAATAAAACTACATATAGCATTATGCTACATCGTAACTGGGATAAGCTATCGCTTTTTGCAAGCGTTTTATAGAGTATCACGAGCTGCAATATCATCACTTGTACCAGAAGTCATGGAAGCAATATATACATATTTGGAGGACTATTTAAAGGTAGTTAAACGGTTAAGTTTTTTATATTCCTTAATTAAAACAAAGTAGCCCTAGTTATTTTTATTTATTAATCCAAATTGCTTAAAAGCTATGTATGCAGCTTAAGACTTTAATCAAACTAATGAAGAGACATTAATCAAAGTAGGTAATCAAAAATTTCAAATTTGTTTTCTTTTATTTTTCATTAATTCTTGTATTGAAGTCAAAAGCTGCATTCATGGCTGTAGATATTATATCATTAGTGCGCACAGAATACATAATATCAGCTGGAGATGTCCCGGGCGCTGGTTGTGTAGCATATATTATATTGGTTGAAGATGTCACGGGCACTGGTTGCGTAGAATATGTTATATCTGTTGGAGATGTCACGGGCACTGGTTGCGTACAATATGTTATATCTGTTGGAGATGTCATGGGAGCTGGTTGTGTAGAATATATTATATCTGTTGGAGATGTCACGGGCACTGGTTGCGTACAATATGTTATATCTGTTGGAGATGTCATGGGAGCCGGAGATGGTGACGGTGCCACAGAAAATGGTGCAGCAAAATATGCTGGAGATGGCGTAGAAGATTCACTCAAAGAATAAATAGCATCTTCAGTTAGGTCGGTTGTGGCTGACAATGCAGATGATGGCCTATGACTGCTATAATTAGACAGAGAAGAATGGGATGCAATTCTTTTTCTTTCTCTGTGGTTTTTTATCCCAAATTCAGTTAAAATACTTTGAATCTTGCATTGGGCTAGTAAGGTAGAGGCACCTATTTCCGCGGTATTTTCACCAAAACTCGAAAGGATATTGAATATTAGGCATTAACTGAACCTTTCTAACAGTTTAACTATTTTTATTAGAAGCTTTATTGTTTTTACTTTTTAAATAGGCCATACATTTCATTATTGGGTTAAACTTTGTATTCAAAATTAAATTAAATCTGAAAAAAGTCCTAAGCACCTTATTCCGATGTAAAAATCTTTATTCCGATGTATTTGGTCCTTAATTCCGAGTGTACAAAACAGAAACGGTAGGAATGATACATGATGTTAAAAAAATGACTACTTATTTATTCACAATAATTATTTATTAATCACATTATTATTATCAATATGGCTCCTAAAAAGCTACGTTGAACTGTCCGAAGATTCACCGAACAATTTGTTACTGGACTTCTTAACATTGAGAACATTTTGATTTTTTATATTCAACGTTACAATATCTTGATCATCGCTGGATATTTCTGAATCACAATCAAATATGGAGTATCTTTTTCTTTCTTGAAGTGGGAGTGGCTTTGTTAGCCAGTTGTCGTTACTGTCGTCATTATTTCCCTCAGTCTTTTTAAATTTGATTTCATCAATTGTTTCAAGGGTGGTTGGATTTTTTATGCATGATTTTCGTCTAAATCTATTTTTTTGTTTGTTTATTTGGCTGGTGATAATTTTGTTTTCAGTATTGGTGATCTTTCGTTTCTTTATCATTAAAAGGTTTTGAGCTTTTCTTTCGTTCTGTTTCTGTAACCTCTCAGTCCGTCTTTTAAGAATTCCCTCACTTTTTTCTTTCTTTTCTTTTTCAACTTTACGTTAATATTCTATAAATTCGTCAGCAATTTTCTTTGTTTTGATGTTTTTCTGCGGAGATTTCGGAAAGAAAAAAGCTGTTTTAAATGGAGTCGTGAAATTCAGTTTAGTATTTGACGCACTCTCAATCACAATTGTATTATCTATGCCCTTGTCGTTTGTGTTATCAGCAGGGTTGAACGCTTCAATCGATATATCGCTGCTGGACAGCCGCGAGCTTGCTCGGTATGTTGGATAATCAAGAGTCTTGGAACAACACGGCTTTGGATCAGTGTGCGTATTGGTGCCGGTCTGTGAGGATTCTTGGGTTTGTAATACTTTAGCTATACTCTTGTTGTGAATATTTTCCACCGGGTCCAAAGCATCGAGCGATTGGTCACTACTTGACTGTCGTGATCTCGCTACGTATACTGGTACTGGATGATCTCGGTCCTGTGAACTGCATAGCTGTGAATTCAAACACGTATGTTCTATCATAAGCCCAGGTGATGGTTCTCTATGTATATCAGTGCTGGAACCAGATACATATCTTATAGAACGTTTCCCCGGCATCACCTGCTGATCACCATCTAGAGAGATGACATCACTGTTCATTATGGATTTAGCATTCGGGCTAAGGGAAAGTATGATACTACCATTTGGTCCAATTTCCATATTCTTGACAACATCAGATATATCACAATCTGCTATGTTGTTTACAATCGTTGAGTCGTCAAAAATTGGGAGACGCTGAGATTCTTCTTGTTGAATCATCTTCCAAAATTCAAATAAACATCGGTATTTTTCCTCACCCTCCCACTCATGTCCACACTCTTTAAAGCGATGAAGCACATCTGGAGCCAGCCGTTTCTCAAACTGCTCGAGGAATCTGCTTGTTTGTTCTATACACAGTTCTTGCGTCTTATAAGTGTTGTCTGATTCTTGTGGAATAACCTTGGAAAAGTCAATATTGTTGGCATCAAAAGGAAAAATTCCAGCGGTCTTAAAACTGTTTTTGATTGTATCTATTTTTAAACTTTTTTCAAAACATTTTTGTACTTCTCTGGCGAAATCTGTGCGTTTTAATTTGGCGTAATTATTTTTTACCCTGAACTCGTGCACAACATTTTTCCACGTGCCTTTAACCGGTCGAAACACTCCAACATCAAGTGGTTGAAGTAGATGGGTCGAATTTGGTAGTAATGCTACCAGTATAATTCCTTTGTCTTTGCAGAAAAGACTTAATGGCAGTGAAATGTGTGAGGTATGGCCATCCATGAATAAGACGACTGGCATTGGTATTTTGTTTTCCAGCAGCCACTTGTAAAATACATTGGCGACGTATTCATAAAAAGCTTCCATATTCATCCACCCCGACTCTGTGCATCCTACACCCCATTTAGGCGGTATGGTTAGAGGCAAGTTTTTCGGGAGTCGTTTGTATGGATATAGTATCATAGGTGGAGCTATTTCGCCACCAGCAGAAACGTTGACTAAGACTGTCAGACATTCCTTTTCATCGTTAGCAACTCTGTTATACACACGCTTGCTTCCTCTTTTAACTAAGACATCTTTTTCTTTGGGGCAGAGAAAAAAAGCCGTTTCGTCACAGTTATATACTCTTGACTCATTTTCAAGTACATCCAGCAAATTGTTTGTTTGAAAGTAACTTCTTACTCTATCAAACCAACTGCGTACGTCTTGTTCAGTAATTTTGTTACGTTGGGTTGGAAAATTCTGTGCTACTCTTTTTGCAACAGTTGGGTGTCTTGATAAGAAATTGGCTAACCAGTGTTTGCCAGGAATGCCATCTTTGAATGTGTTTGGTCGATCTAAATTTTCGACTAGCTTTGCCACTCCTTCCTTCAATTGTTCCTTAGAAACTGGAAAACCCTGTTTTCCTAAATAATGGATCCAGTCAACAATTTTTATTTCTTCTGACTTTGTGAGCACCGTTCTTTTGCCGGGTACACTGCTACAATACTTTTTGTCGCGTTTATCTCGCAATGTTGTTTCTGGAATGTTGAAATCTCGAGAAGCTTTATAAACGCTACAGCCATTTTTGATCCGTGTCGTAGCATTTTGGAGATCGTCTTCTGAATATTTTTTTCTAGGCTTCATTATCCTATAACCAAAAAAAAAAAATTAAAAATATGAATAATCTTACCTATTTAATCTATTAAAGAAATAAAAAAAGAAGTGAGCTATATACAACGTGTTGCTTTGCATTCTCGCCAAATTTGTAGAGGTAGGTATTCTCCACTAGCAGACCATGAATAAACGATGGCGCAACCTTGAAATGGAGAAAAAAACAGCTGTTCCATACAAAAAATTCGTTGATCGTCGACAAAATATATGGAACAGCAAATGCTTTTTTTTTCGATTTCAAGGTTGCCCATAGTTTATTCGTGCTAGTGGAGTAAAACTACCTCTTCAAATTCGGTGAGAATGCAAAGCAACACGTTGTATATTAAGTTAAATCAAATCCATCCAGTAATACAAACGTCTTAATATGGGGCTCTCTGCCACGCAAGGCATTATGTAAAATGATAGTAATAAGTAAGTACATTATTTGTATTTGAAAATTATTCATAAACGTTTACCGCTATCTTTCTTAGTTTGTGATAGTTACTAATGATTATGATAGGAGAATAGTAATTTTATAAATTTTTATTTAGTTTTCGCATTATTAAAACTAAATAAAACTGCATTGTAACCTGTACAAGTTGTGAACACTCTGTATTTTACTTGAGTCTGTGCCGCGGAATTACGTGCTTATAGAACCTTATCCCGACCTACTGTACATCGGAATAGCGTTTCATATAAAAATATCATGTTTCCTAATTCCGAGTACTAAAAAATGTATAAATTTTTCATATTTTTTATACAGAAAAATGCTTAATTGCAATATCGTCGTAAATATATATAACACTTGCTAACACTTATGTTAGATTTAATATGAACTTTAATTTTCTTTCTTATCTTTTCCATACAACGAATTAATAAAATAGGTAAATAAGTCATCTATTACATGCTATAATTAGTGAATGTGACGCAAAAACTTACCTCGGAAATAGATTTTAATATTCATTTAATATTCAATTTGTCAAATCCAAACCGAGATATCCTTAATCATAAAAACAACCCAGAAAATCAAAATATATATCAATTCTATGAAATCGCTATTCCGCGGTATAAATCGTAATAAGGAACTGACTAAAATATTTAGCACCTAATTCCGAGGTATATTCGAAATACATTTGGGGCTTAATTTACTCAGAAAAATTCACAAAAGTTAAGTGTTTTCGATTAAAAACATATTTTTTAAATAGTTTATCACAAAGAAGTAAACACAGAGTACAAAAATAACGAGAATAACACTATTTAAAAAAACATGGTACTCACGTGCACAGGGTCCAAAATGTATGAAGCGTGCGTTTGGGCCAGCTGCTGACGCAATACTAACCGATTATTTCAAACTGTTTACACAAGACACCACTTTTTTGATGATATAACTACGCAAAGATATGTTATCTATTGAATGAAAGATCTTGCATTAATTTTCATTTATTAAATCTCTTGTTAGCGCTATTTTTCTAAATACCTCGGAATATGGTGCTAATTCCAGAACCCCTCGGAATAAGGTGCCTTTACCTTAAAGCATTTTCGATGGACAATTCTTTTAGTTGCATAGCAACACTCTTTCCGAACATATCATAAGCAGTTTCCTCCTCTGAATTCATTTCATCATTAAATTTTTTTAGGTCAGATATGGCCTTAACTATATCTCTAGCCCTTTTTTTAGGTCTAGGTGTATTTCCAGTGCAGCTTTTTGCATTAGGTGTGGTAGTGGAATTAGAACTGGCAGTTACAGTAATAACTTCTTGAGCTGATGTTTCCTGACGAGCGTTAACAGTTCTACTTCCACTTTCTTCACAGCTAGTGTCTTCATTAATTTGTTTATTATTATTCTGAAAATAAAAAATAAATGTAATTGTTAAAGGTACCAAGCAACAACGAACAATGGAGTGAAATAGAAGCCGGCTTTAGGACTAGATGGAATTTTCCTGGTTGTCATGGATCTATAGATGGCAAACATGTGCTAATCCAAGCGCCACCTAACTGTGGAAGTGAATATTATAATTACAAGGGCTCCAACAGTGTAGTTTTGATGGCTGTTGTTGATCATGATTATTGTTTTCGTTATGTGAATATTGGAGCAAATGGGAGAAACTCAGATGGAGGAATTTTCAAAAACAGCAGATTACGTAATGACCTTGAGAATAACTTATTACCAAGAGGAGGATTTTTGGTTGGAGATGACGCTTTTCCGCTAAAAACATACTTATTAAAACCGTATGGAGGCACGAATCTTACTCAAAAACAAAAGATATATAATTACAGAGTATCTAGAGCAAGGAGAATCGTAGAGAACGCATTTGGTATCATAGCAAGCCGGTTCAGAATTTTTCAAAAGCCTATTCCGAATCATGACCAAACAACCGATAAGATTATTCGTGCCGCATGTGCTCTGCACAATTGGTTGCGTCTCACGAGTCCAGGTCGCTATTTTCCTAGAGGTTGTGTTGATGAAGAAGATATCTATTCCGGATCGATTATTCAAGGGGCCTGGAGGCGAGAACTTATTGCAGCGTTACCTTCCATCACCGATCACAACACCAATAATGCTGCGCGGGCAGCAAGAGAACTTCGAGATAAATATGCAGAATTTTTTAGTGGAATAGGGGCTGTTTCATGGCAAAATAGAATGATTTCGTAAATAAAAGTAATACTTACATTTTCATAAACTGTTTTATTTAACTCCTTTGCGTATACCTCTTCCATTTCTTTCAACCATTTTATATTAGAATTATAAACATTACTTTTCCCGCGCCAGATTTTTTTGAATCATGTATTTTTTTTATTTCTTGACTGTAAGTCGATCTCAAATTTTTAATTTTATTTTTCGCTTCCGGTACCCCAAATCCATCAATATTCATTTCTTGAACAATTGCAAGTAATGCAGAATTACGTTTGTCTTTCAAACGGTAGTCTACACTTTGGAAATCCCATAAACATGGGTGGGATTTATAAAGCTGAATAAATTTAATAGTTGTCTCCGTGTCCCAAACCATTTTTTAGAAAACTTAAATCACGTGTGATGTCATACCATCGTGTGGGCGAGTGCGTCAAACTTGCATGTTCATACCTGCCGAGTGGGGCGGCGAGACAGTGCGGGGAAGCGCGGGGGGGTGGCACTCGGCCTAGTAGATAGAACAGGCGCCGAGTAGCTGTCTCGCTAAAATACTCGGCCGAGCGCTCGGCAGAGCACTCGCCAATCTGTTTACACGAAGCGAGCGCTCGGCCGAGTGCACTGTCTCGCCTATCCACTCGGCACGTGTGATCAGCGCATAAAGGAAGCTCTGGGTTATAATGAACCAATACATTTTTACCTGATATTGACTTTTTTACATCTTCAAAACTTTTTTGGCAATTCTTTGACCAGCTCCATGGCGTATTTTTACGTAACAATTGGTGTAATGGGTACAATACTGTACTTAAGATAGAAATAAATTTAGCGTAATAATTTACCAAGCCAAGGAAGGATTTAAGTTGAGTAACATCTTTAGGTTCCGGTGCGTTAACAATTGCATTAATTTTATTTTTGTCGGGATGTAAACCATGTTTGTCAATCACAAAACCGACATAAGTAATACTATCTTGCATAAATACACATTTATTTAATTTGATCCGTAAACCGACCTCTTGCAATCGATGCAATAAAGCTTTTAGGTTGGCAATGTGTTCCGACTTGTTCCGTCCTGTACAAGCTATATCATCTATGAACACCGCGACCCCCTTCAACCCTTTAACTGTTTCTTCCATAAATTTTTGGAACTTTTCGGGAATACATGTCAATCCAAAAGGTGCACGATGGTACACAAAGCTCCCCACATGTGTGCTGATAGCAGTACACGCTTGGGAGTCCGATTCTAAAAATAGTTGTTGGTAAGCATTGGTGAGGTCAATTTTTGAAAATTGCTCACCCCCACTCAATGCGGCAAAGAGTTCCTCGATCCGAGGCAGTGGGTAGGGTTCCCGTACTAATTTCGGATTGACTGTGACTTTATAATCACCACAAATCCTAATTTCACCAGTTTTCTTAATCACTGGTACGATTGGAGTTCCATATTCCGAATAATCTACTTTTTGTATGGTGCCCTCTGCCTCGAGTCGTTGCAACTCAAGCTCAACTGGTTTACGTAAGGCCAATGGTAATGGTCTAGCTTTCACAAACACTGGACTATTGTCTAACAATTTTAATGAAATTTTCTTTGTGCATGTACCGAGTCCTGGGGCAAATACTGTCGGATATTCGCGCTGCAGCTCTTGAACTAAAGTTGAATTAACATTGTCTTTAATATTTAATAACAGCTCATTTATCTCAATTGTGCTTATTTTCAATTTTCTAAGCCATGTCCTGCCCAAGAGAGGCGGCCCACCATTTTTTATTACAAATAATTTAAGATTGTGGGCTGTATGTCCCCCAATAACTGCGTTAACAAGTATAAACCCGGCAGGCTCAATCGGAGTGCCAACATAAGAATATAAGGAAATATTCTGACCAGTGATAGGAAGGTCTGAGAAATATTTTTCGTAATAACATAAGCTTATTGCAGATAACTTACTGCCAGTGTCCAGTTCAAAGTTTACCTGTCTGCCGTTCACTTGTGCCGACACCATGTACGGCTTATCGCTCACTCCCCGCACACTAATGTTATAAATGTCACTCTCAGATTCATCGTCACTGTTTGTAATGTAATTATGAATACGTCGTGGTGTCGAATACGCTTGACTTACCCCTCGTCCTGAGTTTTGTTTACACATAACTTTTATATGGCCCTTAAGACCGCACAGGTCACAGGAATAGTTCTTAAAACGACATATATCCGGCCGATGATCTTTGCCGCAGCGCCAACAAGTACGCCTCGAACGCGATGTCCCCGCCTCATTAGTAGTAGACGAGCAGCCTCCGCCGCCGCTGACTTGAGCGCGTTCGAGCGGTCGGACCGCGCGCTGCACAGTAGTTACTTGATGCAACGGCTCGAGTGATCGCCCAACGCCACCCGTAGACGCCGCCGTTTGATTCGAAAGCGCGGTTGCACCGCTCGTGTGAGCGTGCCGCTCCGCTGCTTCTAGTGCTAGTGCTAATTCTACCGCCCGTTTGTATGTTATCGTGGGTTCGGCAAATAATCTGGATCTCATTTCATCGCTAGCCAATCCCGATACGAATTGATCACGCAGGTTATCTTCCAATGATGTTTTAAAATTGCACGTACTAGCTAGATGTTTTAGCACTTGTAAATATTCACTTAAAGACTCGCCGATATTCTGTCGCCTTTGTCGAAAAACATGGCGCTCCGCAATCTCAGAACGTTTAGGCTCGAGATGGTCGCCGACTATTTTCACTAGCTCCTCGAAATTCTTGCTTTCCGGATTATTAGGTGCACATAAATCGCACATAACATCATACGTAGCTCCTCCCACTAACGTAACTAACGTTGCCACTTGTAATTCTGCTTTAATTTCGTTCAACGCCATGAATTGTTCCACGCGTCGAATGTATGCCGGCCACTTTTTGCTTGATAGGTCATAATTTTCAATTTTACCGATTGGCATTGTTAGTATTTAACAATCTAACCCAAATACTAATTACAATCAATGATTTAAGCACTTATACTCGTCGCCAGTAAGATATTTGCCTATTTATTGGAGGAGCTATCAATGAAATACCGAATACGGAACAAGACTGGTTTATTTTATCTCTACCTACTACATTAATATTACAGATACCCTACATTTCAGATGTTTTTGAAATAGGTTGAGACTTGTAGAACGGCGTATTGAAACAGGCAGCGCATTCCACAGTCGAACACCTTGTACTGCAAACGAGTTGTCACCAAAGCTAAAGGAAAGTGGTGGCATTTTCAGACTAAGGTTCGCCTCTGATCTAAGTCCCCTTGTATGCGATTCATGAACATATGAAAAACGTTGCTTAAGGTAAGAAGGAGTGGAAGGATTAAACAATATACTATATAGTAGAGACAGAATGTGAGTATTCCGGCGAAGGCGGATGGGTAGCCACTTGAGTTTATTTCGATATTCTGAAACATGATCATATTTGCAAAGACCAAATATGAATCGTATGCAGACGTTCTGGAGACGCTCAAGTTTATTAAGCTGGGCCTCGGTGAGATCTAGATAGCTGACATCTGCATAGTCTAGTATAGGAAGGAGGAGAGATTGCGCCAACGTAATTTTGGTGGAAATGGGCAGGAAATTGCGAAGTCTTCGTAACGATTCTCCAAACGACGCAAATACTTTTTTACTAAGATTTTGCAGCTGAGGGTTCCAAGACAGACAATTATCAATATGGATACTGTTAACGCCTAGCATGCATTTTCTACTAATGCATGCTGACCGACGGGAGCGGGCAACACTACGGCTCGTTCCAACTGCGACTGGTCGGCCATCTTCCCGACCAGTTCATTCAACTCTGCGTCTGCGCCCACTCACTCGACAAGAAGCCACGCGGCGTACGAAATTAATGTACCTAGCTATTCCATCTTTTATTATTATATTTCAAGTGATTTTCAAAAATAAGCTTTTATTTTATACACCACCGCTCGGCACCGTCATCAAGAAAATTCCCTGCCTACTAGCGTCTTCAAAGTGGTCCATCGCTCCGGATTTTTTTGAAGCCTTCAACACGGAACGCGGAAAGTGGCAGCCATTATGTGTACGGTACGAGCGGCACGTGTATACAGCGCGTAACACGGAATAGCGCATTTTATGAAGAATCTTCGGAAGATAAAATGAAAAAGGACGTTATGAAATAACTTTAATCTACGGCAACAGCTTCACACCTACTTCATCGAGGGAAATACTGCATACATAACAAAACCGTGAGACTTGAGAGAGTAGCGTTACTATGTGAGTTCGTTCCAATTTTAAATCATTAAATAGGCATCGAGTACATTATATTACTCGGGGAATAGTTAGGTACCCAAATTAATCACTGTATAATTAGATTCAGTTTTATCAACGTATTTGCACCTTAAAAGCAAATAATCTTTATATCTTTAGCAAGTTGTCAACGTGTTTGCACTTTAAAAGCAAATAATCTTTACATCTTTAGCAATTTCGTTTCTTTAATTCATTAAACATTATTTACATTTCTTCCTACTAGCCAGTAGGTATAGACCAATCTTCATTGCCCTCTTTATGTGCAGGTGCTGTGTTCATCTTGTTATGATTTGTGTGTAATCAATTGCATTTCTGCAAATTACAGTGTGAGGGTCACCGCATGATCGCCCGCGCTGCCTCGCTCGATCGCTCGCGGCGGGCCGGTTCATGCCAGTATAACACCGCTTGCGCTATTCACTGCCATGCCTTTTCATGCACAAGCTTCTTTAGCGCGCCCTCACTAACATAATATAAGTATTGCTAATTTGTTTAACTTACAACACATTACATTGCCTACTATCTGTTTCTTTAATAATTAACATTGTGATTTCTTTACAGCATATTTGCATTGCCTATTTTACATTAAATATTTAAATTAAAAATGACTATAGTCATGGATCTTAAGAACCTCATTAAAAAGAGGGGTATTTTTAAAAGCAAATTAACACAATTTAAAACCTATTTAAACAATACAGAGAGTTGCCAGCACTTAACTAAGCTGCAATTCAATGAGCTGTCAATACGCTTAACAAAAATAGAAGAACTTTATGTGGATTTCGATAGCATTCAGTCTGACATAGAAACCGCATGTGAAATTCCAGATGAACAGTTCACCGAGCGCGAAGCCTTCGAGACGCAGTACTTCAGTACGATCGCGCTCGCTCGAGAAGTGTTAGCGGTGAATGCTGCCTCCGTGGACACCCGCGCCGGCCCCAGCTCCGGATCGGTTGCAGGTTCTGATAATGCACATGGAGGTGGGCCAAAACTTAAACTTCCTACTATACACTTACCTAGCTTTTCGGGTCATTATCAAGACTGGTTGGAATTTCACGATACATTTTCTTCACTTATACACACACACTCGTCTATACCAAAAATTAATAAATTTCACTATCTTCGTGCAGCATTAAAAGATAGTGCAGCACTAATCATACGTTCGCTTGATTTCTCAGCTAACAATTATGATGTGGCTTGGGATCTTCTTTGTGATCGATTTAATAACAAAAGGCTTCTTGTGAACAATCATATTCAAGCTCTTTTTAATATTGAAACATTGACTAGAGAATCATCAACTTCTTTACGAAGAGTAATTGATACTGTAAATAGAAATATACGAGCTTTAAAAACACTTAAATTACCCACGGAGCATTGGGATATTCTCATTATTCACATTGTTTCCAATAAGTTAGATCCCATCACTAGTCGTGAGTGGGAAACTTACCGTCACACAATTAAGGAATTGCCTACACTCACCAATTTTAATGATTTTTTGAAGAATCGTTCTGATCTATTGGAAACAATGGAGGAAGCTCACATAAAGCGTAGGCACAGCGACGTTACACATAATCGTCATAAATCTTTAATAGTCAGCTCTCAAACACCTTTGTCAGGAAAGTCATATGTTTGTCCGTTATGCAAAAACAACCATGCCATTTATCGGTGCCCAAAGTTTAGATCTTTATCATTAGAAAACAAAATTCAAAAGGCTAAATCACTTAAACTGTGTTTGAACTGCCTGCGACAAGGGCATGATTTCAGTGTGTGTAGGTTCGGATATTGCCGCATCTGCAATGAGCCACACAATAGTTTGTTGCATAATTATAGTGTTAACTCATCCATATCCTCCAACTTACCTGCATCGGCTGCCAGTAGTAACGTAGTTCTGTATGCTGCTGCACCCCCTGTGACGTCGCCACCTATACCTGAAACACAAAACATTAGTTCTTTCAATAATAATGTTGCCTTATCTGCTATACAGAAAAGTTGTGTACTTCTGTCAACTACTTTAATTCATGTTGAAGATGCTTTTGGTGTAAAGCACACCGTACGCGCATTGTTAGATAATGGAAGCACCTCAAGTTTCATGACTGAAAACTTATGTGCAAAACTTAATTTAACTACCGTGTCAACATCCTCTTTAGTTGAAGGGTTGAATTGCCAAACCTCGCGGTTATCTAAACGTTGTGAGGTCATTATATCCTCTCTCATTAATCCATACAAAGAAAATATTGATTGCTTTATTGTACCTAACATTACACAATCATTACCAACAACACAAATAGATTACGCGTCATTAAATATACCGCAACACATTAAATTAGCGGACCCAACATTTTATACTCCCTCTCAAGTAGACATGCTTCTTGGGGCGGATATCTTTTGGAGAGTACTTAACTCCAATAATATTTCATTAGGAAAAAACAAACCCACATTATGCGAAACCAAGTTTGGTTGGTTAATTTCGGGTTTAGCTCAAACCCATCATAAATCACATACAGTCCACTGCAACCATGCTATAACAGTTGATACTCAGCTTCAAGATCAACTGACTCAGTTTTTTGAATTAGAAGCAATACCTACACGTAAACAAATATCCAAAGAAGAGCAGGAATGTGAACACAGTTTTATATCCAATACAAAGCGTGAATCAGATGGGCGTTTTGTAGTTACCATACCTTTAAAAGGAACTCCTGATCTACTTGGTGGCTCATATGAGCAAGCTTTGTCTAGATTTATGTCTTTAGAACGCAGATTTCGCAAAGAACCTTTATTTTAAAACATTACTGTGAATTTATGAAAGAATACATTGCCTTAGGTCACATGACAGTCAATGATAATCCTGAAAAAGATAAACACACTTGTATATTACCCCATCATGGCGTTGTACGTGAAACTAGCTTATCCACAAAGTTGCGAGTTGTTTTTGATGCGTCTGCGGTGACAAGTTCAGGTCAGTCGTTCAATAGCATACATATGGTCGGACCCACCGTACAAGACGACCTAATTAGTATTATAATAAGAATGCGACAGCATAAATTTGTCGTGACAGCTGACGTTGAAAAAATGTACCGTATGATTAACTGTAATGCTCAACAGCGTGAACTGCAACAAATCTTGTGGAAATTCAAACCTCATGAAGAACTCAAACTTTATAAGCTTAATACTATTACATACGGTACCGCATCTGCGCCTTATCTCGCTACCAGATGCTTAAAACAATTTGGCTTAGAGTGTCCTGACAAGTCTGTTTCTGAGGTTATTCAACATGACTTCTATATTGACGATTTCATTTCAGGAGGCTCGATTGAGTCAGATGTTGTAGAACTTTGTAAAAATGTAATTAAACAGCTAAAAAAGGGGCAATTTCATTTAAGACAATGGCATTCTAACCATACCAAAATTATTAATTGTATTATACAACAAGACAGTGATGATGACTTACTTAATCTCAGCAATAATGAATACTCAAAGACTTTAGGTTTACTTTGGGCTTGTAAGGAAGATAAGTTACTTTTTTCTATAAATATTAAAGAGACTGCAGAGGTTAGCAAACGAACAATATTATCTATCACATCACAGATTTTTGACCCATTGGGTGTAGTTAACCCATGCTTACTTCCAGCAAAAATAATATTGCAGAAATTGTGGTCTTCTAAAATTACATGGGATGAGGTTGTTCCGAAAGAAATTCAAATTATGTGGCAAAATTTTGTAAATTCATTACTTCACATAAATAAAATTAGAACTCCAAGACATATAATATGTGAATTCCCATTAAAAATTGAACTTCATGTGTTCAGTGACGCATCAACACAAGCCTATTCTGCATGTGTATATGTAAAATCAATATCTGAGAACAATGATGTTTCAGTTCATTTAGTCACAGCAAAGAGTCGCGTAGCTCCCATTAAACCGATGACAATACCAAGGCTGGAGCTCTGCGGTGCTGTCCTAGCCGCTCAATTGGCAGAAAAAGTAATTTCTTCACTTAGATTACTATCGGTTTTTAATCGAATACAAGAAATCCTTGATAGATCTGAACCTTGTATGTGGCGCTATGTACCCACCAGTCTCAATCCAGCTGATATTGGATCTCGTGGTGGGGATGCTAGGTATTTAGATGGTTGTAGTTTATGGTGGTCGGGCCCGCCATTCCTTTCACAGCCTCGTTCAGAGTGGCCAATCCAACCCACACACACTAATGACTCAGAGTTACCTGAATATCGGGTTAAGTGTAATTTATCAACAGATATAACAGAAGATTATTTTTCTTTCAGTAAACTGCAACGCGTCATAGCTTATGTACATCGCTTTATTAATAATTGTTTATATAAAAATAAGAAGTCTACAGGTCATTTACGAATTCATGAACTCAATTCAGCGTTAAACTCTTTATGCAGATTAGCACAACGCGAACATTTCTTAAAAGAATATGATTTATTAAAAAATGGCAAGCAGTTACCAACTAAAAATAAGTTACTTAATTTAAACAAATTCTTTAATAGTAATGATAATTTGCTTCGAGTAGGCGGAAGATTATCTAACTCATTTTATGATTACGATACAAAGCATCCCATACTCCTACACTCATCACATTATATCACAACACTTTTATTCAATCAATATCATACATTGCTCATGCATTCAGGACCTCAACTGCTATTAGCCACTTTAAGGCATACATTTTGGGTTATCGGTGGTAGAAACCTTGCTCGAAAAATTGTACATAAATGTATTAAATGTTGTCGTTTTTCAGGGAAAGTTTATCAACCAATAATGGGTAACCTCCCTGAACAACGTTTGCATGCTGATTATCCATTTTCTAACACTGCAGTTGATTACGCGGGTCCGGTAATGATATTGAACCGAAAAGGTAGAGGCAGTCAATTAATAAAATCCTATTTGTGTATATTTATATGTTTGGCTATTAAGGCAGTGCATATCGAACTTCTAACCGATCTGAGTACTGAAACTTTCTTAGCGGCGTTAAATCGATTCATCGCTCGTAGAGGCAAACCCACTAACATTTTCTCAGACAATGGTAGAAATTTTGTAGGCGCATGTAATGAGTTGTCTAAATTCCTTAAACAAAATTCTAATAATATTACTGAAAACGTGGCAACCTTATCAGTAAATTTTTAATTCTCGCCTGCTTACAGTCCGCATTTCAATGGTTTAGCTGCCGCCTGCATCCCGGCTCCGACGGCGTGGCGCGCGTCGCCGACGTGTTCACCAGCTCCGGAACCCTACGACGAGCCTTTAATCGACTGTGTCCGCTGCCTGTGATGGACATACCTTTCGTTCCTGGGGCGGCAATCTGTTAACGCCTAGCATGCATTTTCTACTAATGCATGCTGACCGACGGGAGCGGGCAACACTACGGCTCGTTCCAACTGCGACTGGTCGGCCATCTTCCCGACCAGTTCATTCGACTCTGCGTCTGCGCCCACTCACTCGACAAGAAGCCACGCGGCGTACGAAATTAATGTACCTAGCTATTCCATCTTTTATTATTATATTTCAAGTGATTATCAAAAATAAGCTTTTATTTTATACACCACCGCTCGGCACCTTCATCAAGAAAATTCCCTGCCTACTAGCGTCTTCAGATACCAAGATTTTTAACTTCACGGCTGAGCTGCAGAGCATTACCATCCAGGAGTAGTTGAGGTAGGTGAGACCCTGGCTATCATTCTCGAGCTGCCGACAACAATAACCTGTGTCTTTAGGGGATTAATTTGTAAGCCATGTGCACGACTCCACTCAGTTATTTTTGCTAAATCTATATTAATCATACCTATAGCCTTAGGTAGTCGATCCACAGAAGCCTGAGAATAGATCTGAAGGTCGTCTGCATAAAGGTGGTAAGAGGAAAGAAGATTGTCAGAGATAGAATTTATAAAAATAGCGAAAAGAAGAGGTGATAAAACGCCACCCTGCGGCACGCCTGCAGTAGTACTACACCAGGATGAATGAGAATCATCTATACGTATACACTGCCGGCGACCAGACAGGTAACTGCGAAACCAGCCAATTACTGTTGGAGATACGTTAAGAGAATGCATAGTCCCAAGAAGCACATCAAAATCTACGGTATTGAAAGCGTTACTGAAATCTAACAGTGCAAGCACCGTTAGATTCCTTGTACTGTACCCTTATGGAGTTCAGAGAAGATTTCTTAAATTTTATCCACAGAGGGCAGGTGTAAAAACATTGGCAGCATGCTCTAAATAGCATCACCTTAACATCCCTGCTACAGTAATAAAATTTGCGTGCAAGCATGTTACACCGTACCGAAAGCGCCCTTCTTTCCTTCTCTATGTCTAGGTCATCCCTGAGATATTCGTCCATCTGATGACCCAGATATTTAAATTGCTGCACCACACTAATAACCCTACCACTTAATCTAACTTCAGGCACCCTTTCCGGACCCTTGCCTGCTCTGGAAATCATCATCTCTGTTTTGTCCACGTTTCAATCCATGAACATTGTCATACTGTACACAGATTGAAAGCAGTTTCCTCAGACCACTCGATGGACTAAGCAGCACCATATCATTTGCAAAGCTCAAGTTGTTGACATCCTATTCTGGTGCTACTCAGTGCACTTAACAGGCCGTTTATATATATGTTGAACATATCCGGTGAGGTGAGCCCTCATTGGCGTACTCCACACTCTGATTTGTAGTTACCAGAAGTCGCGCCTCCCCACCTTACATTGTTTGTTTGGTTTCCGTACCAGCACCTAAATATATCGATGACTTTCTTATGCGTCCCGCTGTCGCGCAATTTGCTCCAGAGAATATCATAATTCACAAAATCAAATGCGCTGCTCAGATCTAGGCAGCAAGTATATACGGAGGTTTCCCGGCTAACATAAAAGTCTACTGTGTGCTTTAGACTCACAATAGTTGAATCGGTTGATAATTCTGGACGGAAACCAAACTGAGCATCATCTATAGCGAGATTCTTTGATAATTCGGGGTGCAGCAATCGTTCCAGTATCTTGCCAATTACTGTTCCCAAGGAGACAGGTCGGTAATTACATGCCGAACTAAGATTACCTGATTTCTTTTTAACAATTGGGATTACAATAGTTTTCATTAAGCCTTCAGGTAGGTAAGTATGAATACTTCAGACATAAATTAAACTAGCTCATCAGTTTTTTATGTACTTCCTTACCGGCACTTACAATATGTTCGATACCTAATTAATCATGTCCGGGGGACTTACCACGTTTTATTTGTTTAACAGCTAAACTTTAATTCAGACTGGCCCTCAATGTTCACTATTAGTTTCAAAAATTTCAACGTGCAACATGTAACAATCATTCTACATTTGGTTCGGTTTAGTCGAGGCGAAGCTAAAGTCAAACTCTTTTCCGACGGGTAATTTGTTTTCAGTAAAAGTGAAGAACGACGCGAAACTAAATTAGACATAAAATCTAAATGTCCCTTCAAGATAACTACAGTTTTGGAAAACGATAGGTATGAGTAAAGAGAGATGAATGGCTCTAATAGGCTGTACACATTTTCCCACTAAAACGTACGCGAAGTACCTCGAGGCCCAGAAGGTTGATTAGAAATTTCCGAAAATTATAATAACCATGACGTGACGGCGTATATAGATGAGTTAATTACTTTTGTTCATGAAACTGATCGCAATAATAACTTATTAACTTATACTACAGCCGATACTCTGTCCACAAATAGCGATACTATGTATGTGGGTAGCAAAACTGTCTCTTATTAATGATACGTCTGTAAACTCACGCAGGTAGAATACTATGGTTAGTCTCGCACTATTTCTGAATAAACTTCATGTAATGGTTCCAATTCAATCAATAGCTACTGTACATAAATTATAAGTGGCAAAAATAATAATTGACTAATAAATAAACTCTGCCACACAACACAACACAACAATTAACTCTGCCATTGCCGGTCCCAAGCCCGGATGCAAAAAGAGGAGGGTTAACTGGAGGTTCCAGGCCGTACCCAGTTGGAAAAAAGCCAACGCCGAGCAGCGAGCGGCGGTTGTTTAACTCGCTATAAACCAGGCTACAGTAGCCTTGAGGAACTAAAACGCCTCTAAAAGTTCTGACGTGGAAGGACGGGGGAACCCACCACGAACACTTTCCCAAGAAAACCTCAATGAATACAGAAGTAATAAGAATGCGGACGTTGGACGACCCGACTAACAAGCGGCGCCATTTAGTACCCGGGCTGGATGGTGTGAAATATACTACCGAAGCTTCCGACGGGGTTCATCGCCAGGCCTCTGAAGGAAGGAATGCTACTGGCACACACAATTTGAATACCAACAAGCTTTCCATCAGGCGTGAGCATCGTATTGGAACCTGGAATGTTCGTGGACTGCTGCAGCCAGGCAAACTCACTATTGTGGACAAAGAGGTCGCGGATCATCAAATCTCAATATTGGGTATTAGCGAGACTCATATGAGGGGCCAAGGTCACTTCACCACAGCAACTGGAAATACGTTTTACTTCTCAGGCTGCCAAGACAAAAGCTCTAGTGGCGTGGGCATACTCATACCAGCCCACTTAAATAAGTATGTCCTCGGTTACAACCCAGTGTCAGACAGAGTCATTACAGTGAGGATAAACACCAAACCAAACATACTTAACATAGTACAGATATATGCCCCTACTGAAAGGGCCCAAGATGGTCGTCATCATTAACAGATTCTACGATACCCTCGAATCCACGTTAAGTAAACTACCAAAGCGAGAAATGACAATAATACTAGGAGATTGGAACGCGAAAGTTGGAAACACAGCCAATGATGATCACATTCGTAAGGTCGTCGGAAGACACGGATTGGGAATCCGAAACGATCGTGGACAAAAACTCATTGAGTTCTGCATCGAAAAGCGCCTGTGTATCACCAACACTTGTTTCCAACACCATCCCCGGAGGCTTTACACGTGGACTTCCCCGGGCGCACGATATAGGAATCAAATCGACTATATTATAGTAGATACTCGTTGGAAATCATCCATAAGGAATGAAAAAACGTATCCAGGCGCTGAATGTGGTTCGGACCATAATTTACTTGTAGCAAGACTTGCTGTACGCTTAAAAGCTCCCAGAAACATCACAAAAGCTCATATCGGAAACATAGAACCGGGCGAGCTGACGTACTTTCGCAGCAGCCTTGAAGAAAATCTTGCCGAGAACTCGCAGCCTAAAACAGATGCAGACTCAGGCTGGGAGCATTTTAAGTTCCAAATATCGAAGACTCTCGATACTATTAAATAAAATAGGAACACCAAACCCTCGAAACAAAAAATAAAGATTTGGATTTCCGATGACACATGGAAAACAATACAAAGATGCAAAGAGATTACAATCAGAGGTCTCCAAAACGAAGATACACGAAACACCCACTCCGTACTCTGGAAATCCATTAAAAGAAAGTGTCGCAGAGACAAAAATTTTTTCTTATCCAATATCTGCAGTGAGATAGAGACCCACTCAAGTACCAGACAGCTGATCTGTTTAAGAAAGTTCGTATCCTAGCATGACAGGTTAAGCCCAAAACATGGGTGGTGGAGGATGAAGACGGTAATCCCATACACGAACTGGATGCAGTAGCTGAAAGATGGCGAGAACACTGTGGAAAATTATATTATCAACCAAACAGCCACCCACCTCAGGAATCTCCGTGCTGGGAAAATTTGAATCTTGAACCTGCAATATTGCGATCTGAAATTACTGCCGCTATAGCCGCTCTCAAACTAAGGAAAGCTCCAGGACCAGACAACATAACAGCAGAGATACTCAGGTCCCTTGGTGACAGGGGTGTGGGGATGTTACATCAGATATGCAACCAAGTATGGGAATTAGGACAGTGGCCCAAGGATTGGTCTGAGTCAATTATCTTACCACTGCATAAAAAAGGTTCAACCAGAAAATGCGACAACTACAGAACCCTTGCTCTGATATCGCACAGCAGTAAAGTTATCCTTCATATTATCAACAACCGACTCCGACACTTCCTGGACTGGCAGATCCCGCAGGAACAGGCAGGTTTTGTGAAACGTAAAGGCACAAGGGAGCAAATCCTCATTATCAGACAGCTCATTGAAAAAGCATACGAGTTTAACATCTCTTTCGTTATGTGCTTTGTCGATTATAGTAAAGCTTTCGACTGTGTGAATTGGAATTGCCTATGGGCTATTTTAATTGAGCTTGGTGTCCCATACCATCTAATTGCACTATTGCAATCACTGTACTCCAATAATCAGGGCTTTGTCAGAGTGGACGGCACATATTCAAAGCACTTCAATTTCAAAAAAGGCGTGAGACAAGGCTGCATTTTATCACCTATCCTCTTCAATATCTATGGAGAATACATCATGAGGCGTATTCTTGAAGATTGTGAAGAAGGTGTTACCATTGGTGGAACCAAGATCACAAATCTACGTTATGCCGATGATACCACCTTGTTTGCTAAGAACGAGCTTGAAATGGCTAGTCTCCTTGAGAGGATGGAGCGCATTAGTAACGAATTGGGTCTGATGGTGAATAGGTCCAAGACAAAGATAATGGTGATTGACCGCACCGGCACTGCTAACCTCACTGGTGCACTCAACATAGAAGTGGTGGACAACTTTGTATATCTAGGATCCACAATTACCAACAATGGGTCTTGCGAGCCTGATATCAGGAGACGCATTGGCATGGCTAAGAACGCGATGTCTCAACTTGACCGGATTTGGGCCGACAGGAACATATCGCAATGGACAAAAGTACGCCTCGTATCTACTCTGGTCTTTTCAATTTTCCTATATGGCGTGGAGACTTGGACTATGAGGAAGGCGGACCGATCACGTGTAGACGCCTTCGAAATGTGGTGCTGGAGGAAAATGCTCAACATTCATTGGTCAGAACATCGCACCAATGACTCCATCCTTGCTGATCTCAAAATAAAAACAAGGCTCCACACCATTTGTCTCCGAAGAATCTTCGACTTCTTTGGCCATATAGCGCGCAAGAGCGGCGATAATATAGAGAAGCTCTTGCTGTCTGGTAAGGTGGAAGGCAAAAGACCGAGGGGTCGCTCCCCTATGCGATGGTCCGACCAAATACGTTCCGCACTGAACACCACTGTAAGTGATGCTATTCACGCCGCCGAGGATAGATCTACGTGGCGTGATATAGTACACAACAGGATACTTCACAGAGGTCACGACCCTCAGAACTGAGGACACACGACGCAAGGAGGAGGAATAAATAAAAACCACGTTGTGGTCTAGCATTATCCGGTCCAGTTCTAATACGGAAAGGTACCATAATCACCTTGAGTTAAGACTAAGAGTAACATACTTGCTTTCTTGAAGTCTAAATGGACTGGCCCATATTAGTTGCACCTGTCAATGTCGGAACGAACACGTTTATTTCGGAATTTAACTACAACTGGACAGGTAGGCCGAGTGGAGAATATTCTTCTGTGAAATAATTTCTAGTTTCAGATACAACGGCGCATACGAGGACGTGTGAATTGTGATGATGGCCATGTCGGAGGTTCATAAGTAACATCACAAAAGCCAACAAAAACGAACAATAAAAATTTCTTTAAATACTTTTTGTCAAGTCGATTAACTGAAATTCTATACAAAAATAATTCCTATACCTTATCAAGAAATTTTCGATTACTTTTTGGGAATTCTCTGATAAGCTAATGTTGCAATGTGGTTGAGATTAAGTTTAGTTTTTTTTTTTTTTTTTTTTTTTTTATACCACTAAGGCACACAAGCATACGGCCCACCTGATCGTAAGCAGTCACCGTAGCCTATAGCCGCTAGCAATACCATCACTAACGGGGTGCCAACCATGTTGTTGATGAGGACTCACTGTGCTAGCAGCAATACTACTAGCCCAGCATATCCTCGTGGAGCACTGGCAACCTTACTTACCGCAGAAACACAACACTACATCAAGTAGTGTTATTTCTGTAATTTATTGATATCGAAATGATTTGATTAAATTATAACATTGTTTTTATACTAGTGGCAATACTAAGGAACTAGTTTAATTAATTAATATTTGTTTAAGTCTGTGACTGGTTGTTCCCTTTTGTCTATGTAATATGTCTATGTTTAGTCTCTGTGCTGTTAGTGAGAAATATAGCTGTGCGTCTAAAAATAATCTTGTGTTTTTATATTAACAATAGGTTATGGGCCCAGCTTGACAATATTTTAGCTAGGGACAGTTGTAATTTTCAGTTTAGCTCAGTTTTTTTTGTGTAGGTTGTGAGTGATAAACAAAATTATCATGTCAACAAACTACTTGGTAAATGTACCGAAGCTAAAAGGGCGAGAAAATTACACGGAGTGGTGCTTCGCCGCGGAGAATTTTCTGATCCTGGAGAACATGGAGCATTGTGTAAAACCTGTTGCCGGGAAAATTACAGAAGCCGCTGATGATGCGAAGACCAAGGCTAAATTGATTCTCACTATAGACTCGAGCTTGTACGTGCACATAAAGGATGTCAAAACGTCGTTGGAGCTGTGGAATAAGTTGAAAGCTTTATTTGATGATTCCGGTTTCACTAGACGCATCAGTTTATTGAGAAATCTTATCTCAATTCGTCTCGAAAATTGTAGTTCTATGACAAGTTATGTGACACAGCTAGTGGAGACTGGACAAAAGCTAAGCGGAACGGGATTTCAAATCAGTGATGAGTGGATCGGCTGTTTATTGTTAGCTGGTTTAACCGAGAAATATTCGCCGATGATAATGGCGATCGAGCATTCGGGGATCGGCATCACCACCGACGTCATTAAATCAAAGTTAATGGATTTGGACGAAAACAATGATGGCGACACAAGCGGTGCATTTGCAAGTTTTAGAAAAAACAAGGTTGGTAGCACTGGTCACGGCGGAACCAAAGACAATGGACATTTGCAAACGTCAAAGTCAAAGAAAGTACCTCGGTGCTATAGATGTAAACAAACCGGGCACTATCGAAATCAATGTACTGTTGACAAGGATTATTCAAATACCAAATCGAGTGAACGTAAACAAACAAACGCGTTCAATGCCGTCTTCCTAAATGGCAGTTTTTCGAAAAACGATTGGTATGTTGACTCGGGAGCGAGTGCCCACTTAACCTCAAACGAAAATTGGATTAAAAATGTCTCGACCGTTCATTCTATTAAAGATATAGTTGTTGCAAATGAAGAAAAGCTTAGCGTGAAGTGCTCGGGTGACGTGCAAATTGCGACGGTTACTGACGACAGTGAATATGACGTGATCGTCGAAGGAGTGTTGTGTGTGCCGAAGTTAACCACAAACTTATTGTCCGTAAGTCAGTTGGTTGGAAATGGTAACCGAGTGGTGTTTACTACTAGTGGATGCAACATTTACAACAGAAATGAGCAGTTGGTTGCCGTGGCGTCATTGACAAATGGTGTTTACAAGTTGAGAACTCCTGAGAGCACACTGGTTACAACGTTTATATCTGTAGATACATGGCATCGCAGATTGGGCCATGTTAACAGCATGTACTTAAACAAGATGCCTGATGCAGTGAGTGGAATGGATCTTGAGAAGAAAAGTGACATTTCCCAATCGTCATGTATTGTTTGTTGTGAAGGCAAGCAGTCACGCCTTCCTTTTGCACATGCTGGTACGAGAAGTGGTGAATTATTGGGTATAGTCCACAGTGATGTATGTGGTCCAATGGAAAATATTTCGCTTGGTGGGTCCAGGTACTTCATTTTGTTACCCTTACACACCGGAGCAAAATGGCCTCGCGGAGCGCTTCAATCGCACAATTGTTGAGAAGGCGAAGTGTTTATTATTTGATGCCAAACTAGGCAATGAATTTTGGGCTGAGGCATCAAATACAGCTGTCTACCTACATAACCGTACTGTCCTTCCAGTATTAAATGATAAAACATCTTATGAAGTTTGGACAGGATGTAAGCCAGACATAAGTCATTTGCGAATTTTTGGCAGCCGTGTCATGGTGCATGTGGCAAAGGAAAAACGCCAAAAATGGGACAAGAAGTCAGAGGAGCAGATACTTGTGGGATATCCAGAAGACATAAAAGGGTATAGAGTTTATTGTCCTATCACTAAGAAGGTCAGGACCAGTAGAGATGTTATTATAATGGAAGAAGTGTCTATGTCTGTGACAGAAAGCAAGGAATGCAATGAAGAGAGCCTAGGTTCAGTGGGGGACATATCTTCAGGTGACTTAGAAGATACTATGATTGAAAGTTATGTTGACAAGTCTGATGTTACATATATTCCGAGTGAGGATGAAGGTGCTGGATCGACTGAATCAGGTGAATCGGAGCATAACGTAAGAGGTGTCAGGTTGCGGAAGAAACCAGAGCGGTATGGACAATTGAACATGTGTGCTGATCATACTGTGGAAATGTGGGATGATACTAGTGATCTGACTTTGAAGGAAGCATTGGCAGGGCCAGAGAAGGAGCAGTGGTTAAGTGCAATTAGGGATGAACTGGACTGTTTTAGTGAAAATGATGCATGGGAGTTGGTAGATGTTCCAAGTACAGGCACGGTAGTGAAATGCAAATGGGTTCTTAAAAAGAAATATTGTGACAAACAAGTGAGATATCGTGCACGATTAGTTGCGAAGGGATTTACACAAAGACCTGGTGTGGACTATGATGAGACATTCTCTCCTGTTATAAGACATTCAACTTTGCGTTATCTATTTGCATTGAGTGTACAGTTAGATATGGACATAACTCATCTAGATGTCACTACGGCATTTCTCAATGGTCATTTAAAAGAAACTATATTTATGCAGTTACCTGAATGTTTCCCTATTGTTGATTGTAACAAGGTTCTTAGATTAAAAAAGGCCATTTATGGTCTGAAAAAGGCTTCCCTAGCCTGGTATGAAAGAGTCAATGAAACTTTATGCGATTTAGGTTATGTTAAGAGTAAAGTTGAGCCTTATGTATTTTCAAAAGATTGTCATGAAGAGAAAATGGTAATAGTTGGTCTGTATGTAGACGATTTCCTTATTTTTTCAAACGTAAAGTCTGAAACTGATAAATTAATTTATACTTTAAGTGCCAAATTTAAAATTAAAAATCTTGGTGAAGTCAAACAGTATCTAGGCATGAGAGTTAATGTTGATAGAAAAACCTGTGTAGTAACCCTGGATCAGGAGCATTATATAGAGCAGTTGATACAAAAATTTAACATGTCAGATTGTCACACAGCGAAAACACCTATTGAATGTAAACTAAATGTTGAAAAATCTAGTGTGTGTAAAGGTAATATTCCATATCAAAGGTTAATAGGATGTTTAATTTATCTTGCAGTGTTGACTAGGCCAGACATAGCATACTCTGTCAGTTACTTATCACAGTTCAATAATTCCTATTCAGATGTTCATTTTACTTATGCTAAAAGGGTTCTAAGATACTTGTATAACACTAAAGATTATGCTTTGAAGTACTCCCAAGGAACAGCAGATTTGATTAGTTACGTAGACGCCGATTGGGCAAGTGACGCGTTAGATAGACGGTCATATACTGGTTTTTGTTTTATGAAAAGTGGGTCTGCTATTTCTTGGGAAAGCAGAAAACAACGCACAGTGGCGTTGAGTAGCTGTGAAGTCGAATATATGGCATTATCGGAAGCGTGTCGAGAGGCCATATATTTGCGTAGATTGGAAACAGAAATAGTTGGGTTTTGTAATAAAATAATTTTATTTAATGATAGCCAGAGTGCATTAAAGCTTGCCAATAGTCATCAGTCACACAAGAGGTCCAAGCACATAGATAATAATAATATAATAATAATTTATTTACCAAAAGAGTACACTTACATGTTACATATTACACGTGAAAAGTAGGTTTAACAAATAGGGGTACTGTACAGAGTAGGTAATCAACGAGCCCCAAACTAAGCCTAGGCCTGTGTCTTGGGGCTCTGAGATACGATCTACAGAATAAGTTATTAGTCTTACAATAGGGTAGGTGCAATAAAATACAAAGGTGCCTGAAATACAAAGGAAAGTTATGCATAATTGAAATTTAAACTGTGAATGAAAAACAGATTAAATGTAAGTGATACAATTTTCGTTATAGCTTTAAGTTCCTAGATAATAGCAATCTAGATAGTTATAAAACTTAAAGTAACTAAAATAATCATATGACAGTGAAATTTAGTAAAGCCAAACTTAGTGTGCATTACTTGTGTGTGTGTGTGTGTGTGTGTGTGGGCGTATGTGTGTGTGTGGGCGTGTGTGTGTGTATGTTAGTATGTATTTCATAAGCTTAATTCAAATTAACTAATTAAGTCTTCTGTATCTTCATACGAGAGCTGTAAGAGCCAGTCCCTGACAGTCTTTTTACATTGAGCAACTGTGCAGTCCTTGATTTCACACAACTTGTAAACTTTATTATATGTGTTGGGGTGAGCAAAAGCTGGAGTTCTTCGAGTTAGTAGTGATGTTGCTCGTGGAAGAGGGAGTCTGAAGGCACGTTTAGAATGATGACATTGTAGTCGGGACGGTTTAGCAGGGCTTTATGGGCTTTTACTGTGGCATTCAAGACGTATAGCTGGCGTACCCGTAGCACTTTGAATTCGTTATAGAGGCTGTTGGTTGGAAACCGGAAAGGTTTTCTTAGAATAACTTTAATGAGTGCTCGCTGTGCTCTTTCTAGAGTGATCAAGCTAGTTTTCCCTGCACTACCCCATACTGAAACGCAGTATTGGTTGATGGATTGGCATAAAGCCAAGTAGACCTGTCGTACTATATCCGGTGGTGCGCAGTCCCTGAGTTTTTTCATCACAAAAATTAGTTTTCTTACTCGGCCAGCAAGTTCAACAATATGTTCCTTGAAGGACAACTTTTCATCGATAGTCATGCCTAGGTACTTTATGGATGAGGTGCGATCGATGGAGCTGCATACGCAAACAGCCGGTTGGTGGGTAGTCCTATCACGTGAGCAGCTGTTGTGAGTTTTTAAAGCAATATCAGAGGGAGGACTCGACACACTAGTCTTGGAGAACGCTATGTATTTGGTTTTCTTGATATTTAATGTCAAAAGATTTCGGTCTAGCAGCATTGCAATTCGAGCGAGACCTTCTTCCGCCAGATAGTACACCCGATCCCAGCTTATGTCATGAAAAATAATCGCTGTATCATCCGCATAAGTTATAATTTCTGCATTTTTAAGAGAGAGACTTACAATGTCGTTTATGTAAAGTGTGAAAAGAGTTGGGCCAAGAATACTACCCTGCGGAACACCAAAGTCTATAGGCAGATGACCACTAGAATTGGAACCTATCTTTACGTACTGGCTGCGACCGCTTAAATAACTTCGGAACCAATCGTGAGCCACTCCTCTTATTCCATGGGATTCCATTTTCTTTAACAGTAAGCCAACCGAGACTGTGTCAAAGGCCTTTGCTAAATCAAGGAACACTGCTATACAATTTTCTTTGTTTTCGACGTGTGATGAGACTAGGTTGACAAGCAGTTATATAGCGTCTTCAGTTGACTTACCACGACGAAAACCAAATTGCCTTTCTGACAACAAACTGCACTTTTCCAGGTATGCGGTCAGACGACTATTTACGACTTTTTCAACAACCTTTGATATTATACTTAATAAGGCTATAGGCCTATAGTTATCTGGAATAGTTTTCGTGCCATTTTTAAAAATGGGTGATACAGCAGCGATTTTCCAGCAATCGGGGAAAACACCCGATGTGAGGCTTAGGTTTGTTATATACACTAGAGGGACTAATATTGATGGGAGTGATTTTTTTAGTAACATAACCGAGAGTCTGTCATGCCCAGGAGAGCTGTCGGGTTTTAGTTGGGAGATGAATTTAGAGATTTCATGTGGATCCGTTGGATTGAAGAAAAAAGAGTGCGTGAGCGAGGAATCTGGTCTAAATGACGTAATGAGGGCGTCTTGGGTAACACAGAGTTTTTTAAGTATATTGTTTGCTAAAGTTTTGCCAACAGACACAAAGAATTGATTGCAAAGTTGAAGCGAAGTGGTGGGATCGTTATTTACTAGATTTAAAAGTTCAGAAGAGTCGTTGTTTTGTACTGGGGTTTGACATATGTTTTTTATAGATTTCCAAAGTTTTTTTGTGTCATCTTTATTTTCTTCTAGCTGTCGACCATTATACTCATTTTTCAACTTCTTCAAGAGTTTATTGTAGAAGTTTCTGTACCTTGTGTATATTTTTCGCTTGATCGT
Source organism: Falcaria lacertinaria (assembly GCA_951449985.1). Taxonomy (NCBI): domain Eukaryota; kingdom Metazoa; phylum Arthropoda; class Insecta; order Lepidoptera; family Drepanidae; genus Falcaria; species Falcaria lacertinaria. The sequence goes on from OX602135.1 coordinate 2,267,057, forward strand.
GTCATCAGGATGGGATCTGCAGTCGAGGTGTAATTTGTCACGGTGGCGCATACATTTAAGTAACCCAGGCGTTATCCAGGGTTTCAAAGTGACCCATTTACGTCCAATTTTGATAGTTTTAGTGTGTTTGTTAATAACGGTGGTAATGATTTCGTTGAAGAGGTTAGCCGCTGAGTTTACACAGGTATTCTTTGTGACAATATACCAATCAGTTTCTTTTATTTCAGCTGCAGCTGAGTCTATGTCTGTTTTATATTTGAAATCAGGGTTTAGGGCTGCTGGATTCGTAAATGACATGCCCGCAATAACGATGTCATGGTCAGTTATTGAAGATTTGCACACCATACCGATCGATTTAGAGTTTGATTTTAAAAATATATGATCGAGGCACGCTGTACCCCTAGTTGGTTTAGAGATAGCCGGAAGAAAACCATGAGATGCCATAAGGCACAGATAATCATTCGACTGATTATTATCTGTTTGATTACAGATGTCTATATTTAAGTCACCAGCAACTACGACAAACGGATAAGCTCTTATAGAACTGAGAGTGGAATCTAGTGAGTTTAAACAAGAGTCAAGAAGAGTGGTAGAGGGAGAGCGGTAGATTCCGAGAATTGCAATTCTTTGGTCAATAGTGATGAGGAGGGTGTCAGCATCAATTATTTTTGAGTCTTTGATTGTAGCGGTTCCGACTGAGCGTTTAATGTAAATAATAACACCTCCATTTTTATTTTTCTGTGTCAAGCTACGGAAAGTTTCGTACCCTGGTAAAGGGTCTATTATCAGACCATCGGTAAGCCAACATTCAGACAAGACAATGACGTCGATATCAGCGTCTGCACGCTTCAGCGCTACTGCTAAATCATCGAAATTACGTTGGAAGCTCCGTATGTTTAAAGAGAGTACTTTGAACTTAATCTCAGCCTTTGCCAACAGGTTCCTGCAAGAGTCAATAGACTGAAGTGTGTGACAGTTTATTGATACGGCTTCGTCGATTTCATTAGAGACACTAAGTAAAGCCATCGTTATAGTTGTAAAACAGAGATGATGAAAGCGTCTGAGTCCAGAACGTCACGCTAAGGGAGATACCGCTATGGGCAGGAAAATCGCAGGCAAAGGTGTGAGTAGTCTTTGTGTACGGGTGTAGTGTGAATTGTGTGTATGAGAGTGAGTGTGAAAGTTTGTTATGTGGGTTGCACCAAATTGTTGTTTCTCCAGAGCACCGCTTAAGTGAAACAACAAAGATAATCCACGTCGAATACTTGACCAGAGCCAAGCGTTGCACAATATTAAGGGTGAGAAGAATGCTCCTAAGTGTCATAAGTTTGGATTTTAGTAAGCTTTTACGTTGATTGTGGCGGCAAGCAGAGCTGGCGCTCGAGGTCCTCCGTGTTGTTGATGGCGATGGCGGGGTTGCCCTCACGCTTGCGGACGTACACGGTGCCGCTTTTAACCCAACAGAATTTGTAGTCAGCTGACTTTGCGCGCAGCCTAGCAGCCCGAAATAACTGCCGGTTTTCCTGCGTTAACCGCTCGTTAAAGTAGATCGTTCTTGCAGGCCCGTTCACTTGGACGTCCGCACTCGTCAGGTTTCGCCTGCTTTTGCCTTCCCGCAGAAAAGTCTCCCGGTTGTGGCGGCGAAGAAAGCGTACAACTAAGAGACGAGGAGCTCGGTCAGCCGATCCGCCGTTGCCACCACGCACGCGACCGCGGGGGCCAACCCTCGTGACGTAGTCTAGGTCGTTTACGTCAAGGTCTGCGCCGATTTTTTGCGAGATTACCTGCACTAGATGCATCGGATTTTCATTTGGATGTTCATTAATTCCAGCGATTTCGATCTCGTTTCGTAGGCTTGCCTGGGCTCGAGTGTTTAATTCGTGACGCAGGTCTACTACTTTGTTCCGACACATGAGAAATTCGTTTTCGCGCTCCTCAAGTTGGCGCAGTCGCGAGTCGGCGTCTATTAACTTCTTTTCATGTTCATCGATACGCGAAAAACATTGTTTAATATGCTCTGTTAACGATAGCATATGTGTCTTCATGTCCCCTATGTCACTTCGCAGTAATTTTATTTCTGAAGTCATAGCGAATAGGTCATCAGATTTAGCAGTAACGACAGCCGAGAGGCTAGATGAAGTAGGAGTTACACGGGCACTCTCGCGTGGCAGTACACTCGCAGTCTCGTCAGTCGTCTGGCCGGCTACCGCCACACGCACCGGTGTGTCCGAGTTGTCCTTCCTAGGTTCTTTACTCTGGCACAATGGGCATGCCCAGACTGATTTTATGTCCTCCGATAGCTTTCGGTCAGAGATGTTGACACACATGTGATGGAAAAGGCAACTACATTTGGAGCATTTGATGTTAGGCACACTCGCCCTTATAGTTTTATTACAAGCAGAGCAATTGTTCACCATTTTGAGTGCTAGATAAACTCGGAGCGTCCAGTTACGATAGCAGCGCCTGGCCTGCCTGCGTAGCGTAGGTAGATAGCTATCACGCCTTTCACTCACGTAGCGCACGAAGTCTGCCGAAGGACGCGCGCGCCGGTTGATGCCGCTACTCGGCCACACTCGGTAGGTGAGGGACGGAAACGAATTATTTGAGATCCGCAGCCCGTCTCGTTTACCCGAGGTGTAGAGGAGGCCTACCTCGGCGCACAGCGAAGCCGCGTTTTATATTATTGTGCACTTTTGATAAAATATATTAGTTTAGATGCACTCCACTATGATGCCTATTACTCGCAAGTTATGAGCGAGTATGGCATGAGATATCGGGATCGAATTATAGAACACACGGAACGCGTCCACACCTTGCCTTAGTCAAATTCGCACTCCAAGATGTGCGTTATAATTTTATAAAGGAAGTTATTGATGATGGGATTGTTGAAACTAAATATGTTGGGACTTCTCAAATGCCTGCTGATTTATTGACAAAAGGTCTGTCAAGGGCAAAACATTATAAATTCATGGAGGTTTTGGGGCTTGTTAAAATTTAGTTTTGTTTGTGTTGTAACTTAAGTAGTTAACTGTTTATTTTTCATTTCGATATAGTGGGGGTGTAATTTATTGATATCGAAATGATTTGATTAAATTATAACATTGTTTTAATACTAGTGGCAATACTAAGGAACTAGTTTAATTAATTAATATTTGTTTAAGTCTGTGACTGGTTGTTCCTTTTTGTCTATGTAATATGTCTATGTTTAGTCTCTGTGCTGTTAGTGAGAAATATAGCTGTGCGTCTAAAAATAATCTTGTGTTTTTATATTAACAATAATTTCACTGCGGTCTTCTGTAAGGCGGAGGTACAGCCCCCAGTCGGGCGGCTCCAATTTAAAATGGGAAAACCCACAGGAAATCCCAAATCGCCCTACCTCTCTTTTTTAAAGCTCATGGTGTGATTAATCACTGTACTGAAGCTTAGAAAAACTCATTGGTACAGGCCGGGATTCGAACCTGGGCCCATCAGATGACAGGCCGTTGCTTCAACCACAAGGTCACCACGGCTTTAGTGTTGGTAGAAGTCCAGGTTTTGTTTGCTGAAGGGTCTTACCTACTTTTGTTGGTAACGATCTAGTCCAGCTAGTAAATTCTGTAGGGGTCTTGCCTACTTTTGTGGGTAACGATGTAGTCCAGCTAGTACAGGGATGCACAGACTTATTAAGACTAGGGGCCAATCGGGCAAATTATAAACTGATGGTGGGCCGCCAGAAGTATAGTTAATTGAAGACAATAAAGAATTGATAATAATGTATTAAAATTGAAAAAGAATTTATTAATTTGCGTGGCACTGCATAGTGCTTACAATCTTTTTTTATATTTGGCTCTAATTTACTTGTAGCAACACGTAAAACTGCTTCCAAACTTTCGTTTGCAAGGTGGTTTGGATTTTTTGTTTTATTATTATTTAGGTAGAACCAAATAATATATAGGTAGAACCAAATAAGCGGTAAAAGTTCAGCAAGTCTCCTTCGTTAAATTTGTTGCGTAAATCTTGGTCGTTTTGAATGTCGATAATTTCTTACTGCATTGACTCTGGCGCATTTTCAACTGAAATCGTGAAAGGATTGCTGAATATGTCCAACAGAGGTTTCACTTTTGTAAACTCCGAAAATCTGACTTGAAAAGATTGAATCAAAATATTTTTCTACATAACTGAAATTAATCGCAGTTTTGTTGGATTTTTCAGCCATTTTCTTATAATTCGGAAAATGATTGTAATATCCAGAATTAAATTGCGATCTGAAGTGCCATCTTGCATTGAAAGGATGATACATGAGCGTAGAGCTGGGATATCAGTTGATTTTTGCCTTGAAGCCGTGTGTTTAAGACATTCAAATGATTTTTAATGTCAACTAAAAAAGCCAGATCACACAACCAATCAGGGTTTTTAAGTTCCGAGACATCCCTTTGCTTTACCGCCAGAAATATTCCAATTTCTTCTATTAAATTTATTTTCATTCGCGGGTAGTTGAATAACACACAACAAAATTTACACATAATAGCTTTTATTAATTTTATCTATATTTATCGCATATATTTACTGTTAATAGTTAAATTAATGCTTAACTAGCCTCTTTAGCCGCCAGCAAGTGTTTTCCTCACCTTCTTTCCTACGGATTTATCTTACTACACTAACAATTACTATGGTTGACACTGTGCACACACTTAAACAAGGCATGGAGGACATGACCAAGTTATTTAGCAGACAGATGGAGGAGTTCCAGCGCACCCTGCAAGGTACCACCACAAGCACTGTCACTGCACCTTCCACATCACTGGCAGCGGACTTCCTTTCCTTCAAGGATTTTATCCTGAAAGCTCTGGACACTCTGCAGCGGCAAGTACAACTGTTGGCAAGGGAATAAGACCGGCAGGAAATGTGCAGCAGAAGGAAGCTCCTTCTTTTCCATGGCTTGACTGAAGCAAAGAATGAGGATGTGGCCGCTGTGGTTGTGAAAGTTATATCTGAGCACTTAAAAATTGCTATCAGTGGCAATGACATCAGCCGTTGTCATCGTATGGGGCAACCAGCAGGAAGCAAACCACGGCCTGTTGTTGTGGAGTTGAAGGAGACATCAGCACGGGACAAGATCTGGTTTGCCAAGGTTAAGGGTTCCGGCATCACACTTTCTGAGTTTCTGACCAAGGCACGTCACTCAGCATTTATGGAGGCTCGGAAACGTTTCGGGGTTAACAAATGCTGGGCAAGAGATGGTTGGATCTTCACCTTGGGATCGAACGGGGCTCGCCACCGAATATCGTCGATGGAAGAGCTTAATGCTCTGCAAGCCCCAGAGGAACTTGAAGTCATCCCGAATGCTCCCTTGGAGGGTTCACCCAAGACTGCAGCTGCGAGAACCAAGTGTGCTAAAAGGAAGTAATTGTAACATCGTCCCTGTGGCTATTCTGAAGACATTCGGTACCAGTCTTTAATTTTCATTTTGCTTTTCTTTTCCTCTCACTATTCGGGTAGAATGTAATATGAACAAAATTAACTTACTTTTTTTTTATCAAATCACAATCGGGCTACCCTAAAGTTACAATAATTTTGTTTACCCACTGTTTTATTCTATTCTATTTTATTTGTAAAGACATCTAACGTCTGACTTATATTGTTCACGGGTTGTTTAGTACCTACGTAAATGTCATTCTGACATTACTTGTGGCAGAAATGGCTAGCCAAAAATGACTTTTTGTGTAGTGTTGCCAGACTCAAATAGTCTATGTAAAACGTTCAGTTTTAGCAATAATGCTACTTTAGATTATTTATTTATTTTTAACATCCTTTTGTTTCACTGCAGCTGGCGGGTACTTTAAATTATATTCGTTTTATATATATATATTTTAGGTTAACGTATTTACATTAGTATATATATATAAATATTATATTAATTATTATTTTTTATAGGTATGTCTGATTCTGATATAACCAGTACTAGTATACATTATTTTTCTGCTTCTGAAGACAGTCTTACTAGTGACGACAGTTTCCACAGCGCCTCACCTACTCTATGTGATACCCTGAACTCTCATTTCAAAGATGTTCCTAAAAATTTCAACGTTGTTCTTATCAATGGGTCAACTCACTATCCTGACATGCTGACGTCTCTAGCTGACCAAAACATCCATGCTATCCTCGTCTCGGAATCGTGGCTGAAACCGTGTCTGCCTTCCACATCGTACTCAATACCCGGTTTTCACCTTATTCGTAACGATAGGGTAGGTAAGCGTGGAGGTGGTGTAGCCATATATCTACGAGCGCACATGCCTTTTAACATTGTGCAAACTTCCTCTCCTAACTCCTCCTCTGATGGATCAAAATTTCTGTTCATTGAGGTCCTCCTATCCAACTCTAAAACACTTCTAGGCGTCTTTTACAGTCCTTCCCTTCATTTCAACTATTTCCCGTCTTTTGAAGTCCTTCTGGAAAACCTAGTCCCTGTTTACGACCACACCATCATCATGGGGGATTTCAACACCTGTTTACTCAAATGTGACAGCAGAGCTAAACAACTAAAAACCACAGTGGAGTCCTCCAATATCAATATTCTTCCTTCCCGAGCCACGCACTACTTCCCACACTGTGAACCTTCTCTCCTTGATCTTATTCTTGTCTCCTCAGTTGACCATGTAGCTATACATGGTCAATGCACGGCTGACGCTTTTTCATTCCACGACCTTATCTACCTCTCCTACAAGATTCGCCCTCCTAAATGTACGCCTAGAATTCTCCTACAGCGCAATTTTGGTGCCATGGACGGAGATCTCCTTTTAAGGGATGCCCAGGAAATCAACTGGGCAGTAATACAGGATGCAGTGACTGTTGACGAGCAAGTTGATATTTTCAATTCCTTACTTACACAACTCTTTGATATTCACGCACCTATTAGACCTGTTAAGGTGAAGCATCTTCCGGCTCCTTGGCTTACCGATGACATAAAAGCCGTACAAGCCAAGAAAAATACTTTGAAGGCAAAGTATAAGGGGAACCCTGATAAATTCCGTGAGAAATACAGGCAGGTACGGAATCACTGTAATAGGATGTGTAGGCACAACGAATGCACAACGACGTCATATTCATAATTCTGTGGAGGACAGAAATCCAGACAAGATCTGGAAGTTTCTAAAGTCATTGGGAGTTGGTAAATCTAAAACTTCAACCATCAGTAACAATCTGGACTTGGACGCTCTCAATCGTCATTTCACTGCTGTAGCAGGACTTGATCCTGCTACTAAAGCTGAAAGTCTGATTCACCTTTCCACCATTTCATCTCCCAATTGTCCTATTTTTTCTTTATGTCAATTTTCTGAGTGTGACGTTAAGAGACAAATATGCTCCATCGCTTCTAGCGCGGTCGGCTGTGATGACATAAGCCGTAAAATGATTCTTCCTCTCTTAGATCTCCTTTCACCTATCATTACATACATCTTTAACTTTTCTATTTCTACCGGTGCATTTCCATCACAATGGAAAGAAGCATATATAATACCACTTCCTAAGAAAGCCAATCCTTGTTCCTTTTCTGAGTATCATCCTATTTCTATTCTAGCCTTCCTTTCCAAGGTGCTGGAAAGACTGGTGCATAACCAGTTAAGTACACATCTTTCTAGCCACAGTCTGTTGAATCCTCTCCAATCAGGTTTCCGACCTGGCCATAGTACTACTACGGCTTTAGTCAAGATCACAGACGACATCCGCGCTGGCATGGAGAAATCGCAGCTCACAATACTTACGCTGTTAGATTTCAGCAATGCATTTAACACCGTCGATTTCGACATACTGCTTGCAATATTAAGATCTCTTATCGTATCTCCACTGGTAATTGACTGGCTTCGTAGTTACTTGTGTGGGCGCAGACAACTTATACGCATAGATGACAAGTTGTCGTCTTGGTGCAGTACTACTGCTGGTGTCCCACAAGGTGGCGTCTTATCACCTCTCCTCTTGTCCATCTTTATCCAATCAATTACTCTTCTAATCTCTTCATCCTACCACCTATATGCAGATGATTTACAAATTTACCAAAAAAGACCAATCGCAACCCTCTCCTATGCCATCACTTCTACTAATGACGATCTAGAACTGATATCTGAATGGAGCAGGAGGCATGGACTCCATGTTAACCCTGCCAAAACACAGTGTATCATCGTCGGCAGTAGCAGACTGATGGCGCAGGTGAAATGGGATGACCTTCCTCCTGTATTGTTCGCGGGTATTAGGGTGCCGTTTAACACCGTCGTCAAGGATCTCGGTATTCTTATTGATCGTACATTATCATGGGGTCCACAAATAGCCGATATTAGCAGGAAGTTGTTTGCCTCCGCGGCGTCCCTTAGACGTTTGCGGAATTTTCTTCCTAATGACACCAAAATTGCGCTCTCACAATCTCTACTTCATCCTATTCTTGACTATGCTGACGTCAGCTATCTTGATCTTAGCGAGGAGCAATTAAATAAACTTGAGCGCCTTCAAAATTTCTGTTAACGGTTTATATTCGGTTTACGTAAATATGACCACGTCTCCGAATTTCGCCAAAAGCTCAAGTGGCTCCCCATCCGCCTTCGCCGGAATACTCATATCCTGTCCCTCCTTTACTTTATTCTTTTTAATCCAAAAGCTCCATCCTACCTTCAGGAACGGTTTGAATTTCTCACCGCTGACCTGCACCCACTCCGAATTTCCAAATAACTCCGTCTAAAGCTTCCTATCTTCACTAGCTCCGCTTACTCCAAATCCTTTACTGTTGAAGCTGTTCGCCTCTGGAACTCACTGCCGCTATATGTAAGACAAGCCCAAACTTCTCACTCGTTCAGAAAACTAGTAAAGGACTATTATCTTTCCCTGTAACCTCATTTAAATATCCACCTACTTCTGATCCATACCTTGTTCCCATAAATTGTATTGTAGAAATGTATTTATTATATATGTATATTTATGCGTGTATGTATGTATGTTTATGTATTTATTTATGTATTTATGTATCTACTTATTCATATAGATTATATTTATAATATCACTCACTGACGCACCTACCTATCTTTGTTTTCTCTTTCACTCCAGTTCTGTACCCAAAGGTTGCCTGGAAGAGATCGCTCTTGCGATAAGGCCGCCCTTTGTTTACACTATAATTACTTTTTTGTTGTTTTTTTTTTCACATATTTCTTACTTGGTGTGCAATAAAGAATATTTGTATTGTATATTATATTGTAAATTTAGAAATCGTTCCAGTGTCAATCCACGACTTAGCCACCTTACTTCTGTATATTACAGTAAATCTCCATATTCGCTTTCAATGTCATCAAGGAATTGTTTGAATTGCCTGTGATTGAGTCCTCGTGATTTTCTGAAATTTACAGTCGAAACTACCACTTTCATGACATTTTGAAATTCATTATTTTTAGAACAGCTTCTTGGTGTATAATGCAGTGAAACTGCATGAGATCTTCAGCGATTAAGTTTTTTTCTTGCAGATGCTTTTTCAGCAAAGTAACTAGCCCAGAATATGACGCCACACGCCGCGCTATAAGCCCGACGGTAAGACAGCGGTTAGCGTGGCTTTTATACTGCGCGTATAGAGTCGAAAACTGTCTGGAGAAATCTCGAAACCGACTCTGGAAGTTTCGTGTATCTACCTACGCGAGCAATCGGGTATTCGGGACTATTGCTATCTCGCTTGCTCTAACAATATAACCCGTGGATAAGCCGCCACCGCGCTGCCGTCGTCGCCGCGCCGCCGGCCGCGGCGCTTCCTCAAGAAAACGAATTTAAGCGAGATCGGCACGAACATTACCGACCGCTGTTACCGACGCATGCACGGCGCACCGATACGCGATACGCACCGAGCGCGCGAGATTCAAATTACTTTTTGAACATATTTTTTTTTGGTTTTATTCTGGAATAGAATTCAATATTTTTCGAATGTACGAGAGAATTATTTTTGCTGTCGGCGGGCCACCAGTATTCGACCGGCGGGCCGCATGCGGCCCGCGGGGATCTAGGGTCTCTTTAAAAGATAAATTTAAAGAGATTGGAATATTGACTGTAGCCTCGCAATTTATCTTCGCATGAATATTATTTGTTTATCAAAATATTAGTATGTTTAAAAAGATCTGTGATGTACATAGTGTTAATACAAGAAATAATCACAAAATTGTAATGCGTACATTTCGTTTACATAAAGTTCATTTTTCATTTTTAGCCCAATGTATACGAAGTACCTGCTGATTTTGTGAAATCAGTGCTTCTGAAAAAGGGTTATAATACTATTAATGAGTTCCTATGTGACAATGATGTTTGGACTAACGTCACGCCAGATACAAAATCTAAAGATAATCCATTTGACATGAGTTGCTGCTTGGATTTATTTAACTAAATTAAATTATATTATTGCTATTCTCTTGCTTGCTTGGATGGGCTTGAGCATGTCAAGCTCACTAAAATGCCTTTGCTTGCGTCATGCTCACTAAAATACCTTTGCTTGCGGCGGCGTCCGCAAGACGGGTCGCTCACTTCCCTCGATAATGGTTGAAGAGGGCGATGGCTGCATTCGCGTCATACTTGTGAACAGGTGCTGCTTGTGGAGGCTGGTCATCAAACCTTTTTTTTATTAACTACTAGCTTAAATCCTTATTTCAAGCGTTATAATACTTGTCTATCTTAATATATAAAACTCAAAGGTGACTGACTGACTGACTGACTGACATAGTGATCTATCAACGCACAGCCCAAACCACTGGACGGATCGGGCAGAAATTTGACATGCAGGTAAATGTTATGACGTAGGCATCCGCTAAGAAAGGATTTTTGGAAATTCCACCCCTAAGGTGTAAACTAGGGGATGAAAGTTGTGTATTGAAATCCGTCATTTTTTAAGATTAAAGTATGAAAATTGGTATTTGGCCTTTCAGTTAGTAATAAATAAATACGTAATTTAGTAACACTAGAGTGACGTCACGGACGTAACAAAGACAGTGTGTGTGTGCGGCTTGTCCATATCTAAAGTGTTTAATAGCAGTAAGAGAGGTAGGGCACAACGGGTTTTCCCGTTCAAAATTGGAGCTGCCCGTCTGGGGATCGTACCTCCACCTTACAGAAGACCGCGGCCAAATAACGCTACCGTCAAGGTAGTGTTGTGTTCCCAGCGGTGAGTAAGGTCGCCAGTGCTCCGTGAGGAGGCGTTGTGTCGGCAGTAGGGGGACCAGTGATGTATTACCGCCACAGAGTTGCGCGGGCGTGGCATGTTGGCGCGGCGGTTAGGGAGACCCGGTGAAACGGTTGTCCGCTGGCCGCCCGCGGGTTGTAGGGGTCCCGAACCCAGGGATCACCTAATCTCCGCCCTGGGAGGCTGACCCGCCGCCCGCGCATAATCCCTGTCGCAGATGGTCGTGCCGGAGGAGGAGACCGGAGTGGACCCGGCCGGCTGCGGCAGGGGGGGACCGGGGGCCCTTCCGACCGCCGCGCCAGCAAGCCTCATCACCATCGCGGCTCTCTGGCGGATCGACATTACGCTTTGTCCCTTCTGCTGTTGACACAACGACTCCTCTCAACCCTCTCCCACCCCCTTCGTAAAAATGGCCAATAATACAAAGAAGAAGTTTTCTCCAGCGGCCTCCCCGTCCACAATTTCTGTGGACTTTTGCAACATCAGGGGATTACACTCGAACGTCAATGCGGTCCACCAACACCTAGAGACTGCACAGCCGACTCTTCTGTTTCTCATGGAGACGCAGATATCCTCCCCCGACGATACATCGTATTTACACTACCCCGGGTACAAGTTGGAGCACAGCTTTGTGCGCCGTGCCGGGGTGTGTATGTATGTCCGGGAGGATGTCTGCTGTCGACGTCTCCACGGCCTTGAAGACAGGGACCTGTCGATTTTGAGGGCGCGCGTAGACTACGGTGGCCACACCCGAATTTACGCGTGCCTTTACAGGTCCCACAGCGGTGACTTGGACACAAATCGATTGTTTGAGCACCTGCAATCGACGACTGTTAAAGTACTTGAGCAGTATCCCTGTGCGGAGTTAGTGATTCTTGGAGACTTCGACGCTCACCACGTTGAATGGCTTAGTTCTCGGTCCACTGACTCCGCGGGTAGGGCTGCTCATGACTTTGCCCTGGCCTATGGCTTCTCGCAACTGGTTCTTTCTCCCACGAGAATACCAGACATCGAGAGTCATACGAGCTCCTTATTGGACCTTCTGCTGACTACGCGACGCGAAGAACTTGTGGGGACTTTGCACGGCCTGGTGAGGCGTGTAAATAGCCCGTTCACCACGCGGGGATCTTAATCGTAATGAGGATCTGAATCCTTTGATCCTGGGTATGAGGTGAATGTGAATATATATATATTGTAATGTGAGGGTAGGTATACAATAACCAGCCAACTGACCCAACCCACCTGGACCCCCAAGGATAACGGTAGCAAAGCACCACCCTACGTAAGTGAGGACCCACGTACCTGCAACCCTGACCAGGGCACCAGACGGTATACCGCTGCGGACTGCTGGAGCACGTGCTAGGGAGGCCGGCGTGGCGTGGCGAAAATTAAAGTCCAGAAGATACTTCACTTATTATGTTCCAATGTTCAAAAACACATGCACAGTTCACATAAATGTAATTGAAGGAAAAGTATTTAGATTATATGCAAGCACACACAATTTCGACTGTCTCAGTCGACAGCGTATGCGCCAAGAGAGCATCAGAGCGCGTGATGCATCTCCATCCGTTTACGTCACCGAAAAGAGGCGACGTCATTGGTGTGATCCCATAGCCAATGAATGCAAGCGTGGGAACCAAAACATACGAAGATGGCGTCAATTGCTAGGCCACACTCAGGAGCCCACCAAATCGAGTCAATTGGCAAACTTTTATTACACACCCAATCGTATGTTATATGTAAATATATAAAAGAATATGAAAAATTATAAACTAATTGTATAATGAAATATATAATGAAACCTATGCAAAGGTGTGCCTAACCACGGCCATTGCCTTGTATCTTGCCAGTTTAAGTTCAGACGTGAATCACCTAAACCACGATTTATTACTTATCGTCAAACTAAATACCTCCGTGCTGAGAAGCTTAACAGGGACATGCAGGCTGCAAATTGGGACTATTTTTTGACACGAGATGATGTTAATGATATGGTCAACGCATTTAACAATGGCATCAGGACTCTTCTAGACCTGCACGCACCCTCTACCTCCAAACAAGTTAAGGAACGATCCTCCTATCCCTGGATCACTGATACCATAAAACAAATGATGAAATTGTGTGATCGTGCATCGTCAGAATATCACCAGTCTGGCTCAGAGTCCAAAAAAGAATATTTTAAAAACCTAAAATCCTTGGTATCTTACGCACTCGTCCAAGAAAAATCAGCCTATTTTAAATTCAGCATTAACAATCAATTAAACAATCCAAAAATTCTCTGGAAAAACCTAAAAAGTACCTTGCTGCCTAGACGCGACTCTAATTTACCACCACATTTTAATGACCCTAACTTAATTAATAGACATTTCTTAAACATTCCCGACACTATTGATGTTCCAATTTCAATTCTGAGTTATTACTCATTTCACAAACATAGTGAATCAGTGTTTCAATTAGAACCAGTAAGTTTAGACAAAATTAAAAAAATCTTCGATAGCTTGAATTCCAATTCTGAGGGCTGTGATCATATTAGCCTGGACATGCTTTCTTTGACCCTCCCTTATTCTTTTGATGCAATACTCAATATTATTAATAAATCTATTGAAACTTCCACTTTTCCAGATATATGGAAACTTGCCATAGTGGTTCCCTTACCTAAAAACCCATCCCCCCTCGAATATAAGGATCTCAGGCCCATCAGCATGTTATGCTTACTATCGAAAATAATGGAAAAAGCTGTCAGCTCACAATTACGGGACTACCTTGAAACAAATCATATTCTCCCAGAGGCTCAATCTGGTTTCAGAAAAGGACGTAGCACTGTCACTGCTTTGCTCGACGTGACTGACAATATACTATGTGCACAGGACAAAGGCATGTGCACACTCCTCGTACTTCTTGATTTTTCCAGGGCCTTCGACTCCATCAATATCGACTTGCTTATAGCCAAGCTGATCTACTACGGCTTCGATGCAATGACTACCAATTGGTTCCATAGTTATCTCACAGATCGATATCAGTATGTTAAACTCTCAAATCCCGATGGTTCTTCTGTTGTGTCCGATACTTTACAAGTAAATAGAGGTGTCCCACAGGGATTTGTTCTGGGGCCTATGCTGTTTGCGCTTTATTCTGCTGATATAATAGGTGTGATAAAGAATTGCCAGTTTCATATTTATGCAGATGATGTACAAGTTTATATCTCTTGCCATCCGGAGGAAATAGATAGTGCTGTAAATCGCCTAAATGAAGATCTTACTAGAATAGCTACATGGGCTGAAGAAAACTGCTTACTGCTTAACCCGGGCATAACTAAATATATATTGTTTGGAAACATACGTCAACGGGCCACCTCTAACACATCAAAGCAAGTAACGCTATTAGGTCAACCCATTGAGCGGGTATATGAGGTCCGTAACCTAGGGCTACACATGGATTGTGACTTACGTTACGAAAAGCATATTGCCGAGTCGGTCAGAAATTGTTTATATAAATTGAAAGTATTGTACAAAATTCGTCCGTATATTAAAGAAGCGTTACGAATTCAATTAGTATAATCCTTGGTCTTATCTAAGCTTAACTATATGGATATCGTTTTCGGTCCCCGCTTATCAACCAAGACACAAAAACACATCCAACGGGTTCAAAACGCATGCGCATGGTTCTGTTTCGACATTCCGTTAAGAGATCACGTGACTCCTTATCTGAACAAACACTCTGTTTTAAAAATGAAACACCGACGCAAATTCCATTTAGCTTGCCTTCTCTTTGGTGTCGTAAAATACAAGACGCCCAGCTACTTGTACAGCAAGCTCACGTGGCTGCTGTCGCGTAGGTATCAGAGTGTGATAAAGCTCAAGACCCAGAAACATAGGACAGCATGCTTTAGAGGCAGTTTCAGATATGCCGCAACGAAATGTTGGAACAACATCCCTCCACCCATTAGGAACTGTCTTGGTATGTACGGGTTTAGGTTTCAACTGAAAAAGCACATTGTTGAACACCAAAAACGCCAAGAGAACGATAGACATGACACAAGCGCTATATAATTTGGCAATATTATCTGCGCCTCTCCTGACGTACACATTTTATTACTTGTTCATTAGTACTTCTTTAGTTTGTACTCTATTCTCTGAACATCATTTATATCCACACATTTCCCCCACAGCTTATACATATATGCACCTAATGCATCGCCTTTCAATTATCGTACTGTTATTATATATTTCTCCTCCTTAGACGCCCCCCACCACACTACACTTCAACTTACCAACTTATATGTAGGACGCTTTTTTGGCAGAATGTGTCATGCCGACTTCGCTATTGCGTAGGTATGCCTTCTACTGAAGGATGTAACACATTGCTGTCAGTTCGTTATGCTTGCATTATTATTATTACATTTTCTGTTAATTTTAATCGTTTGTTCTCGTACTATCTTAAATTCTTTATCTTTTGTAGCTTGTACTAGCCGACGCGCTATCTATGTAAATTTCTTAGTATATCATTTCTTAGTACTCTATTGTTATTTCTACTTCAATATTCATGTTATTTTTATTTTTTTTCTACATTATTTTTCTTTCTTTTTTCTCGACACGTGACGTCACGGGCCGGTCCCAACGGAAGATCAGCGCTGGTTGTCCGTCACAAGACTACCAGCACATGCTGAGTTGGGACCGTTTCATAACGACACGATATGCTTCTTCTACTTGTCTTCCTTAAATGTTTTTTCTTTCTAATTTAGGCGTTTTAAAAATTCCACCCCTAAGGGCGTAAAATAGGGGATGAAAGTTTTGTGTGAAAATCCGTCAGTTTTGAAGATAAAAGCATGAAAATTGGTATTTGGCCTTTCAGTTAGTAATAAATAAATACGTATTTCAGGATTTTTGGAAATGTCACCCCTAAGGCATAAATTTAGGGGTGAAAGTTTGTATGAAAAGCTATCATTTTAAGATAAACGCATAATTCGCAAAATTCCACCCCTAAGACATAAAATAGGGGATGAACGTTTGTATGAAACTCCGTCATTTTTGAAGTTAAATCTGTACGCGCCGCTTAGTAGATTATTTATTTTATCTTTGCACTACTCACCACACTAATTCATTCGCTCATAACACTCTCCTAATCCGTTCCCAAAATCATTCACCCTCTCCCTTCCGCACTTGCACTTCCGAGTCGACGCTTACGCTACGCACGCGACGCACGCGCTCCTTCAATAAAATTCCCTAAATTATCCAAAATACCACGAGAGACTAATAAGTGTGTGGACTCATTAAACCCCAATATAAAGAGTGTGATCGTGCAGTGAAATCAGTGCCAGATGGAAAACTCCACTTCGAAGGACAATTCAAATTAACCCGCCAGGTACCTACCTATTCCTTTCACTGCTGAAATACATCACAACTCTTCTCTTGATCCTTATCGCGCCGGATCATTTAACCCTATCACTCCAGACACTCAAATTCCCTCACAAAACACTCACACGCTCATTATTTTCGCAAATTTAGTTCGCAATTCGCAATTTGTTCTCGATCATTCCGCCATTTAACTACCTACCCGGTCTAAATTAGAAAACTCGTCAATTCATAAACGCATATATATCTAAACGCATTTATATATTCCATAACGCTTATTTATTGTAAACAAAAAGTATTCCTTAACGCATCGTATAATTACCTACATATTTCTATTCTTTTCGTCGAATCTAGAAATTCACTCGCGGCATTTTGTAGTCGACTCACGCAACTTGCTAAGCAACGCTCGCCCTTATTATCGCACGCATAACGCCTAATTTCCCGTACATATTTTTGAATTCTATTCATCATGGCGGAATTAAAACGTAAAATATCTTTATTAGAATCGAAAAAAGAATCTTTGTTTGCTCGAGTGCAACAATTATTCGACCTTAGTCTAAAGGTTTCCGATCCTATAAATGAACAACAATTTATGTCTCGCGTCCAGTCGTTGGAAAAGACTAGAACTGATTTCTTGCAAACTATAGACTCGTTGAATATGTGTTATTTGCAACAGAACGAAGAGGTCAAACCATCGTTTAGCGAACTTGATTCATTTGATGATTTATACTGTAATATCATTGCCGTAGAAAAGTCGATCACGCAGCTCAAGGCCAACTCAGAACGTCGCAAATTCGAATTTTCTAAAAAGCTAGCTCCTATTGAATTGATAGGTTTTGATGGATCTCCACATAAGTGGCCAGTCTTTTATCAAAACTTTAAAAGTCTTATTCATGACAACCCCACTCTTTCACCCACCGAAAAGGCTCAATACCTAATTAGTAAACTTTCTAAGAGTGCATTGACCGCTTGCAGTAGTATTCCTAATACGGGAGAAAATTACAACATTTTATGGAATAATTTAATCGAAAAATATCACGATATTCGAGTGCAAGCATCAATGTACGTTGAACAAATGTTACATTTTAAAACTCAAAACACTGACGCATTTTTGGAACAGTTCTGTACCGCCGAAGCCGCATTACGTCTTTTAGAAATTGATGATATCTCCGATTTTATTATAACTCACATCGCGCTGAGTAAACTAAATAAAGACACATTGAACCTTTTCGAACAAGCGCACCGCAGCGTTAAAATACCTACTTTCAATCAACTTAAGCAATTCATAAAAGAACAGAATAAAATTCATTCACTACGCTCATCATTATCGACGAACTCTAAACCTACCTACGCTAATAAAAATTATAACCCGCAAGTCCCGCAACACGCTAAAAACACAAAATCTACACACGCATTTGTTGTCAACAACAACTCCGTTGTCGCCAGCAACGACGACACGGATTCTCACCCGCTTCACACACACAACACATTCACACACGCCTCGCATCGTCTACCACAGACACACCACTCGCTCACACATACTTCGCAATCGCAAACGCTACCACACACACATCACTCGCTCACACATAATTCGCAACCACTGCCACAAACGCACCACTCGCTCACGCATCCCTCGCAATCACCCCGCAATTGTAATATTTGTAAAATCTATCCCGAACATGCACTTTTCAAGTGCAGTACTTTTTTATCACACAACGCACACACACGTAACTCGTTAGTTACACAACACGGTTTTTGTCGATACTGTTTGGGATTCCACAACATAAATAATTGCCAATCTCAAAACCGCTGCGCAGTATGTCAAAGAAAACACCATACACTCATTCATATAGATCAATCTCACAACAACAACCAAAATAACGCATATTATAATTCAAAATCATTCCAAAACGCTCACATTCACTCATCGGCGCACACATCTTCACCTCAACGGTATAATACAAATACGAGTAGCCGCGCGAACGCGAACCGCTCGCAGCCGCCGCTATCGCCTACACCGCGCGAAGTAGATTGCTATATGCGCGGGCACTCCGTCGCTCGCAACGTAGAACCGCCCGCTTCAGCGCAGTCTCAAGCTAAGCAAACGCAGATGAACTTGACTCTTTCCGCTATTACGCCTGCGCCTGGTAATGATAAAAATACCGTCGTATTATTACCTACTGCGTCTGTTTATGTTTATGATAATAATAAAAAATGTCACAAGCTCCGCGTATTCTTAGATACTGGTTCTATGAGCCATTTCATTACAAGACAATGTTGTGAAAAACTAAATTTAAATATTAAACCCGCTTCAACTACAATAAAGGGTATAGGCAAGTCGGAAAGTACTTCGCAAGGAACCGCTTCTTTCGTAATTCATTCCCGCTTTGACGAACGGTGTAAATACACAATAAACGCTCGTGTGATTAATTCTATCACCGATCACTTGCCGAACGCACCCATAGACTTGTCTCAGTTAGATCATCTGCGGAACGTGCCTATGGCAGACGATGATTTCCACACGCCGGCAGATGTTGACTGCCTAATAGGTAATGAACTCTTTGCATTATTGTTGCGCGGGAACAAGGTAACTTCTGCCCGGTCACCTGTTATCGGTGTGGAGACTACGCTCGGATATATCGCTATGGGGCGCGCGGACTGCGACCCGTCTAACACGCGCTCAAATGATAAGACATTTTTTTGCAATGTTGACTCACCTTCTTTAGACAATTTGACGCAACGCTTTTGGGAACTCGAAACTGTACCGAATAAAATATATTATAGCCCGGATAATGATATGTGTGAAAATATTTTCCAGTCGACCTACACGCGTGACGATAGTGGTACCTACACTGTCAGTCTCCCATTTAAGTCTGACCCCTGTGAACTCGGTGATTCTTACTCGACCGCTAAACGCCGTTTAATTAATTTAGAAAAAAAACTAGACGCTATCCCGGAATTACGCAACGATTATAATGCCACAGTGCAAGAATATATTGACCGCGGCTTTTTAACCAAAGTGGACGATCTCCGTCCCACCGATAACGCTTATTACATACCGCATAGGGCCTCTTCTATAGGGATTCTTGACGCATCATGTAAAACTTCTTCTGGAAAATCGCTCAACTCATTATTATTTACAGGACCCAATTTACAACGCAACATATTTGATTTATTAATAAACCTACGCATATTCTCCATCGCTCTCACCTCAGATATTGAGAAAATGTACTTTTGTGTCAAACTCGCACCAGGTCATCAACCTTTTCAGCGCATATTATTTCGCTTTAATTCGGAGTCCGCCATTGAAGTCTTTCAGTTCAATCGGGTATCATTCGGGATATCTAGCTCGCCTTACTTCGCCATGCGCGTAGTGCGACAGCTCGCGGCTGACGAACACGACAAGTTTGGATCGGCGCGCTAGAAGCCGAGAACCGAATGTTCATGGATGACTATGTTTCGTCCGTGGACGGAATAGACGAAGCCGAACGTACCTATCATCAGATGGTGAACATGTTTATGGCCGGGGGCTTCAATTTAGTGAAATGGAATTCAAATAGCTCCGAACTCATGAATAAAATTCCGCACTCGCATAAAAATCCACAACAAATATACTTTGACGCAGATAGTGACTTAACCACAAAAACTATTGGAATGCAATGGCAACCCCACGATGATGTTTTTACCTATAAAATCACCGATGATGATTGTGATGTTTGTACAAAGCGCACTATCCTTTCCGCTACCGCTCGTCTTTTTGACCCTTTAGGTTTTTTGGCTGTATTACAGCTTTTATGAAATTGTTAGTTCAGGAGTGTTGGCAACGCGAGTTAGACTGGGACCAACCTGTCCCGGATTCCATACGACAAAAATGGACTCAGTTCAGAAGTGAACTCTCGGATCTGTCTAAATTAAGTATACCGCGACATGTAGGTTTAACCGCAGGGTCTCACGTGACTATCGTTGGTTTCGCTGACGCTAGTGAAAAATGCTACGGAGCTGTTTTATATGTTCGTGTCGGTACTAACGCGGATTCGCCAGGAGTTGTCAACCTTCTTAGCTCTAAATCACGCGTCGCACCGCTGAAGAAAGTGTCTCTCGCTCGCCTGGAATTATGCACCGCATTGCTCTTAGCTAATCTCATATCCTGTGTACGTGATATTATAAGTGAACGCTGCCCAATAAATTATATATATTACGCTTATACGCATTCTCTGATTCAACTGTAGCATTGACGTGGATACATTCACCCACTTTTAAATTTCACACTTTCGTAGCAAACAGAATTACGGAAGTTAATTCCAAGCTTTCAGCCAACCACTGGTATCACATCAGTGGTGATGAGAACCCAGCAGATATAATATCGCGACCTGTTACACCTAAACACCTATTAAATCAGGAAGAGTGGTTTCACGGACCGCAATGGGTTTCTCACCCTATCAAAGAGTGGCCCATCAAACCATTTCTTGTATCGCCCAATAAGGTCGATAATCTAGAAGAGAAAACTGTTTCTCTCGTCACTGAAATTGACATAACTGAAACTCATTTAATAGATAAATTGATAGAACGCTTTTCATCCTATAAAAAACTATTACGCGCCACAGTATACGTACTGCGTTTCGCAAAAATTATACGCACAACCGGTTTAATCACACCGTTTGACTTAGATAACGCTGAACTCTTTCTCATACGTCACGTACAAAGTAATTGCTTCGCTAAAGATATCCACGCTATTAAAAATAATAAACGCATCAGTAAGTCCCTCATTAAACTCAACCCGTTCATTGACGACGAAAATATAATTCGTGTCGGCGGCCGACTGACGCATTCGCAACTTAACTATGGACAGAAACACCCTATTATTCTTCCATCGAAACATCGCCTTACCCAGCTTATTGTTGACTTAAGTTATTTTCACGTATGTAATCTGCATACTGGTCCTTCCCTATTACTTTCCCTGCTTCGACAGAAGTTTTGGATTCTAGCCGCTAGAAACTTGCTGAGACAAAGAGTACACCAATGTAATACGTGCTTTAGACTTAACCCTAAATCATCTAACCCATTAATGGGTGATCTCCCATATTTTCGAGTGTCCGAAGCTAAGGCTTTTGTGTACACGGCTGTTGACTATGCCGGTCCTTTTTACATCACACACATTCGTCGTCGTGGTGTTAAAAGCCAAAAGGCTTATATTTGTCTATTTTGCTGTCTTACCACTAAGGCTATTCACCTTGAATTAGTCTCTGACTTAAGCTCAGATCTTTTCCTCGCGGCCTTCAATCGATTTATCTGTAGAAGAGGCCCTGTGGCCATTATATATTCTGATGGAGACACCAATTTTTTAGGCGCTCAACGCAAGCTTGATTCTATTTATACGCTATTAGAGTCTGACTCTCATAAAAATTACATTGGTCAACAATTAGCTGATCAGCGCATTAAATTTCTGCATAGCCCACCTTATGGCCCGCATTTCAATGGACTTTGCGAGATTAATGTACGCTGTGTTAAAACTCATCTTTTCAAACAAATAAATCTTCAGATATTAACCTATGAAGAGTTCAACACTGTCTTGGTACAGATAGAAGGCTTATTAAATAGTAGACCTCTGTGTGTATTAAGCTCAGACCCGTCTGATTTATCCGCTCTAACGCCTAATCATTTTTTAAACGTAACACCCTTAAAATTTCTACCAACTGAGGATGTTTCAAACATAGCTAACTGTCGCTTATCTCGATATCAATTTTTGAACAAATTAATTCAAGGTTTTTGGCGTCGTTGGAGTCAGGAATATTTATCTTCACTTCAACAACGCGCAAAATGGAATACGCTAACTAATCCAGTTCAGCTAGGTTCTGTAGTAGTTATTAAAGATAACAATGCGCACCCTCTTTGTTGGCCGTTGGGCATCGTGGAGGAAGTATACCGCGGTAAAGACAATATTATTCGCACATTAAAGGTTCGCACTGCTTCTGGTACTTATATACGTCCAGTTGTAAGAGTCTGTCCTCTTCCTCTACAATAAGTTTAAAAATAAATATATGTTTTAGTTTTAGTTCTATCAACGTACTCGCATTTAATAGCTCATTAGTTTAACGCTTTTTCAACTTTCTTCTAGAGGAAACCTCTAGGCCGGGGGAGTTGTACGCGCCGCTTAGTAGATTATTTATTTTATCTATGCACTACTCACCACACTAATTCATTCGCTCATAACACTCTCCTAATCCGTTCCCAAAATCATTCACCCTCTCCCTTCCGCACTTGCACTTCCGAGTCGACGCTTACGCTACGCACGCGACGCACGCGCTCCTTCAATAAAATTCCCTAAATTATCCAAAATACCAAGAGAGACTAATAAGTGTGTGGACTCATTAAACCCCAATATAAAGAGTGTGATCGTGCAGTGAAATCAGTGCCAGATGGAAAACTCCACTTCGAAGGACAATTCAAATTAACCCGCCAGGTACCTACCTATTCCTTTCACTGCTGAAATACATCACAAAATCTATAAAAATAGGTAGCAGTGGGCAAAAGCTATCATTTTGAATTTTAGATATAGGTACATGTTGACTTATTTACCACGCGTGCGAAGCCGTGGGAAAAAGCTAGTGTGTTAATATTATTTTTTAGTGTTCTCAATTGTTTTTGTATATATTCTTTTGTGAAATAGGTATCCATGTTAAGTTAGTATTTGAAATGTAAACTAAATGTTATTCTTTTGGTTTTTAAAAGAGTAATTGCTGAGTTTCTTGCCGGATTCTTCTAGGCAAAACCGACCATCCGAATCCGGTGGTAGATTAAGACGATTTGAAAGAGCTTGCCTGTAAAGTCTAGTCAAATAAAGATCTTTTTGAGTTTGAGTTTGAGATATCGAGCTTTGTAGTCCTTCAGCGGAACCATCTGACAACAGAAAATCGCCTTTCGGGCGGCATCGCTACAATAATATTTTTATGCAGTGACAGCCCTAGGTCTAAAAATCCGGATATGAATACGGATAACATCCCAACTCTAGGGAATTCAATGGCGTTAGTACTATCGATTTGGGTTCTTAGGCGGAATCGGCTGATAAAAGAATCTCAATCTAATACGAAATTAAAACCGAGAAATGAAATTAAAAAAACTTCAAAATACAAATATTTCATTACTTAGTCACAAGTAAAAGGACAGAAGTCAGAAGGTCTTGTTTTGTCAGAAGGTATATTACTATGTGTGTAATTATTTTCTCGAATCAAAACGATACGTGACAAAATTGGGTTTTATAATACACTGTGCGGCGGCGGCGACAGCTACATCTTAAGATGGCTTAGGTGCACACTCTGTTCTGAAAGTATTTACAAAAGGTGTACACCCTTTTAAGTTGGGAAATGTCAAGTTTAAATGAAAATATACAAGATATTATTCTTGTACAGTACAAGTGCCTGGTACAATGTTCCTGACCTTAGTGGTATAAAATAATAATAACAACACTTTTGCCGATTTCTACAGAATTAGATGAAATAATAACGAATCGTTATTGACTCTCGTTTCTTCTCTCCGTTGCGAAAACTTAGGACTGTATCATCCATTTGGAGCATTGCTAAATGGATGTTAAGACTGATTTAAGACACGAACCTTAACTTCGAAGCACACATTAACCTACTTACTGGCAGAGTTAACAAATTTCAAATCAGAAGTTGTCCGACCACGGGCATGGCTGGTTGTGCTGCCTTAAACTTCCAAAGTTGCGAGACTTGTGAGGTAATATTGACACTGTATTGTAATTACTGTTCGTGTATAACGTATCTTTTACGTTGCACGTCTTTGTTTCTTTTTATTAGATGGTTAAGTTGTGGTATACGCATGTCCTTTTCATAGGGTCTATATATCCTTTTCTACTAACCGCGATTCCATTTTGCCTTCTTGTCATTAGTTGTAGTGGCAGGATTCATTAGTTTGTTGTGGTACGGAGCATTATCATCGATAACCACCACCGAGTGAGGGTTCGAATTTGGAATCAGTTTGGGCCGTAACCATTTCTCTTAGTTTGTGAAATTCATTTCATCATGATAGTCTCCGCTTTTGCTTTGAACATTGGTAGGGCGTTCGGAATAAATTCTGCTTCTGACCCAGTTTTTGCCATAACTATCCGGCATCCGCTAACCTTTTGACATCGAGCGCTTTAGTCCTTGAGCGAAACCATCTGACAACGCCTTACCTTTTGTATGTGATGACTGGGCATACGACTCGTCGGTGAATATAATTGGTCGTCCTTCATCCCTGTATTTTTTCATTGCTTGAGTACAAGATGCTCCGGTACTTGAGTACGAGAGTGTTAAAAGGATGGGCTTGTTTATTTACATTTTTTTATTTATTTTTTATTTTAGTGATTAGACGACACCGTTCATCAAAACACATTTGAGTTTCTCTGTATTAAAAGTTGAATGTGTTAATTTTACATAGGTTCTAATTTACATAAATAAACGATTTTAAAAACATTTTTTTACCTGTAATAAAATAAACGACATTTAATGTTATTAATAACAATGTCGATTTCTTAATCACTACATATTACAATAATTACTTTACATGTAATTAAATAATCACATTAAATTATTTATCTCGGTCCCTCGCAAAACAATGACAGCTAAAGTCTACATAGATTATTATTCAACCACAAATTACAAATATAAACCAGTATCTATGTTATGTTGTCCCACGACGGAAGTTGATGTACGGAAATAATTAAATTACATTAAATTAAAGAAAAATATATGTTTCTTTACCTATATATGTAGACGCGGCAAGCATCATCATCAGAAGTAGGTTTATAGGGATTCCTTCTATTTGTCAGGTTCTGTTCAGGATGGCGTAGGTACTGTGGGCACTGTCGTGGGTACTCGAGCGAATTGAACAAAATAGCAAAAGTGCGTAGATAATCACTTTACTCAATTAAACAACTGTCAGGAAACTAACACGTGCGTTGGCTTGGCTCTAACAAACACTATGACTGTCACAAGTCAAACGTCACAAATAAGAAAGTCCCGGCAATCGTGGCGGCCTGTAGGTTATAATTTTTCCTCCCTTTTTTTCCTCGCTGGCAACACCGGAAGCCATTTTTATAGTGTGTGTGAGTCCTGTGGGTTCACGTAGGTTCGGCCGTGAAAGTTTTATGACATTGAAACTTGAGGGAGTGTTATGAAAATCGGTTTTAATGTTGCCAAAGAAAACACAGTATACACAGTAGCAATAGTAGTAAAAAGAGATTGAATCATTAAACATTGAATCGAGCCGGTCGTTTTACAATACGGCGCGCACGGTCGTTAGTTGGCCTCGTTTCCGTCAAGTCATTCGAAATCTCTGCGACTTCGCGTTGCGCGGGAGCGGTGAGTTCCGCTCTACAGAAAATCGCCTTTCGGGCGGCATCGCTACAATAATATTTTTATGCAGTGACAGCCCTAGGTCTAAAAATCCGGATATGAATACGGATAAAAAAAAACGGATAACTTCTTAACTCTAGGGAATTCAATGGCGTTAGTACTATCGATATAGGTACTTAGGCGGAATCGGCTGGTAAAAGAATCTCAATCTAATACCACAGTATAATTATCATACAGTAGTTTGACTTCATACAAACGGACGAAGCGCGAGCTATGCCTACGCGCCTCGATTAAGGGATGCGCCTGGTATGCGGACAGTCGCGACTGTGCCGCAGTGACGAACGGACGGTGTGTTGTTTTTTAACAATAACCGCGCAGTCTTTACACAAAAATAAGTTAAGTACATATTTAATATGACGAGTTGTTACATTGCGGTTGTTACGTTTTTCGCTGCGGCCGAATAGTGCGAAATTAGTGGTATTTTGCGATTTACAAAAAAACTATTGATTGGACTAAAAAAGTAAAACACTATGATTTTAGTATGTTGCTTGTAGAATTATTTGGCAAAAAAATCAGAACGATGGATTGTATTTTAGTATGGTTAAAAGAAAATTTTAGAGGTATCTTCGTGATTTTTTCTATCGAGCAAAGTTAGTTGTATTATGTTTCCACAACACTATGTCACTAGCATAATATATCCTGAAGAATATCATATATTTTTCTGATTTTGATTACTGCAGTGAATCATATACTTTTATATAAAACTCGCGTTTGAGGTAGTATAAGCTCTTAAACATGGTTTATTTAATAAAAATCTATGAATAAAAAAACCACGCATTTTTATTGAACACTTCCTATTCAATTCACAAAGTATTTTATTTGTATATATAAAAAAAGTATATTTACAATCACAAAACTAAATGGAAACACAAAGTAGGCAAATGTAATAAAAAAACTGGAGGCCGGCAGCCCTATCGTACGTACCGCTTACGTACCGCGCGGCTGTAGGCATTTATTTCAAGGACACGGCCGAGTCACACTACTGTAGATATTTATACTGTGCTAATACGGACTTAAAACCGAGAAATGAAATAAAAAAAAAAACACCAAAATACAAATATTTTATTACTTAGTCACAAGTAAAAGGTCAGAAGTCAGAAGGTCTTGTTTTGTCAGAAGGTCTATTACTATGTGTGTAATTATTATGTCGAATCAAAACGACACGCGACAAAATTGGGTTTTATAATCCACTGTGCGGCGGCGGCGTCAGCTACATCTTAAGATGGCTTAGGTGCACACTCTGTTCTGAAAGTATTTACAAAAGGTGTACACCCTTTTAAGTTGGGAAATGTCAAGCTTAAATGTAAATATACAAGACTAGCTGACCCGGCGAATTCTGTTCCGCCTTAAAGGCAATAAATAAGCACATTTTCGAATTTATTAAGTAATTTTTTTATTAGAAAAAAAATAAGGAAGTACATTCATCATTTATTATTGTTTCTGCATTTCAGTACATAGGTTGCTCTTCACTTAAGTACCTTGTGATACACGAAATTTTTTGTTTTCTTACCACAAACTTTTAAGGATTGGCCTTGTGATTTGTTGATGGCTATGGCAAATGCAAGACGGATCGGAAATTGAAGTCTTTTAAATTCAAACGGCATATCGGTTGGGATCATCCTCGGAATGAGAACTTCCTCACCTTTGAATTGTCCTTTCAGTATCGTCGCGTAAATTACATTGTTCATCAATTTTCTAACCACCAAACGCGTACCGTTGCACAGTTTTGGTTGGTTTATGTTTCGAAACATGAATACTACGGAGCCAACCTTTAGGCGTAAATTGTGTGGTGGTAAGCAAGGCACATCCAAGGAGTTTAAAAATTCAATTGGATAGTTGGTGGCTTCATGTTCATTTGTGACGCAGTCAATAGATTTGAATGAATGCATAGTTCCTATGATCTTATTTTGAATTATATAGTTCAGGTCGTCTACATCTTTATTCTTAGCCGCTAAAATTGCTCGCTCACTCAACCATTCATTATTTTTGTAGTTAGAAATAATGTCTGGAAATACATTGTTGATAAGTTCGTCTTTTGGTGAGACAAAATTACAGAAATGATTTGGAAATGATATCAATCCGCTCGATTCATCGACAGGTACTTGACCATTACCGATAGTCAGCAATTTCTCAGAGAAATCTTCAGCAGATGTATCACTAAGCAATGCAACTCTCATGTTTGTTGTCAGCTGCAGTTTCTTCACATAGCGCCATAGATTCGACGATTTGAGACAAGCATTTATTTCGTCGGCAGCCGTAGATCTTGGAATTACTGGCAGTGTTTGGCGGAAATCGCCAGACAGTAAAATCATTGCTCCTCCAAAACATCTCGAATCATTCAGTAAATCTTTCAATGTTCGGTTAAGTGCTTCTAATGCACGTTTATGTGCCATTGTGCATTCGTCCCAGATGATGATTTTCGATGCCCATAAAAACTTTGCCCATTGCTGAATTTTTTGTAATAACGTTGGTTCTTCAATAGTTTGAAGATTTGACGGTAATTTTAATGCTGAATGAGCCGTACGGCATCCTTCTAACAATGTGGCTGCTATTCCAGAAGAAGCAACTGCAACCGCTATGTTGGATCTCGCACGAACAGTGGCTAAAACTACTGACATGAGGAATGTCTTACCTGTTCCACCAGGGGCATCTAGGAAATATAAGCCACCATTTCCATCATCGATTGCCTTCATTGAAGTATCATAAACATCCTTTTGTTGGGAATTCAACAGGGGTACATCCGTTTGAACTACTAAATCTAATTCGTGGTGATCATATTCACGTTCCCGTTCCAATTCTCGATTAAATGCGTCATTCATTTCACGATTGGGCGCTGGTATTCCTAACCTGATTAATACACTACCGCACATGAGGTAACACATATCTTCGATCAAGAGTAAAGCACGATTATGTATCTCCTCATTCATCTCAACATCGTGATTTCTGGAAGTGACACGAATTTGATGTAAAATATCTTTATGTAAAATATGATAGCGAATAATGTGCGTATCTGACTTGGAGATGCAGAGATAATGGCTTCAGCGATTGTCGTATCCCAATGGGTATCGTTTTCTAATAAGTTCAGTTCTTCACATGCAGCACGATATGTTGGGAATATTGCACCATTAAAAGTCCGTAGTGTCTCAAATGACGTTGGCACACGCACATTTACCAGCAACAACCGCAAATAGAAACATTCATCATTCTTTGGATGAACTGTATACATACGACCAAGAGCATCAGTAGAAAGCACATCCGGATACCCAGGAACCGCATCGCCTTGCTTCCGTCTTTGAAAATTCTTCGATGAAGCATTCCAAGTATAATAACGTGGCATCTCCGAGTAAAGCAAAGTTCGTGCAAACGGATCGCTTTGGCAGATCGCAAAGAAACTGGTCAATGTAGTTGCTGGAGGTGTTTCAGCACGTTGCATAGCATTCGAAGCCGTGAAATATACTCGTTGACCATTCTCCAGATGCACCGCCAAATGCACAACAGTAGGTTGACGTTCGTGAATAGGGAATGCGAATATACGCCAAATCGCTTCATTATAGTTTACATAACGACCAACTTGATAGCGTGAAATTTCATCGTTGGTATTTGAGGATTGCAATCCAAAAACCGCCATATCGCTGCCTTTCGTGACATATTTGCAAATATATTTTATGGACGTTACTTATTTGGAATACTCAACGTTGCAATGTGTCTTGAACGTTTTAGAAATAAGTGGCGAATATGGAACAATCCAACTGTTGTCGACAACGAAATCCATTCTTTTCACTTTTGTTGTGACAGTTCGACCGTTGTCATCTGGTGATCGACGCCGATACAGCGGATACCATCGTTACCAGTGACGACCTCCGCCGTAAATTTCTGTGGATATCGTTTAGAGCACTTTCCATGGAACCATGCAAGGTGATTGGGGATTGATGGCGCCACACGGTCCATGAATCATATTTGTAATAACAACATCATGTAGGACTGGATCGGCTTCATGATCAGGAATCTCGGCACATATAATATCATCTATTTGGTCAGGTTGAATTCTTTCCGCTAACCAAATAAGAATATGTGCGTGCGGCAGGCCTCGCTTTTGCCATTCGATTGAATACATCCAGCATCGAGTATCTCCAAAGACGCGTTGTTTAACAATGAAGTTCATCAGGAACCGGATTTTTTGTCTGAATAAACGTGCTGTGATGTCGTGTCTATCACTTGATGTTTGTCCGGGAAGCAGCAATTGAATAATTTCTATCCATTTTGGATTACAGGTAAAAGTAATAAATAGATCTGGCCGACCGTAATGACGAACATATGTCATTGCATCTTGCGAATATTCATGCATATGACGTGGACTACCAATGTACGTCGCCGACAGAATAGTTAATCGACCAATATTAGCTGCATTTTCTTCAGTACTAACTGCATCACGTAAATGGATGTACTCCTCAGAACGCAGTTTGGCTTGGTTCAACCTAATGAAAGTTAACCGTTCCGTTTCTATTTTGACATACATGTCGACGCAATACTGCTGAAACAATCGACAAAACCGCAGCAAATAGCTGTCAGCATTTTGACGAATCATCAAACGATATGCGTAATAATTCATTGAGCTAACTTTCTGTGTAGTTTCTTCACCTGAAATTAAAACAGTAAATTTAATATTTCATATGTAATTTTTTTGCATAGTTAATTATCGGTTGCCAGTAATTTGTCTAATAAAAAAAAAATGATATTGATACTCACCATTCAATGGATTCATCATTTTGATATTAAAATGATATCCATCTTCTCCTTGCCAAAACATCAGCGGGTATTGCAATGCGTCATATGATCGATGTGATTCAGATATTTTTT
This sequence comes from Falcaria lacertinaria, assembly GCA_951449985.1. Lineage (NCBI taxonomy): Eukaryota > Metazoa > Arthropoda > Insecta > Lepidoptera > Drepanidae > Falcaria > Falcaria lacertinaria. The sequence goes on from OX602135.1 coordinate 2,297,842, forward strand.
GCAGTTGCCCAGTATTGCGACGTGTAAGCACAATATCGCGTGTTTCCAATTGTTCACCAACAATCAGAATGGCAACTTCATCTATTGTTGGAGCGTTATATGTGCGTTCATGTGTTCCAGATGGTCGTTTATCTGCTTTGATGACAACTTTATAGTCATCATTTGGCATGCGCTGTAAAGCACTCTTAAACAACCTGACAAACGCATGATGTTCATGAAGCAGTTGCTGCAAGTCTTGAAGAGCTGCTTCTCGCTTCATTCCTGCATTGATCTCTCCACGTCGATCAAGTTGTTCTTTCATGATGCCCATGAAATATATTTGTAAAAATTTATGCTGTGCATCTTCGAGTGGTAGTAATGATCCAATTCGATGATGAATCTGTCCTTGTATCTACAAAATAAAAACCAGTCAGTATTAACTGAGTTATATACACTTTTTTCGGTGTGAGAGCAGAGTTCAGAATAAGCAAATATATTATTTCTGTAAATTGGTGAAAATCATTCTCAAAGATTCCATTACATACATACATACAACCCAGGCTTATATAAGCGTATTAATAAATACCTTAAATGTCGGATTAAATCCTCGCTCTTCGATAATATCTGCCCCAAATGACGTCATTTGGAAACAACCATTGTATTTTTGAGTGTTTGCAATAAAGTGGCGTGATTCTGGTGTTTCGCCACAAAGCAATGAATACAATGGCTCAGGTGGCGGAGTCAACAATGGCACTTTCACTTTACCACTAAGGCAACATAATCCTGGCGTTTCTCCGGAAAACTTTAATGCACCACAATACTTGCAAACAACGTCCATTTGCCCAATGCAAACGCTAGTATGCAAGCTGTAATCATTGCTGCAATCGTATCGAAACGCTGCCCGATTCAAATCAGCACTTGATAAATCTCTTGTTCTGCGTTGCAAATTATCTATTTGTTGACCTCTGCTGTTCGCTCGACGATTTTGCATTGTCAACCGAGCCGTTTCACGGGCTGCCTCACTTTGCTCTTGTGATTGAGAAGCACGAAGTCGAGCCATACTAACGCGGCGCTGTTCACGTGCAATTTCTTCTTCTTCTTCAGTCCTTTCATTTGCAGTGTTTCGTATCCTTGCATTACGGCTTTGTCGGGAAAGTTTCGATCGTCTTGGTCGCGGCATTAGAAATTAAACTTCAATTCACCTAAATATTTATTTCAAAACTCAAATTTTCAACCATTCATTCATAGACAAAATTATTTAGCTTTTTTTTTTTACAAAAATCAAATTGTCAACCATACGTCCATTACATAGCTGTCATTTGTGTTTTGTTATACCAAGTCTGATTCTTTTTTTTATACCACGCTTTATGTCAAGTCACACGGGAACACTGTCGAACGGAATAAATAGTCGTATCGTATGTCCGTCTCCTGGCTCTAAGCTACCTCCTCACAAATTTTCAGCCATATCGGTAAAGCCGTTCTTGTGTTATAAATAGTGTAACTAACACGACTTTCTTTTATATACATATATATAGATTATATTCTTGTACAGTACAAGTGCCTGGTACAATGTTCCTGACCTTAGTGGTATAAAATAATAATAACAATACTTTCGCCGATTTCTACAGAATTAGATGAAATAATAACGAAACGTTATTGACTCTCGTTTCTTCTCTCCGTGGTGAAAACTTAGGACTGTATCATCCGTTTGAAGCATTGCTTAATGGATGTTAAGACTGATTTAAGACACGAACCTTAACTTCGAAGCACACATTAACCTACTTACTGGCAGAATTCACAAATTTCAAATCAGCGGTTGTCCGACCACGGGCATGGCTGGTTGTGCTGCCTTAAACTTCCATAGTTGCGAGATTTGTGAGGTAATATTGACACTGAATTATAATTACTGTTCGTGTATAAAGTATCTTTTACGTCGCACGTCTTTGTTTCTTTTTATTAGGTCGTTAATTTGTGGTTTACGCATGTCCTTTTCATAGGGTCTATATATCCTTTTCTACCAACCGCGATTCCATTTTGCCTTCTTGTCATTAGTTGTACTGGCAGGATTCATTAGTTTGTTGTGGTCCGGAGCATTATCATCGATAACCACCACCGAGTGAGGGTTCGAATTTGGAATCAGTTTGGGCCGTAACCATTTCTCTTAGTTTGTGAAATTCATTTCATCATGATAGTCTCCGCTTTTGCTTTGAACATTGGTAGGGCGTTCGGAACAAATTCTGCTACTGACCCAGTTATTGCCATAACTATCCGCTTACTTTTTAACATCGAGCGCTTTAGTCCTTGAGCGGAACCATCTGACAACGCCTTACCGAGTCGTATGCCCAATCATCACATACAAAATATGTGATGACTGGGCATACGACTCGTCAGTAAATACAATTGGTCGTCCTTCATCCCTTTATTTTTTCATTGCTTGAGTACAAGACGCTCTTGTACTTGAATACGAGTGTTGAAAGGATGGGCTTGTTTATTTACATATTTTTATTTTTTTTTATTTTTTTATTTTAGTAATTCGACGACACCGTTAATCAAAACACAATTGAGTTTCTCTGTATTATAAGTTAAATGTGTTAACTTTACTTTTTTTTTTACATAAATAAAAGAGTTTAAAAACAAATCTCTACGTATAATACTACGTATAAGTATAATACTTACATGTAATGTAATTATTGTAATATGTAGTTATTAAGAAATCGACATTGTTATTAATAACATTAAATGTCGTATATTTTATTACAGGTTATTATTAAATAACATTAAATTATTTATCTCAGTCCCTCGCAAAACATTGACAGCTAAAGTCTACATAGATTATTATTCAACCACAGATTACAAATATAAACCAGTATCTATGTTATGTTATCCCACGACGGAGGTTGATGTCCGGAAATAATTAAATTAAATTACATTACATTAAATTAAAGAAAGTTAAATGTTTATTTACATATATTATACGTAGACGCGGCAAGCATCATCATCAGAAGTAGGTTTATAGGGAGTCCTTGTAGTTGTCAGGTTCTGTTCAGGATGGCGTAGGTACTGTGGGCACTGTCGTGGGTACTCGAGCGAATTGAACAAAATAGCAAAAGTGCGTAGATAATCACTTTACTCAATTAAACAACTCTCAGGAAACTAACACGTGCGTTGGCTTGGCTCTAACAAACACTATGACTGTCACAAGTCAAACGTCACAAATAAGAAAGTCCCGGCAATCGTGGCGGCCTGTAGGTTATAATTTTTCCTCCCTTTTTTTCCTCGCTGGCAACACCGGAAGCCATTTTTATAGTGTGTGTGAGTCCTGTGGGTTCACGTAGGTTCGGCCGTGAAAGTTTTATGACATTGAAACTCGAGGGAGTGTTATGGAAATCAGTTATAATGAAGGCAAAGAAAACAGTATACACAGTAGCAATTCATTTATTTATTTATTTATTTAAGATATGCCAATAGTGCACATATTCAAACTTTACAGAGTTTTCTTATGTATGAATACAGTTTCTGATATATACCAATAACAGGCACACTCAACATTTAAAACAGAGATGGTTTAACTTAAGATATTGTTATAACAAAAGATATATATAATTAAATGTAGAAACAATCTTATAAAGAGCTGCAATTGTGTTCAATTTCACAGAGTTTTTTTTTTAAAGGTGTAGTATCGAATGGCCGAGACTTCCCCAAGTTTTTTGCGATGGATCCATTACTCCTTTTGACGACAAAGTCAAAAACTTGGGTATTGTCATAGATAAGACATTTTCGTGGGATCCACACCTGCAGGAACTCAGCCGCAAAATCTTTGCTGCAGCCGGTTGCATGCGAAGACTACGTAACCTTTTACCAATTTCTACGAAAACTGCGCTTGTCCAATCCCTCCTTCTTCAAATCCTTGCTTTTGCAGATGCCAGCTATCTAAATTTAACTGAAAACCAACTTAATAAGCTTGAGCGTCTCCAAAATTTTTGTATAAGATTAATATTTGGCTTGCGCAAATATGATCGAGTGTCAGAATTTCGTACTAAGCTCGGAATACTCATATTCTTTCATTACTCTATAATATACTTTGCTCTCCTTCTTCCCCTTCTTATTTGAAAGAGCGGTTCGATTACCTTCATGCCACACATTCTTTACGGTTGAGGTCATCGGAAGACTTAAAGCTACGGACACCGATCCATTCCACAAGATTCATGGACAAATCCTTCTCAGTGCAGGCTGTCCGCCTGTGGAATGGATTGCCACTATTCATTAGACAGGCTAAAACTTTGCAAGCTATTAAAAAGCTCCTTAAAGACAATTACTTAACTAGCTGAATGAGCAGAAGCAGAAGAAAATTATCCTGTTTTGCGTGGTACCATCCTTATACTCTATGATATCCTGTTGTTTTATGTATGCGTATAATATGTACTAATAAATATTTATTATGTATTTCTTTTAAATACCAATTAGTATTATATTGTTTCTTGTTTTAAGCCTTATTAGTTACATCACCAACTGCCCGTTAAGATGTATCCTAAATCCATTCCATCCCACGGTTGCCTGGAAGAGATCGCCGAGTGTGATAAGGCCGCCATTTGTACTATACTATGTCACACTGTATTCTTGTATTGTATTCCTTGGTGTTGTACAATAAAGTCTTAAAATAAATAAATAAAATAAATAAATAAAATAAATATGAGTCATGGAAGATATCAAAGTTATCGATGTGACCATTGAGTTCGTTATATGTACGGCACACACGCGGTATTAGAGCGTACAAGCCAAGATTGGATCTGGCAGGCTGGATTGAGAAGGTCCTACATATTCTGTGCCTAGAGTATTGGTATGGTATGCATAATTCGATTTTATTTTACAAATCAGAGCACTCGAATAGACCACGAACCATTTTAAAGAGAAATAACACGTTTCGCGTTTTCCTTCGATATTGCAAGGTGCTAATTTTGAAATATTTCCGCCTTTGATCATATGGACTTCTATGTGTAATACCACTGGAGACAAAAGCCAAAGATTGAGTAAACGCACGTTGTATATTTTCTATACGTTGTGAGTGTACCGCATAATGAGAGTTCCATACCACGCTCGCGTATTCAAGGTGACTTCGTACCAGTGTATTATAAAGGATGATCTTAGTTTGAGAAGAGCGAAATTCCTTAGTGTTTCGTCTAATGAAGCCGAGCATTTTGGCAGACTTAGTGACGATTTCATTGATATCTGACTTAAAATTTAATCGTTTATCGATAATCACTCCGAGATCACGCACTTCATCGACTTCTTGCAGGGTACACTCATCCAAGGTGTAGGATGTTGTGATATTGTTTTTTTTACGCGTATACTTAATGTCAAAACATGTTTGTACATTGAGATACATTTGGTTAGTATCGCACCAATGTCTCAGATTATTTCAATCTGTTTGAATTAAATTTGTATCGGAGACTGTGTCGACCGTTCTATAGATCTTCAGGTCGTCTGCAAAAATTTTATACCTACAATGTTTGATGTGCTTCGTGACATCATTTATGAAAATAGAAAAAAGGATCGGACCGACATGAGAGCCCTGAGGTACTCCTGATTTGGCAAAGTAGACATCAGATTCGAAACCGTTCACGCATGCAACTAGGGGGCGCATCTCAAGATAAGACTTTATCCAAGAAAGTAATGGACCAAATACACCAATGCCCTTAAGTTTTTCTAGTAGAACAGTATGATTGACTTTAACGAATGCGCTACGGAAATCAGTGTAAATTGCATCGACCTGCTTTCCTTTGTCGACCTTACTGCTCAGTTCTGACAGAAATGGAACCAGATTGGTTTCAACTGAACGTCCTTTTTGAAAGCCAAGTTAGTGCTCAGATATAATTTGACGACAGTGATGAGATAAAAAAAGGGCATACCAAAGATTCAAAATTTTTTTAGAAACAGGAAAGTATAGAAATGGGCCTATAATTTTTCATGTCTGTGACATCGCCTTTCTTGTAGAGGGGTATTATTTTAGCCTTCTTCCAAGTATCGGGAAAGATTTGCATTGATTTGTTGAATATTAAGACTAATGGAAGAGCCAAAGCCTTCCCGCAACGTTTAACAAATAGTGGAGGAATCGCGTCCGGGCCCGGCCCCTTTAGGATGTCTAGTGACTTAATTTTATTTAGAACTTCACGTTCAGAGAATTTGATTAGGCCTATGGAGTTGGAATGATTTGGACTTAAGCTGATATTGGAATTGAAAGTACTGCCGGTTGGGGGATTTACTATATTAAATACTCTGGAGAAGCTCTCGGAAAAAAGGTTTGCTATACCTTAGCCCGTGTTTGATGATTTATCCTGCATGTGCATCTCTGCTGGAAGACTAGAGCGCTCCTTGCGCTTGTCCTTGATATAACGCCAGAAACCCTTTGGATCTCTGGCTATCCCGGTTTCGGTCTTAACCATTTAATTTGCATAAAGGTCCTTATAAAGCTTATGTGATCTGTCTCAAATAGTTTGGAACTCCATTTTATCGCGTGGGTTCTTACATCTATGATACCGATTCCTTAATTTTTCCTTTTCGGACAACATTTTTAATAGGGTCTTATTGAACCATGGCGGATAAGCGGATTTGTTAAGCGTAGCCCTGGGCACGAAATCATCTTTTATGTGATTTAAAATTTTGTAGTCATTTCGTTCACAGTCGTGCAGTCGTCAAAGAGCAGGTTCCAATCGTTCTTTATTATTTCAGCGGAAATCGACTCATAGTTAGCCTTGTCATAGTTGAAGTTAATTAAAGGATTTGGACGCAAGTATCTTGGTTCTAATCCAGATAGTGTGCATAGCAATGGGGGGTGTTTGGGATCGAGTCCTTAGGATTGAATCTTGGAGATCGGTCACTTTAATGTCGCAAATTGTACTTATAACAAGATCCAGGGTCCTATTGTCTTCGTTACGTAGCAGATTAAACTGAGAAGTATTTGAAAAAGCCATAAAGTCAACAAGTGTATTTCCTAAAGTGTTATCATAGTTGGAGGGAACCAAGGCACTCGTGTTTTGATCTTTAGACCAGTGTATGAATGGTAGATTAAAGTCTCCAAGTATGATAATTTCGTCAGCGTGTGTTATAAAGTTAAAACCATTATTTAGGAACGTACTCAAAGTGTCGCGTTTGACAGGCGGCGGGATATACACAGCACATATGGCGATTTTTTTTGTTTTGTGGCCTATTGGCAGTTGTATCATGGTCCAAAGATCTTCACAGTTGCTTTCCCAAGTTTCTAGTCGAATCGATTGAATTTTTTTAGAGATAGCAACCAATATTCCCCCGCCGTCCCATTTTTGGTAGCTATTCACGCTTGATCGATCTCGACGATATACAATATAACGTGAATCGATGAATTCCCCATTTCTTATACTCTGATTTAGCCAAGTTTCAGCGAGGACCAAGACATCATATGAACATTGAAGAATATTATAATAAATATTACTTGTTTTAGTCCTCATACCGCGCACGTTTTGGTAATATAAGGTAGCCATTTATATTGTATTAACACAGTAACATTATCAATTGAAAAAGAACTAATGTCCACGATTATCTGAGTGCCTCACCATCATGTCTAGACTATCTAAATTGCGAATTTGGTGTGCTTGCGAGTGTTCGTCTTTTCTGACGTAAATGCGTCCGTCACGAACACACACAAACATGAAGCCAGCGTCTTTTGCCTTCTTCCTAGTAGCTGCGTGAAGAGATTCATTAGACGGGCTCGGATGTCAGACACGTAGATAGGTAATCGACTGCTGCCTATGCCCAAGTGCTGAGAGTTCAACTTATCGCGGGGGTTTGTTTTATTGAACTTTTGGACTGCCGCGAGGAAACTGTCGCGTAGAGTGCGCGTGCGCAGCTTCACAACTAACGACCGAGGACGGTCCGATCGGACGGTCTTTATTTAGTTTAGCTACTCTGGTGGCATGAACAATATCTGTTTCCGTTAGGGTATAGTCCACCTTGCTTGCAATTTGTACAGCGGTTTTTAAAACATTTTCGGCACGGTTCTCGGGGACGCCGTTTATTTCCACATTGCACTCACGCAAATGCTGTTCCAGTGCATTCATTCTGGTGTAGACTTCTGTCTCAATCCTTTAAACTCTCGTTTCAAGAGAAGAGTTATTCTTCTTAAGGTTTTCAATCTGGAGGGTTTTATCGTCCAAGTCTTTCTTCAACTCCTCGTAACACGTGTTAAAAAATGACAGCGATTGCTCAAACGAGGACACCTTGTCACTAATATTCTTTAGTTCGATCATCGTGGACCTAAGGGCGTTTTGTAATTCCTCCCGTATGACGTCGCGCAAGCTCTCTTTTGTATCGCAAATGCTCTCTGTTGCATCTAGATTACTATCCAATTGCTCGTCAGATGACTTACGACGTGGTTTTGGTCTTGAACTGCGTGTCGTTATGTTAATGGAGTCTTGCGCTGATGTGGCGGCGCCACGAACAGGAGTATTTGTGTTGTCGGATTTTGGGTCTACTCCGACATGCAGGACACCTCCAATTCTGTTTCCTTTCTTGGCTGAGCGTATTACAGCCCTTTCACACGGCAGTCCAGTTTTGCAGGATCGGCTTTTTACGGTATCCTGCTAAACTGGACGCTGTGTTCACATGGCAGTTCAGTTTTGCAGGATTCAGTAAAAGCTGGTCCCGCAAAACTAGACTGCCATATGAACATGGTTGCATCCTGTATTTTTACCATTCCTACGCCGGTTATCAGGTGAAACGGACGTGAATACTTTCTTAATTTTCTATTGGTATTATCGGCGTCGGCAGCGAAATAGAAGATTATGGGTTCATCCTATTTTGACACAACGTTTGAATTTGGGTATTTTTCGGAATCTTATGAGCGATTTGAGAAGAGATGAGTCAACATTTTTCAATTATTTTAGAATGCGTATGACCACATTTGACGATCTTTTAAAAAGGGTGAATGAAGATTTAAAAAAACATGATACAAATATGAGAAAAAGCATCACACCTGAAGAAAAGTTAGCAATATGTTTAAGGTAAGAATGAAACTCATACTTAAAGTTTAATATTTATTACCAAACATAATAAGTAATGTAAGTAAGTATGATATTTTCACATGATAATCGTTAATATTAATTAAATATTAGTGAAATCCGGAAAATCAGAGCTCTGCGATTCAACTGATTGTGCCGATGGCGATGACTGAACTCTGTAATGCGGTGTGAAATAACGTGCTGATTGAAAGTAGTTATAAGAAGTAGATTGTTGTTGAGAGGACCATCGGTCAAAGTTGGGGCTTTTATATATTTTGCAACAAACTTATAACACCTGCTTGAAACTGTAATATTTGATCATCGTTGAGTGAAGCTAGTGTAGGAAGTAAACTTTAAAAAAATGACAAGTTACGATCTTCTTTCTGCGTATTCGGCTGACTTTTCATCTGGTGATCAATAAAAGTCGCCATTTTTTGATCCATTACAGAAATCCTCTGCCTTGGTAGTACACTTCTCTTAAGTCGTTTAGCACCACCTGCGGAATTTTCTTGTCCTGGACTTCCATGTCCGATAGTAGGTTCATTTTCACTTTCTTCATTTTGGATAGGATTTTCCGTATCACCCTCTTCAATATATGTACCTTTGTTACCGCCACTGTGTTTCAGCCGGATCCATTTTTTTTTTAAAAACAAAAACTGATCGTGATAACAGTATTTTTTGGTATTAACTGCTGCAGATCCAGATTTATTTATTTTCTTTTTCGCATTTAAACTCCTCTTCCAGCTGTCTCTTATCTGGTTCCATTTTTTAACAAACATTTTAGCTGAAAAATAAAACATAAATTATGAATAAGCGCGGAGAAAGAACCATCAACAGCCTCCAGTATTAGGTATTCTGCTATTTGTTAAACATGTGTTTTGTAATAACACTACTTATGTTTTCAATTTGCAGGTACTTGGCATCTGGGTGTTCATACATGGAGTTACATTACACATATCGAGTGGGAGTCTCAACAATCAACTCAATAATAATAGAAGTAACAAATGTCATATGGAATAATTTGCAACAGGAGTTTATGAAATTGCCCGACACAAAATATGAGTGGGAACAAATTGCTGACGCATTTTATAATAAAGCTAATTTTCCTCACTGCATTGGTGCAGTTGATGGGAAACACATAAGAATATAGAAACCAAGTCACAGTGGTTCTATGTACATGAATTACAAGTTTTTTTTTTTCCATTGTATTGCTAGCGGTAGTGGATTCGAATTATAGATTCACCCATATCAGCGTAGGCTCTTATGGCAAAGAATGTGACTCCTCTATATTCAAAGAAAGTACTTTCTGGAAAAGATTAAATGATGGCAGTTTAGATTTACCAGAAGCTCGTCCTCTCTCTACAGGTTTGGAATCACGTGTTCCATTTGTGATAGTGGGTGATGAAGCATTTGGTTTGCATTATAATCTGTTGAGACCCTATGGAGGAACTCATTTATATAAAAATAAAAGGATATTTAACTATCGATTCACAAGAGCCAGACGTTATGTGTAGTGCGCGTTTGGAATATTGGCAAATAAATGGCGAATATTTCATCGTCCATTGGACGTAAGCACCAGTACAGCTATCTCGTTAGTTAAAACTTGCGCTGTGCTTCATAACTATATCATGCACAATGAAAGTTCATATGCGAACATTGACAGCAACGATTCAACGATATCTTTGGAAATCGTACGTAATGAGCCAAATACACGAGGTAGACGCTGTGCTAACACAATACGAACAGAGTTCACAAACTCTCTTGGTTGAGATATCTGCCTGTTTGTGTTGGTTTCCGATAAACAGAGTGCGCTAGGGTACCATCAGATCTCACCATAAGTTTGACATCCAGAAAGGCCAGGCTTCGTTTCATCTCGAGCTCGTAGGTGAACTTGATATTCGGGTGTAAAGAATTCAAGTATGTGAGAAAACTCTTCACATTTTGCTGATTACATTTCATAACACAGAAAACATCGTCGACGTATCTCTTCCATATTATAACTGTCGACAAATCTATGAGTTCTTATATATGTTCCATCCAGATATTGACCATGACTGGTGCCACAGGACTGCCCATGGCGACGCCATCTATCTGGAGATAGTCATTACCGTGATATAAAAAGTAACTGCCGTCTAAGCAATTTCTCAAGAGAACCATGTAATTTTCAGGTAGGTCATGCTCACTCAACCTTCTCTGATATCCTCAAGACATTCCTTGACTGGAACACTGGTAAAAAGAGACTGGAAATCAAAACTAACCATAATGTCCTCAGGCTCCATGTGAATGTCCTTGATTATGTCTACAAAATGGCGGGAATCTTTTACAAACGACGATGTCTTACCCACTAAAGGCTGCAGTACTCCAGCAACATACTTTGCAAGATAGTATGTAGGTGCATCAATCTGACTTACAATAGGGCGCAGTGGTACGTCAGCTCTGTGTACTTTCGGCAAGCCATATAGCTTGGGTGGTTAAACAATCTTCGGCTTGATTAGCTTTTCAAATTCGTCCTTTGTAAATAAATCTTTGTAGTCCCTGATTACTGCGCGTATGCGACGAGTTACTCTGGCAGTTGGATCATATGAGACCTGTTTATACAGCTTAGCATCTGTTAATAAATTCTGTATCTTGGAAGCATAATCTACTAAATTTAATACTACCGTGGCATTCCCCTTATCCGCTTTAAGAACCAGGATGTCCTTATTTTGGCGGAGATTACGTAGCGCCTCTCTCTCTTCAATGGTGAGGTTAGTCTTTGGTGGCCGGGCTTTCCTAAGTATAATTGCAACATCCTGTCTAAGAGCATCTGCGTCATCGGACGGCACCTTGTTACGAATTATAGTTTCTTCTACGCTGCTTATAATATTTTCATAGGGGATGTGCTTAGGCGTTAATACGAAATTTAGGCCTTTTTCCAAAACACTTACAGATGCGTCATCCAATGGAGTGTTTGACAAATTTATAACCGTATTATTCTTAGGTGAGGGTAGTTCGTTTGATGGTGATGAATATTCCCGACCAGTAGTAAGCTTAACAATAAATAAATACGTATTTTAGGATTATTGGAAATTCCACCCCTAAGGCATAAAAAAAGGAGTGAAAGTTTGTATGAAAATCCGTAATTTTTTAAGACAAACGCATGAAAATTGGTATTTGGCCTTTCAGTTAGAAATAAATAAATACGTATTTTAGGATTTTTGGAAATTTCACCCCTAAAGGGTAAAATAGGGGATGAAAATTTGTATGAAAATCCGTCATTTTTGAAGTTAAATCTGTTAAAATAGGTAGCAGTGCTCAAAAGCTATCGTTTTGAATTTTAGATTGTTATGTATGTGTAATAGCTCTAATGTGTGCGGGCTGTGCCCCGCCCCGTTCCCGTATATTCGAAATTAAACGGAGTGCGCATCTAACCACCGAGTTTGATTGTTGTGTTTCCCCCCGCCACCCTCCGCGCTCCGGGCTAGTTTTGTGCAAAAATGTCTTCAGGAGCAACGTTGGGGGTGTTGCCATGTTTTAATCATGTTACGAACGATTGGAACAGTTTTAAATACACGAATACCACAGAGGCTTATTGCTAACGAGATCAACGACATAACGGACAAAAGCAAGGTGAAGCGGCGGGCAATCATTTTGAGTGCACTCAGTGAGTCGACTTTTAAGTTGGCAAATGATTTCGCGGTGCCTGATAAAATAGAAAATGTGGAGTACGACAAGATTTTGCAACTCTTGGACAACCACTGTACCCCAAAGCGGTTCGGATTTGCAGAAAAGTGTTCGTTTTACTCCGCTGTTCAACGGTCAGGCGAGACGCCTACCCAATGAGTGGCAAGAATTAGAGGATTAGCGTCATACTGCGGCTTCAAAAGTTTGGAAGAGGCTCTGATCGACAAGTTCATAATGGGCATGGCAGCGGGACACGAGCGTGATAAGCTATTTGCGCAGGATCAGCGTGAATTAACGTTGGCAAAGGCGGTTGACATGGCGGAGAGCGTGCAGAGTGCGCGCCAAGCTTCTGCGGGAGCGGGGGCGGCTTGCGCTGCCGCCGCAGCCACGGCTGACAGCGCGGGAGACGTGTTCGTTGCAGCCAAAGTGAAGTGCAGTGTGTGTGGTTATCATAACCATAAAGCCGATTAGTGTTGATTCAAAAATTATAAATGTAAAAAGTGTAATCTTAAAGGGCATTTACGGAAAATGTGTAATAGTAATAACAGAGTAAATTACTTGGCGGAGGTGGATGCAGGAGACGATGGTATGTACATCTATAATATTCGCTGCGATAGGGAGAGGCCAATGACCCAGCGTGTTTGTCGGTGGTGTGTTTTTGGAGTTTCTAATTGATAGCGGTTCAGCAGTCATTCTAATTTCTCAGGGTACTTATGAAAAACATTTTAGCAAGATACCATTATCACCCACAGATAAAAAGTTGATAAGTTACACAAGGGATAGTAATATTACTAGTGGGGTATTAAATACATATGTTTTGTACAACAGCATGACCCGATCAATCGAGTTATATGTGGTAATGAATAGTAGTGTATCGCTCTTAGGTCGAGATTTTATCCATCTTTTTGATTTACAACTTGCCCCTGCCGTAAACGCAGTATTTTTAAAAGACAATTTAACAGCTAACGAGCTAATTTCTATGTTCCCGAGCGTGTTTTCGTATAAGTTAGGGACATTTAATAAATATTTGGTTGATCTACGGGTCAAGCCGGACGCTAAGCCCATTTATTTCAAGGCCAGGCAGGTACCTTTTGCACTTCGCGAAAAAATGGACAGGGAAATAGATCGATTGGTTGAGTTAGGTATTTTAAGACCGACTGAGTATTCTGAATACGCTTCTCCTATAGTACCAGTTTTAAAAAAGATGGCAGTCTTAGACTGTGCGCCGATTATTCAATAACACTAAATAAACAACTTATACAATATAACAACGTTATAGATAAATATCCCTTACCGACGGTTGGGGAACTGTTTTCAAGGTTATATGGGGGGGTTCAGTTCAGCAAAATAGACCTATCAATGGCCTATAATCAATTTTGCTTGAGTGAGGCCTCTCAGGGCCTTACGACCATCAACACGCATCGCGGCTTATTTCAATTTACTAAACTTGGTGAGGCGTGTAAATAGCCCGTTCACCACGCGGGGATCTTAATCGTAAGGAGGATCTGAATTCTATGATCCAGGGTATGAGGTGAATGTGTATATATATATATATATTGCAATGTGAGGGTAGGTATACAATAACCAACCAACTGACCCAACCCACCTGGACCCCCAAGGATGACGATAGCAAATCACCACCCTACGTAAGTGAGGACCCACGTACCTGCAACCCTGACCAGGGCACCAGACGGTATACCGCTGCGGACTGCTGGAGCACGTGATATGGAGGCCGGCGTGGCGTGGCGAAGATTAAAGTCCAGAAGATACTTCACTTATTATGTTCCAATGTTCAAAAACACATGCACAGTTCACATAAATGTAATTGAAGGAAAAGTATTTAGATTATATGCAAGCACACACAATTTCGACTGTCTCAGTCGACAGCTTACGCGCCAAGAGGCATCAGAGCGCGTGATGCATCTCCGCCGGTTTATGTCACCGAAACAAAGCGACGTGATTGGTGTGATCCCATAGCCAATGAATGCAAGCGTGGGAACCAAAACATACGAAGATGGCGTCAATTGCTAGGCCACACTCAGGAGCCCACCAAATCGAGTCAATTGGCAGACTTTTATTACACACCCAATCGTATGTTATATGTAAATATATAAAATAATATGAAAAATTATAAATTAATTGTATAATGAAATATGTAATGAAACCTATGCAAAGGTGTGCCTAACCAAAACTTGTATTCGGATTATCGTCGGCGCCAGCTATTTTTCAGCGCGCTATGGATTGCGTATTGACTGGTCTCGAAGGAGTAGTCAGTTTTCTGGATGATGTTTTAGTGACGGGAACAGACCGAAAGCTGCATAGACAACGGTTGATTGCAGTTTTGTAACGGTTAAAAGACGCCGGGTTGACCGTTCACGCTAACAAGTGCGAGTTTGTTAAAGACGAAATATGTTATTTAGGTCACATAATAGATAAGCACGGCATCAGGAAATCACCCGATAAAGTGACGGCAGTGTTTAAAGCGCCTAAGCCACAAAACGTCGCGCAACTGCAATCGTTTTTAGGCTTGACAAATTATTACCGTAATTTTTTACCGGAGGCATCATCTATACTTAGCCCTTTGTACGAGTTGTTACATAAGAATGTTAAATGGAATTGGTCATCGGTCCATGATGACGCATTTGATAAAATTAAAGAAATCATGGCATAAATAATTTTAACAGTGGACGCGTCACCCACGGGGCTAGCGGCTACATTATCGTAGATAGGTAGTGATGGAACGAAAGGCCACTCTTACGCGTCGCGCGTTCTCTCAGCCGCAGAGAAAAAATACTTGCAAATACAAAGAGAGGCGACGGCCATTGTTTTTGGAGTTCGACGATTTCATCAATATCTATACGGTCGAGCTGCACCCTTTGTGTTGCGTACCGATCATAAACCGCTCCTTACTATTTTCGGCCCCCATCGTGGCATACCGGAGGTGTCTGCGAACAGACTCCAAGGCTATGCGATTTTCTTATCGGCGTATAACTATATAATATAATATATACGTAGTAAGGATAACAGCGCGGATTTTTTTTCGCGCGCATGGATATCGCCGTGCGTGGCGGAGCTTGGCGAGGCGAGCGAGGCGTTTAGCGGAAACGGTACCGAAGAAGACCGAGCGGTATATGTAAATTTCATGTTACAAGGCGACAGGCCCGTGACGTCAAGTCAGCTGCGCCGCGAAACTGACCGCGATCCCATATTGGCCAAGGTCAAACATTATATAACAGTTGGGAGGCCAAGGAAAGAGACAGATCAACTTTTGAAACCCTATCATTGCTGCCGGGTACAGTTGTCAATTGAAAATAGTTTTATAATGCGTGGACATAATGTGGTTATACCAGAAATGTTAAGAGAAACCATTTGTAATGAATTACACAGCTCTCATTCGGTGTCGTAAAAATGAAGGCCCTTGCGTGGCAATGGTTTTTGCTCCCCGGCATAGACGAGGGGCTGGAGCGGCTGGCGGCGGGGTCCGCGGTGTGCGCGGCGCTGCGGCCGGGCCGCCGCGCGCGCCGCTCGCGCCCTGGCCGCTTCCGCCCTGGCCGCTCCCGCCCCATGCTTTCTATCGCATACATCTCGATTTTTTGGGCCCTCTACAGAATCAGATGTTTTTAATTATAGTAGACGCCTACAGTAAATGGGTAGAATGTTATTCAATGGCAGCGTCGTATGGTTCTAAAGCAGTAATTACTAAGCTCTGTGATTTTATGTCAAGAGTTGGTGTTCCTAATACCTTAGTGAGAGATAATGGTACCTCCTTTACGTCCGCGGAATTTCAAAATTTTTGTACATTAAATGGAATTAATCACGTTTTTTCACCCGGCTAGTAATGGCCAGGCGAAAAGCATGGTTAAAGTGGTAAAAAAATTATTCTCTTCATTCTCTTCCACTCAACTTTATCAAACGCTTTCTCTAGGTCCACAAAAGCAACATGTGTGTTCAGTCCTAGGTCCATTCTTCTATCCAGTATAAGTCTTAATGCTAAAATTGCTTCTCTTGTACCCTTCTCTTACCTAAATCCGTATTGGTCCCTACTTAAGTTGTTTTCTATTTTACTTCTAATCCTATTTTGTATTATTTTGAGAATTATTTTGGAAGCATGTGAAATTAAACTTAACGTTCTGTGTTCTTCACACTTTTTTGTGCTCGCGTTCTGCGGCAATGTTACTGTTTTAGTTATTTTAAAATCGTTTGGT
This sequence comes from Falcaria lacertinaria, assembly GCA_951449985.1. NCBI lineage: Eukaryota > Metazoa > Arthropoda > Insecta > Lepidoptera > Drepanidae > Falcaria > Falcaria lacertinaria. Next base: position 2,314,718 of record OX602135.1, read on the forward strand.
ATCTCTCCTGTGTTATACATAGTTTGAATAAGATTACAAATTTCATCTAGTAATTGCGTATTGTTTGAGTATTTTACGAGTTCTATATAGATTCTATTATCTCCAGCTGCTTTACAGTTCTTTATACATTTTATAGCTGTTTCGAATTCTTCCCGTATTATATCCGGTCCCAGTCTATCTGTTTCTTCTGAAATTTCATCCTCTATATCCGCCTCTGTTAATCCCTCTCCTTTATATACATTTTCTATATATCTTGTCCATCTTTGTAATATTTCCTTATTATCAGTTAGTATTTTATTGTTCTCATTCAGTATAGCTGTTGACTTGGTTTTCTTATTCTTATCATTACTTAATCTCTTAACCATGTTGTACGCAACATCTAATTTTCCTTTTTTCATATAATAGTCTATAGTGTCACAATCTCTTTCTATTTCTTTATCTTTTTGTTGTCTACACTTGAGTGTTATCCTGTTTGTTAGTTTGCGATATTCTTCTACACTATTGTCATCATCTTTGTTACGATACTTCCTTCTTTCAAGCATTAAATCTATTATTACTGTATTTAACCATTTCTTTCTAGGTTTCAATTTCTCTTTCTGAAAACATTATTCTGCACTTAATTTTATAATATCCTTAATATTGCACCATTTATCATTTAAGCTATAATTATATTTTACTTTATTTTTCTTGTAAATATCTATTTTTTCCTTTAATTTATTGTTATATTGCACTCTATCTTTAGTCACAAGTAAAAGGACAAAATTTTGTCAGAAGGTCTATTACTATGTGTGTAATTATTATGTCGAATCAAAACGACACGCGACAAAATTGGATTTTATAATACACTGTGCTTACACAAGATGGCTTAGGTGCACACTCTGTTCTGAAAGTATTTACAAAAGGTGTACGTACACCCTTTTAAGTTGGGAAATGTCAAGCTTAAATGAAAATATACAAGATAATATTCTTGTACAGTACAAGTGCCTGGTACAATGTTCCTAACCTTAGTGGTATAAAATAATAATAACAATACTTTCGCCGATTTCTACAGAATTAGATGAAATAATAACGAAACGTTATTGACTCTCGTTTCTTCTCTCCGTGGTGAAAACTGGACTGTATCATCGTTTTGAAGCATTGCTTAATGGATGTTGAGACTGATTTAAGACACGAACCTTAGCCTTGAAGCACACATTAACCTACTTACTGGCAGAGTTCACAAATTTCAAATCAGAAGTTGTCCGACCACGGGCATGGCTGGTTGTGCTGCCTTAAACTTCCATTGTTGCGAGACTTGTGAGGTAATATACACTGTATGATAATTACTCTTTGTGTATAACGTATCTTTTACGTCGCACGTCTTTGTTTTTTTTGTATTAGATCGTTAAGTTGTGGTTTACGCATGTCCTTTTCATATGGTCTATATATGCTTTTCTACTAACCGGGATTCCATTTTGCCTTCTTGTCATTAGTTGTAGTGGCAGGAATAATTAGTTTGTTGTGGTACGGAGCATTATTATCGATAGCCACCACCGAGTGAGGGTTCGAATTTGGAATCAGTTTGGGCCGTAACCATTTCTCTTAGTTTATGAAATAATTTAATCATGATAGTCTCCGCTTTTGCTTTGAACATTGGTGCCGCGTTCGGAACAAATTCTGCTTCTGACCCAATTTTTGCCATAACTATCCAGCATCCGCTAACCTTTTGAGAAATTAAGCGAACTTACCTCAGGTGAAGTTCTATTTCAATTTTACGTTACTAAGTTCACCATCATGGACACTTTGTAGCAGCATGGAATGTTGCCTTGACTTCATAATCTTCAAAAAATCTTTAAAAAATATACGCTTGCATCCTCCTTACTCTGTGGTCACTCCTCAATCTTCACTAGTTTGAAGCTAATCGCGATCAACCCTAAAACATGGGGTAATTATAACCTTAATAAGGGTTAGCCGGTAAGGGTGGGCCGGTCCATGAAGGTGTACTTCGTAAATTTAAAATAGAACTTCACTTAAGGTAAGTTCGTTTAATTTCTCAATTTTACTTATTCACCATCATGGACACTTTGCAGATGTTGCAAGGGTTGAGAGTGAATAATCTGATTGATTAATTAATGTAATCAATAAATCAATTTAAATAGTGCCAGTTTTACATAACAATAAAACTTGTATTATTGAGCAGAGACGATGCACAGCATCTGGGAGAGAGCGTTGTATACTTCCCTTTGTAATTCGTCCAATCGCAGCGACTTCCGGTGCCGAGAGCGCCTATTGGTTGCGATCTTTAATTCTCTTATAATTAAATAACGACGGACCCGAAGGGCGTTTTTAAAAGTCAAATTAAAATTAATTAGAAGACTTTATTCTTCGACCGAAGCTTACAGACTAACAATACAATTTCAAAGTAGCCAGGAGCACACAGGATGCTGGCACAGCAAATCTCCCGGTGGTCTAGTCCGGCGATCTTATTCTAAGAAGCTAACTGTGTGGGCGTGTGTTGATAACCATGGTGTTCCCTGGTGGTCCACCTGACATAACTCCTCCGTCCGCGAGTTCGAGATTATCCTGGGGATTATCTCGAGAAATCATATTCCTCACACATTGTGCTTTACAATTTTTGAGTTTAAATGTAAAAGTTACAACTAACAATATAAAAAGTATCCAAAGTATAAGAGTTGCTATATTATAGACGTCGAAACCTTGGTAATCACTAACACTGTTAATTGCCCTTACACTTTCACTTTTGTGCAATAGATAATTTAAGAACTGGACATCTGCAACATCTATGCCTTTCAGATTAACGGGTTTGCTGTTGAAGGCATGGGAGTTAAGTAATGTTGGTAGCTGTATTATGGGTAATCTCTCGTACACTACATCTTTCCCTGAATTTTGGAGTCCTTTCAGATTTATATCCAGTACTTTAATTTGGCAATCATCATCTATGGTTATCAGGTAAGTACCACGAATTGATTGATTCCTGTAGTATTTTATTACTACACTGTTTGGTAACAAATGTTTCATTTCTAGTGTAAATTACCCAGCGGTTTGGTTGTATATTATAGATGCTTATATCATCAATGATCACAGGAATGGGGTGGCAGCTAGAGGCATTTCTGGACAATTGTAGAAGCTCATTAATGCAGTCATCTTGCAACAGTACTGAAAATTCATTTTCAACACACAGGAAACGGTCTTCATCAATTTCGGGGCAAGCCTGGGAAAGCGATTTCGTTTTCGACCCCTTCACAAGGATATTTTCACATGGGTATTTAGGAAGGATAAGAGTCGTCTGGCCATTGTTAATGTCAGTGATCGGCAATGGTATTAGTTTAAAGTAATTATAAATTTCGTCTCTTATTAAAGGAACACGCATAATAATTTTTATCTGATTCTGCTTGATATAACCCTGTATTTCTATACACTGTTCTAATTTAATTAAGTTATCAAAATTAACAGGAAATGGTAGTTTACTATGCTTCTCTATTTCTTCTAATAATAAAATAAGTTCCTCTACGTCGACAATTGATTGGTGCAATACTTTAACTTTACTAAAAGCAACAGCAGTTTCAATTTCATAGAGTATTTGGAAATTATTAGAAAATGAATTATAGACCTTACAATGTTTTGAAAGGATCTTGTTTCATTGATATAACTATCAATTTTTCTGAGGCTATTTTCAACTGTAATAAAGTTCCTTCGAGTAGAGTTCGCTACATTCGTAAGTGTACCCACCATTTCGGCGACAATAGTAATTTTATTAGCAATGGCATCCTGTCTTGATTTCAAATTATTCATCATATTTTCATACATAATTGCGTCGTCATTATCCATATTACCGGTTATAGATTTTATCAGTGAACCAATAGGGTTTAAAAGACCACGCTTGACTCTCGGTGAAGGAATTAATTGCTTACACTTGTCTAAAACTGTGTTCATTATATAATCTGTTTGCTCTTCTATGTTAGCTATACCTGATACTATAATATCTTTATGTAACTCTTCTTTAAGTGATACATATCTCTTAATATTTAAATCTAACTCGTTATATACTAATTCTAAATCTAAAATCTTAATAATAGTCCATTTAGAATAGCTAACGTATGCTTGTCCTTCCCGAACAGGTAACAACCCTTTTCTTGTCAATCGGGTGCACTTGAAGAGCCTGGCCTTGGATCACTAGGCCGACCAGAAGTATTAATCTGTGGAGGGCGTTTAATATCTTTAATTGGAACTTTCGTAGCACGGGTACCTACATTTACTGGCACAACATTTCTACGAATGGCTCCGGTCACATGAGCTCTCTGATAACGCGGCTTATCTTTGCTACGCCTAGTGTTAACACCTCTAATAAATACGGTGTCACCTGTATCTATATCAAAACTGGTCTCACCACCTCGTCTTTCTACCACGGTTTGTTTCTTACATATGAGTTTGTCTGTCAAATATTCATACAATCGTTTCGTTCGTCTGGCATGCTCTTTAACTAATTGTTGTGTATACTGTAAATCAAAGTTAACATTAAATGCATCATTGGCGTCTGTGTGACCGAATACTGTTTCGAAATGTGATAAACCTGTCGAAGAATGTATGGTATTATTATAGGACATAAGCGCGTATGTCATGACAGATACAGCGTCTGTAATTTTGTGTTCGTATTTTGCGATACGATATATTTCTATTAATGTAGAATGGAGTCGTTCAATTAGTCCCATAGAGTTGGGATTATGAGGGGTGCCTATATGCATATTAATTTTATAAAATGACAACATTTCTTTCAATAAGGTATTGTTGAATTCCGTACCGGGGTCTGAGCTGACTCTATCTGGGATACCGTAAGTAGAGAAATACTTAATTAGTGCTCTCACTAATTCAGGCGTGGATCGGTAATTTATTTCTATGGCCTGGCCCAGCTTGCTAAAGGCATCTATAATAGTAAGGTATGTTTTACCTTCAATTGTAAAAGTATCAATAAAAATTTCTTGAAAAGGTTTAGTTTGCGTCTGTGACAGTTGCAACTCGGGCTTTAAGGGTCTGCGATAATATTTCATACGTTTGCATACTTCGCATGCATTGATTACACTGCTAACAGTTTCATTCATATTATTCCAAAAATATGTACGCTTAAAGCGGACCAATGTTTCTTTTATCCCTCAGTGGCTATTCTTTCCCATGTGATAATTAATCACTATATTACGCTGTTCGTCTTCGTTATCTATATACTCTATCCTTTTAGTACATTCGTATAACCTAACCGTACCTCTCTTAAAGAGTGCTGTAGTGGCATTTGAAAATTAAATGCGATGAATTTCGTTATCAAAATAAAAGAAATATTTAATTTTAGGTCGTATGTATTGCAAAAGGAATTTTTTTACAAGGTCTATATTATCATTGTAAGTGAACCTTTAATATATTTTGAGACGCTCTTGTTTCTTTCTTAACAGACAATTCTTTTCTATTCCAGGTATGAACGAGTATTTCATTTGGTTTGGTATCTATAGCTTCTTGGAGTATAAGTATATGTCGGCGCGTGTTCGTCGAGGAAATCCATTTGGACCAATGTATATACGCACACACTAAATAGTTATGTAGGCGCACAGTCTTGATATGGTATATAGAAAAGCACTTGTAACTGTTTTGATGTTTATTTCTCCAAAGGTGAAACGATAATGCTCCCAATAGTTCGTACAAGGGCTTTTATAACCCCCCGACGACGGTACAAAGTCAAATCATTATTTTATAGCTTTATAATATTAAACACAAGACGGAAATACCAATCGTCCAATCAGAAAATTCACTAAACAAATCTTTATTTCCTGCATCTACAAATCGAGTCAAAACATTACTCTTTAGCTGATTATTATTTTAACATAAAACGGAAATAACAACCAACCAATCAGAAAATTCGTAAATGAAATGACTCTTCCTGTATAACTACAAATCTAGTCAAATAATTACTTATTTGAATAAAAATAAAAATACAATATTATAATTTACTAACATTGAACGGAAATACAGTAGTTGAATCGGATTTACGTCATAGCTACTGCTTCAAAAGATAACAGTTTTAGCAATAGACAAAACAGATTAAAATTATATTAGAAATTGGCGCCCATACGGCCATTCTGTTCCAGCGCGCTCTCTGCGCTGCAAAACACTTATTCAGTCAAATTAACCAAACGCAGCATCACCCGCCTTGGATCTAGTCAAAATTGTTGACGTCACCCGCCTGGGATCTAGCCGTAGCAAAAATCTGCATCACCCGCCTTGGATCTAGCCGCATTTGGCATCACCCGCCTTGGATCTAGCCACATTTGGCATCACCCGCCTTGGATCTAGCCACATTTGGCATCACCCGCCTGGGATCTAGCATTTTATAGACATTACCCGCATTGGATCTAGCCTTACACAAGGCATCACCCGCCTGGGTACAAGACCAGGAGCAAGGATACGCATGGTGGCCAGCCAGCGTTTTAGGAAGGAAAATTGGGTAGGTAAAATATAAGTAAAGATTTACTCGAGTGAACCATCCGCCCATACGGTTGGTTCGTCATCCATAAAAGGATCACTTTGAGCAACTGGTGCAGGTCTAAGAAAGTCATGACTAGCGATCTTTTCAGAACATCCTTTTAAATTAACATGTTTAACTTTGTAACGATTATTAGGTAACAATTCTAAAATTTCCATAGGTCCTTCAAATTTGGGACCAAGTTTTGTGGTAAGTCTTTCATGCTTTTGCATTAAGACGAAATCGCCTGCTTCGAAAGGTTTCACTTGAGCTTTGCCCTTATCGTACCTTAATTTATCTCGAAAAGATCGCTCGTCCATCCTCAATTTACTTAAACATCTAACCGTATTGAGATCATCCACTGGTTCATCATTGTCGATTTGTAAGAGCTTAATACCTGGCGGCGAACATATTTTCCCGAACAATAACTCCATCGGAGTTTTTCCTGTACTTTTAGACACGGAGCAATTGATGGCTAATTGTAAGTCTTGAATAGCGGTATGCCAAGGTTTATTAAGCTCTACAACCGACATATTATCTTTAATAATTTTCATAATTCGTTCTACCTGACCATTTGCTCAGCTAGCACCTTTGGCTACAACATGATGATCAATACCGTATTGTCGGCAAAAATGTTTAAAGTCAACTGATGTCATACTTTTGTCTTGGTCTGTTATAAGTCTAGTTGGGGTTCCGAAGATAGAAATTACTTCTTTGAAGCAACGTATTGCTGTCTCAGATGTCCGATCGTTTGTATAAATTAAATGGGCATATTTAGTGAAGGCGTCTATAAATACAAAAGCATACTCTGCTTGATTACGTTTACCGTTCATGCGTCCAGTAATATCAGCATGTATAGTGTGGAAAGGAATTGCAATTTTATCAATAGGATGCAAAGTTACTTGCTTAGCATCAGACACGCCTTTACGGATTCTACAACTAACGCAATTTTCAGTGAATTTTCGAACTAGTTTTGACATGTGCGGAAACCAATATTGTTCTCTTAGTTTAGCGAGAACTTTTTCCCAACCAAAATGTTGTAAATTGTCATGGTAATGGGAAATAAGATTCCATCGATAATTGCGAGGAACTATAATTAATTTGCGAGTTTTATTATCGATTTGAACTTTTCGTCTCAGTAACTTGTGCGAAATAACGTAAGTGTCAGCTATGTCTTTCGGGATTGCATCAGAGTTTAGTTGGTCAACTATATCTCTAAGAAGCGAGTCGCGCTTTTGTTCTATCAGAAGCCAGTTATGGTCCAAAGTAGTAGTTTATTAAAAATTGCAAAGATTCAAAATTAATGGCATTTCGTGGTTCTACTAAAGTATTTGTAAGACTAGTTTTAATGGGATTTCGACTAAAAAAATCGGCATGTGAAAGCCTGGCACCTTTACGATACTCTACATCAAATTGAAAATTTTGCAGAAACGCCCACCAACGGTGCACCCTTGGCGTTAGTTCCTTTTTGGTTCTGGATGCTTTTAGCGAGTTGCAGTCTGTTACTACCTTAAAGGTTCTACCAAACAAAAAATGACGAAAATGCTTGATAGCTTTAACGACGGCCAACGTTTCGAGCTCATATGAATGATATTTGCTCTCAGGGTTAGTCGTTCGCATACTAAAATAACCAATGAGATGCGGAATTTTATCATATCTTTAAATCAATACAGCACCATAACCTAAAGAACTAGTGTCTGTATGCAATTCACACGGTAAGTCAGGGTTAAATATTGTCAATAATGGAGAGGACGTCAATCTACTAATTATTTCTTTTCTAGCATTGTCTTGTCGATCAGTCCACACCCATGGTACGTTACTTTTAGTTAACTCATACAGCGGAGCCATTATCTTAGAAAAACTTGGAACAAATTTCCTGAAGTATCCAGCTAAGCCATTAAACTGGCGCAATTCTTTAATATTTTTTGGGACAGCAGATTTAGAGAGGGCTTCTATTTATCTAGGACTTGGTCGGACAGACTCGTTTTCTATAATATTTCCTAGATATTCAACTGATGTTTTGAGAAATGAGCATTTTGAAATATTTAACGAAAATCCAGCATCAGTTAATCTTTTTAAAACTAACTCGAGATTAGATAACCCTTCCTCTTTAGTTTCTGACATAACAAGCACATCATCTATATAAACCAGAGCAATTCTATCTTTGTAGTCACCTAAAGCTTGGTTTATGGCTCTCTGATAGACAGATGGCGCATTACAAAGTCCAAAAGGCATACGTAAAAATTCAAATTGACCATCGGGTGTTACAAAAGCGGTCTTTTCTACAGATTCTATCGAAATTGGTATTTGATAAAAGCCCGCAGTCATATCTAAGCAAGTGAAATAACGTGCTTTGCCTAATTTATCTATTTGGTCAGCAATCAACGGTAATGGAAAATTATCTCTGACGGTGTTTGCATTTAACTCCCGAAAATCAACACATAAGCGGTCAGTTCCATCCTTTTTTTTACTAATAAAATAGGACTACTAAATGGTGAGCAGCTATCTTGGACGATACCATTTTGCTTGAGGTCAGAGATAATTTCCTTTACCTTTTCCCGTTCTATTGGAGATAATCGATACGGCCTACGCTGAACAATTTTATCCGGATTTTTTATTTTTATGGTCAGTTTACCAGTTTTAACTTCAGATACTTTATTCCCAGATGTAAAACTGTTCTTAAAATTGTTTAAAATTACATGTAATCTATCTAATAAAGCGGAATCAACCAAATCTGTATTAAATCTTACGGATTCTTTCAAAGTAAATTCATTGATTTTTAAATCGCGCGTTACTGTCAATCTTGTATCGGTCAACGTGATTTTAAGCCCTGGGATTTGTACTAAATTATACCCAATTAAAATATCGAACTGAGTTTGGCTATCTTCCAAAATAAATAATTCTAATTCTACACAAACTTCATCTATTTCAATAATGGCTGTAATACTTTGAGAACAGGCAACGGGTTTTCCTCCGATGCCCGTAAATACTGTATTAACAGAATTTCTTTTACCCGGAATAGATCCAGAAATACTTTTTCGAATCAAAGAACAATCCGCGCCAGAATCGAACAAACAAGGGAAAGAATTGCTACCTATTCTAACAGAAGTCATGCAACGTTTTTTATTCCCACAAAAGTTTATAGATATTTTATTAACTGAACCGAATTTTTCGTCATTTTGCTTTCGAAAACAATTTTTCTCTACGTGACCCCTTTTATGACAATATTTGCATTCAATAGTTTTTGTGTTACTAGGCGTAACCTGAAGAGTGTACTTAGATGGGGCAATAATGTCAGTATTGTCTTTACAGTCGCGAATACGATGACCAGGCTTATTGCATTTGAAACACTGTACTGGTTGCATAGATCTATCAAAAGATTCTAAGGGCTTAGCTCTTTTAAAAGCATTGTGTCTTTCAGTATTGTCAATTTTACGTTTACGAAAGGTTTTAAGTACAGAAACTAGCTTGGGCAAAGAGTCAGGAGTATTTCGCAAAAGTTCACACTTAATAAAATCAGGATAAATACCAGTAATTAATGCATCAATTACCTCTGTATCTGAAGCCTCTGGCCGCACACGCTTGAAGAGGGTCCACCCAATAGTGGCGTACTCCGCGTAGCTGCTTGCCTGCTCCGATGTGTAGCTCCGCCATTTCTGCACATCGTCTACATACCGGAACTCCTTTCCGAATGTCTGGATCAGGTCTTTCTTCACTTCTTCCCAAGTAGTTGACTGCAGGGACCACGTATCAGCCCATATCTTCGCTCTTCCTTTGAGTTGAAGTATAGCCTTCATCCGAGCTTCTTGTGGAGATACACCGAAGGTTGCAATAGTTTCGTCGATATTGGCACACCAATCTCTAATATCATGTGAACGCACATCGGGATCGAAGGGTGGCAGATAGAATTGCAAACGATCCCGTGATGATGCTGGAGTAGCAGTAAGTGCTGCTGTCACTGCACTAGATGCTGCTTGTTTGGTTATGGTGGATACCATACTCATCACTTGTTCCAAGGAGAAGGTAGGATCTGGCTGAGTAGCCGGTAAAGGCCTGCTGGCTCCGGACCCGACTGTCCTCAGAATTGGCGAGGTGGATCCCACCGCTGCTGTCGGCGCGTGTTCGTCGAGGAAATCCATTTGGACCAATGTATATACGCACACACTAAATAGTTATGTAGGCGCACAGTTTTGATATGGTATATAGAATAGCACTTGTAACTGTTTTGATGTTTATTTCTCCAAAGGTGAAACGATAATGCTCCCAATAGTTCGTACAAGGGCTTTTACAACCCCCCGACGACGGTACAAAGTCAAATCATTATTTTATAGCTTTATAATATTAAACACAAGACGGAAATACCAATCAGAAAATTCACTAAACAAATCGTTATTTCCTGCATCTACAAATCGAGTCAAAACATTACTCTTTAGCTGATTATTATTTTAACATAAAACGGAAATAACAACCAACCAATCAGAAAATTCGTAAATGAAATGACTCTTCCTGTATAACTACAAATCTAGTCAAATAATTACTTATTTGAATAAAAATAAAAATACAATATTATAATTTACTAACATTGAACGGAAATACAGTAGTTGAATCGGATTTACGTCATAGCTACTGCTTCAAAAGATAACAGTTTTAGCAATAGACAAAACAGATTAAAATTATATTAGAAATTGGCGCCCATATATACCTTCTGTATCTAAATCTTGGGCTGAGTGAGCAGTTTCAGGATCGCTACTAAACTTCTCAGAAGCCGATGCAGTACTACTGTCTATCTCTACTGTGGTATTAGAATGCGTAGAATGTCGATCACCAATTGAATTAGCGCTCAAGGTTTTCTCTGAGTCTGGTGAATCTACAGATAATGGTTGCTTACCAGATTGAGTTCGATTTTGTTTGACAATTTTATATACAACTTCTTGTAAATCGCGTTGAAGTCTCTGTTCCCTCTCATCTACATTGACTTGCGTTGATTCGTTATCTTTTTCACCAAGAACGTTAACCTTAATGCGTGACAACGCATCAGCGTTAGTATTCTGCTTACCGTTCTTATATATTACATCGTAATCGAATTCTGCAAGACGTAATTTCCACCGCGTGATTTTACTGTTTGGTTCGTCCATAGACTTTAACCATGCCAACGGCCTATGGTCCGTATATATTGTAAACCTTTTTCCGTACAGATAAGGACGGAAATGCTTTACCGCCCAAAAATCATAAATTTCTTTCTCTATAGTACTATAGCGTGTCTAAGGTTCGTTTAAAGTCCTACTTGCGAATGCAACAGGTTTGTCACTACCAATCTGGCCTTGTGATAGAACCGCGCCTATCGCATAATTTGAAGCATCAGTTGTAAGTACAAACGGTTTTGAAAAATCGGGGAATTGTAACAGTGGGGCACTCCTTAAAAGCTCTTTACATCTTTCAAACGCATCTATACAAGGTGTAACCAGAATGTGGTATGTATCTGAAACTATACTAAAGTACCCATGATTACGAACAACTTTTCTATATACGACGTTCCCCAAAAGTCAATAGTTTTTGAGTTATAAGTGTCTAAAGATATCATGACAAATAAGCTAACGCAACCCTATCATCAGCTGTGTTTCATATTTGGGGTAATGACCGCAACTGCAAAATGCACATACATACAAAAGGCACCGCCGCACGCGCCTACTAGCCTACGCGGCTCTTTTGGCGCCTGTCCTTTGATTAATTCGTTTTACCGCCATTGCATAAAACCTAAAATATTTTTTGTAGGCAAAATTAATTTCTATCATGGGCTTCAGTTCAGTCGCTCTAAGCAGCTAAAGGCATTCGGGTGTTTATGTCGCTAATTTACAAACGTGGTTCGTGTGTTTTTGTTCGGATTATTGTAGTTATTGTTATTAATCATTCTGTTATTGTTATTGCTTATTGTATTGTTTTGTGTTAAAAATGTCGACGGAGACCTACATCAATCAGGAGGACTATTATGTTGTGCATTGGTAGATTTGCGATGGATGTAGGTACTACGTTTGAGAGCATCGGGGGCTCTCCGCAAGTGTTTCGAGACGTGATAAAATCTGTTCATCGACCGACGTGCCGCTTTATGCATCGAGCGAGAAGTGCGACATATGAACCCTTCTTGTAGTTCTTGTTGGTAGCAGCTCGCAGCAACCGTCGCTTTGACGTCACGACGGTTGCGAGTGCGCCAGCCCTTGCCCTTGAAGATTCGAACCCACGTACTCAAACAGTTCGTAATAGTGTAATAGAATCCAACTGCTTCGTGTTTTACAATTTCCAATTACTAACCTTCTTTAAGTGTCCTTCCCTACGGAAAACGATTAATTCTTAAAGTGAACAAATACGTGACATGTCCAATCAAATAAAGCAACCATTAGAACAGGTAAGTTTTAGATAATTTAAAATCAAACAAATAGGTAGACGTAAATGGATGCACAATCCACTGTTACTGAGTAGGTTAATTTCAGCGGGTGCGGCACGTGTAAGGCGCTTTGTAGTTTACCGCCTGCCGCCGCGCGCCTCATTCATCGAAAATGCATAGCTATAGCTCATGAGGGTTGCTACTATTTTGAAATAAATTGCATAAGTTAATTTTAGTATGAAATTAAAAATATACGATCTCCGAGTCGGGACGTCGGCTGTGTAACAATCACAGGTGATACTTTGTATTGCCTAAATATCAGGACTCCCTTTCCGATAAACCTTGTATACTCCTGGGTAATCTCAATTTTGTTGCGCTTCTTTAGGCATGCTGTCAAGGGCTTGGTGATTTTAGCAAAGTCTTTTATAAACTTTCTATAATATCCCACTAGGCCCAGAAAGGATTTTATTTCTGTGGCTGTGTGAGGTAACGGAAAGTTTAATACTGCTTTGAATTTATCATTATTGGGCTTCAGGCCCTCTTTAGTAATTGTGTGACCTAAATAGAGGACTTCCTTCCTCAGAAACCCACATTTATCTAAGGTAACTTTCAAATTAGTTTCTCGAAGTCGATCAAAAATTTTACGAAGTTTAGAGATGTGTTCAGCAAGACTACTAGAGTACACTATGATGTCATCAAGGTATACTAAGCAATGTATGCCCTGAAGACCTCGTAGCACGTTATCCATAGCCCTTTGAAATGTAGCGGGGGCTGTTTTCAAACTCAAAGTGGCCGCCTTGTGTAGTGAATGCGGTTTTCGGTACGTCTGTGGGGCTAATTTCAATTTGGTGATAGCCGGAAGCCAGATCTAAAGTACTAAAATATACTGATTTGCCTAGCTTATCAAAAAGGTCGCTGATGTTGGCAACGGGTATTTATCGTCGACTGTTATTTCGTTCAAACGACGATAGTCTATAACCATTCTGTACTTTATTTCACCTGTCGCATCTAACTTTTTAGGGACTAAGTGGACTGGAGCACTCCAAGGTGAGTGCGACTTCTTATTATTGATTATTCTCTAAGAGTTTATTGACTTGATTTTTGATCTCTTCATTTTGCGAATGTGGGTGGCGGTACGGCTTAACATAAATTGGGTTTTCGTTAACTGTACGTATGACGTGCTTAACTTGGTTTGTAAATGAAAGAGGGATTTTGTGACAGTGAAATATATCACGATATTCAAAGCATAAAGAAGAAATACACCTACGTTCTTCTTCATTGGTATGATCTAATCTTAATTTCGACAAGTTGTTTCTTAAGGCTTCATCAATCTCAATATTATCTGTTACTGTATTTAATTCACATATTTCGCTGTCAAATACTGTTACTTCAAATGGTTCTCTAAACGTTATCACTGCTTTCTCATTTGATATATTTTGTATAACCGTGTCAGCGAAGAAATTTTCACATTTAACTAATGCAGCTGGTATACGAACTCCGTTACTAAATTCCATGAACTTTGAACTTTGAACGTTGAAATTCTACTGCGTCACCATTTTGTAAGTTGGTGGGTATTTTAAAGCGCATTTCAGACCTTGGTTCGATAGAGATTTCATAAGGTGGATCATAATTTATGGGTATATCGACATTAGGTGTCTGTAAGAGCTGATTTTTCAAATCGATATTTGCGGCTAATTTCTTTAATAAGTCGGACCCGATTAAACCGTCGTACCGACTATCTGTATATATAAAAGAAGAGGCTGACTGACTGACTGACTGACGTATCAACGCACAGCCTAAACGGCTTGGGGTACAGTCTTGAAATTTTGACAGTACGTACCTTTCATGACGTAGACATCCACTAAGAAAGCATTTTCGGAAATTCTGCCCCTAAGGGGGTCAAATAGGGGATGAAAGTTTTGTATGAAAATCCGTCAGTTTTGAAGATAAGCGCATTAAAATTGGTATTTGGCCTTTCAGTTAAAAATAAATAAATATGTATTTCAGGATTTTTGGAAATTCCACCCCTGAGGGGGTAAAATAGGGGATGAAAGGTTTGTATGAAAATCCGTCATTTTTGAAGATTGTCGCATGACAATTAGTATTTGACCTTTCAGTTGAAAATAAATAAGTAAGTATTGCAAGATTTTCGGGAATTCCACCCCTAAGGGGGTAAAATAGGGTTTGAAAGTTTGTATGAAAATCCATCGTTTTTGAAGTTAAACGCATGAAAATTGGTATTTGGCCTTTCAATTAAATATAAATAAATACATATTTCAGGATTTTTGGAAATTTCACCCCTACGGGGGTAAAATAGGGGTTTAAAGTTTTGTAAGAAAATTCGTAATTTTAAAGATAAACGCATGAAAATTGGTGTTTGGCCTTTCAGGTAAAAATAAATAAATACGTATTTCAGGATTTTTGGAAATTCCACCACTAAGGGGGTAAAATAGGGGTTGAAAGTATGTAGGAAAATCTGTCGTTTTTGAAGTTAAGCGCATGAAAATTGGTGTTTTGCCTTTCAGTTAAAAATAAATAAGTATTGCAGGATTTTTGGAAATTCCACCCTTAAGGGGGTAAAATAGGGGATGAAAGTTTGTATGAAAATCCATCGTTTTTGAAGTTAAACGCATGAAAATTGGTATTTGGCCTTTCAGTTAAAAATAAATAAATACGTAATTTCAGGAATTTTGGAAATTCCATATCTAAGGGGGTAAAATAGGGGATGTAAATCTGTCATTTTTGAAGATAAACGCATGAAAATTGGTATTTGACCTTTCAGTTAAAACAAATAAATATGTATTTCAGGATTTTTGGAAGTTCCACCCCTAAGGGGGTAAAATAGGAGATGAAAGTATTTTATGAAAATCCGTCATTATTGAAGTTAAATCCATTGAAGTAGGTAGGAGTGGGTAAAAGCTATCATATAGAATTTTAGATATAGGTTGACTTAGGACATGTTGACTTATACACTTTACCACGTGTGCGAAGCCGCGGGCAAAAGCTATTTCTTTAATAAGTCGGACCCGATTAAACCGTCGTACCGACTATCGATATTGTACACATAGAATTTATGTGAGAGGCTGCTTCTAAAAGTTTTTAATAAAGGTATGCATATAACTTCATTGTGTACGCTCTGCGCATGAGTACTGATAACTATGAAGGGTTCGACTTGTTTGTAGGCTGAGAAGAATTCATTAACCTTTGCGGGACTAATAAAAGAGCGACTACTTCCAGTATCAATTAAGAATTTTGAATTTATTTCAGGGATATCGATATGAGGTAATTTTAAGATACTGTCACAGTAATTTAAATAAATTATTTCTTTACACTGCTGGAGGCCTTCACCCGAAAATTTTCAGGGCCACTGTTATTTTCATTTACTTCTACTACTTCTTCGCTACAATCTTCAAGATAGTTGCAGTCAGTTGGGGGGGGTTCTCTACATAATCAGTATTTGATACCTCAAAATTATTGTAATCACCATCGTCAGGGTAGTAACAAGTATCGCTTTGAGATGGTTATTGGTTATAGAATACATCATCCATAATCATATTCTGTCTATTAGGCGCCGTGCGCATTGATATATCTGTATCACGTCCGGGGTTAGGCATTGGTCGATGTTGTATACCAAATTTAAATTGATTTGGCTGTTGCGGAGGAACGCTATATTAATAATTGCCATATGGGGGATTTTGTATGCCAAACTTAAACCGATTGGTCTGCTGTGGTGCAATACCAAATTTAAAGTTTCCTTGCGGAACTAAGTGACGTGATTGTTGAGGCATGTTTGGTGCCTGGCCTCCATATCGGGGCCCATTGTTACTTACATAGGGAACAAATTTATTATTATTTGAAATTAAATTTGGTCTTGGCGTAAAATTATGACCTTGAGGAATACCAAATTTAAAGTTATTTGTAAATGTCATCTGGTTAAATGTAGGCCTGAACGGGGTTGATGGCTGTACTGCGGGGGGTCTATTTTTAACATGTCTCGCATTATATTGGCTCATAAAGTTAACCTCCTCAGTTACAATGGTTAGAGCTTGCTCAATGATAGAGCAACCTTTCAGCCTAACTATTCGTATCATTTCCTCTGGAAGGTTATACAAAAATACATTCAGAGCACTATTATTATAAATAATCATTTTAGCTGCCTTAACTCCTTCATCCATTATTCTATTCACTTTCGAAAACAAAGAACTCTTAACATCCTGAACTCTATTGCAAAATTGGATATATGACTCACCTTGTTTTATTTTCATACTTTCTAACTCTATAGCAATGCACTCTTCAGATCGCGGGTCGCCAAAATGCTGCGTAAGGATTTCTTTTAATTCCTGCCATGTTTTTAAATTCTGGTGATCACTAAGCAAAGATGCAGCCTTGCCTGTGAGTCTACTTGTTATGGAATGAAACACATATTCATTCTGAGATGCTTTTCCTTCTTCTTGGAAGGCTCTAATTACATATTCAGCCTTTATAATAAAAAGATTTAACAATTTTTCGTCGCCATCGTATTTTGGGACGATACATAAAAGCTCTCTTGGAATCAATTTAATTTGCTCCATTATAATATTACACTAATAACAATAACTACACAACTTCGACTATACTATAAAAATCCTAGTAAATTGCGAATTACAACACTGTTACTCAAACAAGATCAGATAAAACACAATTACAAGGCCGACGATTTGGGGTCGGGAAAAGTTCGAATAGATTGGGAAATCGGAAGCAAGTGTGAAGAGGTCTACTCACATATAGCTCATTCCCATATCCTCGGTATCCTCTGCAGGCTAGTCGTATCACCGCGGGTCAGGCACTCTTAACAGTTCTGTTTTCGAAGCACACACTTTTATATATTGCTAGAAATGAGAAGTGGTTTAACTTAAAAACATAAATAAACGAAACACAAATCGTAATGAAAATGGTTATTTTTATACAAGATAGTTTATCACTACTACTTAAAACTAACGATTAACTTTTAACATTATTCAAAGACCAGAACAAATCAAACATATACGGATACAATATAAGTACTCACCGATACACAAACCAACAGAGCTACCGCTCGCGAGCGAGTGAGAGAAAGAAGTGCCTCAATAAAGAGAGCGAGCCTTATTTTATAGGGTTCTGCCCACTACAATAATTCATGAGCCATTAGGTTCCTAACACGGCCTCTCCTGACTACGCGTCGTCCGCGACCGCGTCACTGATGTCTGGGAGCGCTGCATAGGCTCCAGCTCCCTCAAAACGTGTGCGGTGAGACGGGCCAGCCTGCGTGTCGTCAGCATCCGATGTTTCTCCACTTTGTGTTCTGCCTTCGGCCTCAGAAGTATCGTTATCATCATCTATTGGGAGAAAGCTAGATTAAATAAACCATTTATCGTAGCAAGTTTGCCTTTACCGATTCAAACATCCCCTGACAAGGCCCTCACACATTAAATCATCTCGCAAACCATAGCTTACATAAACATAAGTAACTTCAGTCACATGAGTTTCACACGAACATCTCATCATTCATCATCTCATTAGATCATCGATCGCTATACTTCGACACATCATCATCATCTCATTCGACACGACACGCTGGCAAACGTCCCGCAGTCCGTTGCCAAAGGATCGTCCCGCAGTCCGTCCTTTACGTGTCTAAAGTTATGTGACAGGCGTCCCGCAGTCCGCCGTCACGAGGTACGTCCCGCAGTCCGTCCTCCAATTTTTGTAAGCATATAGTGCACGTGAGGCAAACGTCCCGCAGACCGTTGCCAAAGGATCGTCCCGCAGTCCGTCCTTTACGTGTCTAAAGCTATGTAGCAAACGTCCCGCAGTCCGCCGCCACGAGGTCCGTCCCGCAGTCCGTCCTCCACTTATAAGGCGCACCATGCCGCTCATCGCGGCCTCAATGCTCGCAATTCGTTCTGAAACAACGCAAGATAAGCATGTCATTCAGCTCACTCACAATCAAAGAACGCAGCACACGTCTCAGGACACCACTCGCCACGCCATGGCACCATGTACTGTGCCGCGGCTTGTGTTATCTTCCCGTAGGATCCATTGAGTAAACGAAGTTCGTATCGTCCGCTCGGTAGCACGCGCGTGACTCGGTATGGGCCTCGCACGCCTGGATCCAATTTTCCTGTTGACTGGGAATTCTTAATTACGAACACGAGATCATTAATATTGAAACTCCTAGGAGGGTTCCTGTTTCGGTTAACGTAGGTGTCCTGTTGGGCCTGGTTTTTGTGGAGAAGCTCGATTGCTCGCTGGCGGCGTAGTTCGCGTTGTGCCTCTCAGTTGGGTGTCGTTCCTTCCAACGCTACATCACGGACAAGGGACTGGATAACGGGCGTCGTTGCATCGGTGCCGATCAGAAGGTTCAGCGCGGAAGCTTGCGTGGTCTTCTGCTTCGTGATGTTTAGCGTCAGTTGTAGCTTCCACAGCGACTCGGACCATGAAGCCTCCTTGTGGTTGACTTCTATGCGAACCATGTTCAGGACAGTTCGAGCGTACCTCTCCACTTGTCCGTTCGCGTGGTGCAACTCGGGTGTGATATAGTGTACTGTGGAACCTATCTCGTTTACAAAGTTAATAAATTTGGACGATTCAAACATGCGGCCTTTATCCGATACGATCAACTTTGGAACACCGAAAAGGGAAATAGCGTTTGAGAAGGTTCGAAGTAATTCATCAACATCTTGACGATAAATAGGGTAAAGTAAGATAAATTTCGAAAAAGCGTCTAAGATTAATAAAATGAATTTATACCCATGAGACTCAGGTAGGATACCTAAAACGTCTAAATGTATAGTGGAGAAGGGGAGATCGGGCTTTTGCCAAGAAGTAATATTTTGAAGAGATGCCCTTGGTACTCTTTTCTTGGAAATGCAGATCAGGCAATGCCCTATATACTTTTTGATAAACGACCTCAAGCCCGGAAACCAAAAGTGTTTTAAGATAAGGTCTAAGGTTTTGGTGGAGTCTATGTGTCTATGTTCATCGTGAAAGATGCGGAGTAAGCTAAGTCGGTGTCCCTTGGGTACGTAACAAAGTAATCGGGACTCCTCACCCGCGGGTTTGTATTTATAACACAAGATTTCATTTTGCACAAAAAAACTATTGGAGTCAAGTTCACCATCATTGAGTCGCTGGACAAGATGTCTAGTGTCATCGTCCGCCTGTTGGGCTAATGAGCCCAATTACGGGGTCTAGTGATATTATAAGCCCTTAATGGAGGATTGCGGCTTAAGCAATCCGCATGGGGCATCATGATGCCTTTCCTATACTCGATTTCAAAATTGAAATCCTGTAAATATACCCACCACCGTGCCACTCGCAGGAGTAGATCTTTCTTTTTTTTGGTGGCTTTGAGGGCATTGCAGTCGGTTGCATTGCAGTCCCTCGCAAAACATTGACAGCTAAAGTCTACATAGATTATTATTCAACCACAGATTACAAATATAAACCAGTATCTATGTTATGTTATCCCACGACGGAGGTTGATGTCCGGAAATAATTAAATTTAATTAAATTACATTAAATTAAAGAAACTTAAATGTTTATTTACATATATTATACGTAGACGCGGCAAGCATCATCATCAGAAGTAGGTTTATAGGGAGTCCTTGTAGTTGTCAGGTTCTGTTCTGTTCTGAGGGAGTGTTATGGAAATAAGTTATAATGAAGGCAAAGAAAACAGTATACACAGTAGCAATTCATTTATTTATTTAAGATATGCCAACAGTGCACATATTCAAACTTTACATAGTTTTCTTATGTATGAATACAGTTTCTGATATATACCAATAACAGGCACACTCAACATTTAAAACAGAGATGGTTTAACTTAAGATATTGTTATAATAAAAGATATATATAATTAAATGTAGAAACAATCTTTTAAAGAGCTGCAATTGTGTTCAATTTCACAGAGTTTTTTTTTAAAGATGAAGTATCGAATGGCCGAGACTTCCCCAAGTTTTTTGCGATGGATCCATTACTCCTTTTGACGACAAAGTCAAAAACTTGGGTATTGTCATAGATAAGACATTTTCGTGGGATCCACACCTGCAGGAACTCAGCCGCAAAATCTTTGCTGCAGCCGGTTGCATGCGAAGACTACGTAACCTTTTACCAATTTCTACGAAAACTGCGCTTGTCCAATCCCTCCTTCTTCAAATCCTTGACTTTGCAGATGCCAGCTATCTAAATTTAACTGAAAACCAACTTAATAAGCTTGAGCGTCTCCAAAATTTTTGTATAAGATTAATATTTGGCTTGCGCAAATATGATCGAGTGTCAGAATTTCGTACTAAGCTCGGAATACTCATATTCTTTCATTACTCTATAATATACTTTGCTCTCCTTCTTCCCCTTCTTATTTGAAAGAGCGGTTCGATTACCTTCATGCCACACATTCTTTACGGTTGAGGTCATCGGAAGACTTAAAGCTACGGACACCGATCCATTCCACAAGATTCATGGACAAATCCTTCTCAGTGCAGGCTGTCCGCCTGTGGAATGGATTGCCACTATTCATTAGACAGGCTAAAACTTTGCAAGCATTTAAAAAGCTCCTTAAAGACAATTACTTAACTAGCTGAATGAGCAGAAGCAGAAGAAAATTATCCTGTTTTGCGTGGTACCATCCTTATACTCTATGATATCCTGTTGTTTTATGTATGCGTATAATATGTACTAATAAATATTTATTATGTATTTCTTTTAAATACCAATTAGTATTATATTGTTTCTTGTTTTAAGCCTTATTAGTTACATCACCAACTGCCCGTTAAGATGTATCCTAAATCCATTCCATCCCACGGTTGCCTGGAAGAGATCGCCGAGTGTGATAAGGCCGCCATTTGTACTATACTATGTCACACTGTATTCTTGTATTGTATTCCTTGGTGTTGTACAATAAAGTCTTAAAATAAATAAATAAAATAAATAAATAAAATAAATATGAGTCATGGAAGATATCAAAGTTATCGATGTGACCATTGAGTTCGTTATATGTACGGCACACACGCGGTATTAGAGCGTACAATCCAAGATTGGATCTGGCAGGCTGGATTGAGAAGGTCCTACATATTCTGTGCCTAGAGTATTGGTATGGTATGCATAATTCGATTTTATTTTACAAATCAGAGCACTCGAATAGACCACGAACCATTTTAAAGAGAAATAACACGTTTCGCGTTTTCCTTCGTTATTGCAAGGTGCTAATTTTGAAATATTTCCGCCTTTGATCATATGGACTTCTATGTGTAATACCACTGGAGACAAAAGCCAAAGATCGAGTAAACGCACGTTGTATATTTTCTATACGTTGTGAGTGTACCGCATAATGAGAGTTCCATACCACGCTCGCGTATTCAAGGTGACTTCGTACCAGTGTATTATAAAGGATGATCTTAGTTTGAGAAGAGCGAAATTGCTTAGTGTTTCGTCTAATGAAGCCGAGCATTTTGGCAGACTTAGTGACGATTTCATTGATATCTGACTTAAAATTTAATCGTTTATCGATAATCACTCCGAGATCACGCACTTCACCGACTTCTTGCAGGGTACACCCATCCAAGGTGTAGGATGTTGTGATATTGTTTTTTTTACGCGTATACTTAATGTCAAAACATGTTTGTACATTGAGATACATTTGGTTAGTATCGCACCAATGTCTCAGATTATTTAAATCTGTTTGAATTAAATTTGTATCGGAGACTGTGTCGACCGTTCTATAGATCTTCAGGTCGTCTGCAAAAAGTTTATACCTACAATGTTTGATGTGCTTCGTGACATCATTTATGAAAATAGAAAAAAGGATCGGACCGACATGAGAGCCCTGAGGTACTCCTGATTTGGCAAAGTAGACATCAGATTCGAAACCGTTCACGCATGCAACTAGGGGGCGCATCTCAAGATAAGACTTTATCCAAGAAAGTAATGGACCAAATACACCAATGCCCTTAAGTTTTTCTAGTAGAACAGTATGATTGACTTTAACGAATGCGCTACGGAAATCAGTGTAAATTGCATCGACCTGCTTTCCTTTGTCGACCTTACTGCTCAGTTCTGACAGAAATGGAACCAGATTGGTTTCAACTGAACGTCCTTTTTGAAAGCCAAGTTAGTGCTCAGATATAATTTGACGACAGTGATGAGATAAAAAAAGGGCATACCAAAGATTCAAAAATTTTTTAGAAACAGGAAAGTATAGAAATGGGCCTATAATTTTTCATGTCTGTGACATCGCCTTTCTTGTAGAGGGGTATAATTTTAGCCTTCTTCCAAGTATCGGGAAAGATTTGCATTGATTTGTTGAATATTAAGACTAATGGAAGAGCCAAAGCCTTCCCGCAACGTTTAACAAATAGTGGAGGAATCGCGTCCGGGCCCGGCCCCTTTAGGATGTCTAGTGACTTAATTTTATTTAGAACTTCACGTTCAGAGAATTTGATTAGGCCTATGGAGTTGGAATGATTTGGACTTAAGCTGATATTGGAATTGAAAGTACTGCCGGTTGGGGGATTTACTATATTAAATACTCTGGAGAAGCTCTCGGAAAAAAGGTTTGCTATACCTTTGCCCGTGTTTGATGATTTATCCTGCATGTGCATCTCTGCTGGAAGACTAGAGCGCTCCTTGCGCTTGTCCTTGATATAACGCCAGAAACCCTTTGGATCTCTGGCTATCCCGGTTTCGGTCTTAACCATTTAATTTGCATAAAGGTCCTTATAAAGCTTATGTGATCTGTCTCAAATAGTTTGGAACTCCATTTTATCGCGTGGGTTCTTATATCTATGATACCGATTCCTTAATTTTTCCTTTTCGGACAACATTTTTAATAGGGTCTTATTGAACCATGGCGGATAAGCGGATTTGTTAAGCGTAGCCCTGGGCACGAAATCATCTTTTATGTGATTTAAAATTTTGTAGTCATTTCGTTCACAGTCGTGCAGTCGTCAAAGAGCAGGTTCCAATCGTTCTTTATTATTTCAGCGGAAATAGACTCATAGTTAGCCTTGTCATAGTTGAAGTTAATTAAAGGATTTGGACGCAAGTATCTTGGTTCTAATCCAGATAGTGTGCATAGCAATGGGGGGTGTTTGGGATCGAGTCCTTAGGATTGAATCTTGGAGATCGGTCACTTTAATGTCGCAAATTGTACTTATAACAAGATCCAGGGTCCTATTGTCTTCGTTACGTAGCAGATTAAACTGCGAAGTATTTGAAAAAGCCATAAAGTCAACAAGTGTATTTCCTAAAGTGTTATCATAGTTGGAGGGAACCAAGGCACTCGTGTTTTGATCTTTAGACCAGTGTATGAATGGTAGATTAAAGTCTCCAAGTATGATAATTTCGTCAGCGTGTGTTATAAAGTTAAAACCATTATTTAGGAACGTACTCAAAGTGTCGCGTTTGACAGGCGGCGGGATATACACAGCACATATGGCGATTTTTTTTGTTTTGTGGCCTATTGGCAGTTGTATCATGGTCCAAAGATCTTCACAGTTGCTTTCCCAAGTTTCTAGTCGAATCGATTGAAGTTTTTTAGAGATAGCAACCAATATTCCCCCGCCGTCCCATTTTTGGTAGCTATTCACGCTTGATCGATCTCGACGATATACAATATAACGTGAATCGATGAATTCCCCATTTCTTATACTCTGATTTAGCCAAGTTTCAGCGAGGACCAAGACATCATATGAACATTGAAGAATATTATAATAAATATTACTTGTTTTAGTCCTCATACCGCGCACGTTTTGGTAATATAAGGTAGCCATTTATATTGTATTAACACAGTAACATTATCAATTGAAAAAGAACTAATGTCCACGATTATCTGAGTGCCTCACCATCATGTCTAGACTATCTAAATTGCGAATTTGGTGTGCTTGCGAGTGTTCGTCTTTTCTGACGTAAATGCGTCCGTCACGAACACACACAAACTTGAAGCCAGCGTCTTTTGCCTTCTTCCTAGTAGCTGCGTGAAGAGATTCATTAGACGGGCTCGGATGTCAGACACGTAGATAGGTAATCGACTGCTGCCTATGCCCAAGTGCTGAGAGTTCAACTTATCGCGGGGGTTTGTTTTATTGAACTTTTGGACTGCCGCGAGGAAACTGTCGCGTAGAGTGCGCGTGCGCAGCTTCACAACTAACGACCGAGGACGGTCCGATCGGACGGTCTTTATTTAGTTTAGCTACTCTGGTGGCATGAACAATATCTGTTTCCGTTAGGGTATAGTCCACCTTGCTTGCAATTTGTACAGCGGTTTTTAAAACATTTTCGGCACGGTTCTCGGGGACGCCGTTTATTTCCACATTGCACTCACGCAAATGCTGTTCCAGTGCATTCATTCTGGTGTAGACTTCTGTCTCAATCCTTTAAACTCTCGTTTCAAGAGAAGAGTTATTCTTCTTAAGGTTTTCAATCTGGAGGGTTTTATCGTCCAAGTCTTTCTTCAACTCCTCGTAACACGTGTTAAAAAATGACAGCGATTGCTCAAACGAGGACACCTTGTCACTAATATTCTTTAGTTCGATCATCGTGGACCTAAGGGCGTTTTGTAATTCCTCCCGTATGACGTCGCGCAAGCTCTCTTTTGTATCGCAAATGCTCTCTGTTGCATCTAGATTACTATCCAATTGCTCGTCAGATGACTTACGACGTGGTTTTGGTCTTGAACTGCGTGTCGTTATGTTAATGGAGTCTTGCGCTGATTTGGCGGCGCCACGAACAGGAGTATTTGTGTTGTCGGATTTTGGGTCTACTCCGACATGCAGGACACCTCCAATTCTGTTTCCTTTCTTGGCTGAGCGTATTACAGCCCTTTCACACGGCAGTCCAGTTTTGCAGGATCGGCTTTTTACGGTATCCTGCTAAACTGGACGCTGTGTTCACATGGCAGTTCAGTTTTGCAGGATTCAGTAAAAAGCTGGTCCCGCAAAACTAGACTGCCATATGAACATGGTTGCATCCTGTATTTTTACCATTCCTACGCCGGTTATCAGGTGAAATGGACGTGAATACTTTCTTAATTTTCTATTGGTATTATCGGCGTCGGCAGCGAAATAGAAGATTATGGGTTCATCCTATTTTGACACAACGTTTGAATTTGGGTATTTTTCGGAATCTTATGAGCGATTTGAGAAGAGATGAGTCAACATTTTTCAATTATTTTAGAATGCGTATGACCACATTTGACGATCTTTTAAAAAGGGTGAATGAAGATTTAAAAAAACATGATACAAATATGAGAAAAAGCATCACACCTGAAGAAAAGTTAGCAATATGTTTAAGGTAAGAATGAAACTCATACTTAAAGTTTAATATTTATTACCAAACATAATAAGTAATGTAAGTAAGTATGATATTTTCACATGATAATCGTTAATATTAATTAAATATTAGTGAAATCCGGAAAATCAGAGCTCTGCGATTCAACTGATTGTGCCGATGGCGATGACTGAACTCTGTAATGCGGTGTGAAATAACGTGCTGATTGAAAGTAGTTATTAGAAGTAGATTGTTGTTGAGAGGACCATCGGTCAAAGTTGGGGCTTTTATATATTTTGCAACAAACTTATAACACCTGCTTGAAACTGTAATATTTGATCATCGTTGAGTGAAGCTAGTGTAGGAAGTAAACTTTTAAAAAATGACAAGTTACGATCTTCTTTCTGCGTATTCGGCTGACTTTTCATCTGGTGATCAATAAAAGTCGCCATTTTTTGATCCATTACAGAAATCCTCTGCCTTGGTAGTACACTTCTCTTAAGTCGTTTAGCACCACCTGCGGAATTTTCTTGTCCTGGACTTCCATGTCCGATAGTAGGTTCATTTTCACTTACTTCATTTTGGATAGGATTTTCCGTATCACCCTCTTCAATATATGTACCTTTGTTACCGCCACTGTGTTTCAGCCGGATCCATATTTTTTTTTAAAAACAAAAACTGATCGTGATAACAGTATTTTTTGGTATTAACTGCTGCAGATCCAGATTTATTTATTTTCTTTTTCGCATTTAAACTACTCTTCCAGCTGTCTCTTATCTGATTCCATTTTTTAACAAACATTTTAGCTGAAAAATAAAACATAAATTATGAATAAGCGCGGAGAAAGAACCATCAACAGCCTCCAGTATTAGGTATTCTGCTATTTGTTAAACATGTGTTTTGTAATAACACTACTTATGTTTTCAATTTGCAGGTACTTGGCATCTGGGTGTTCATACATGGATTTACATTACACATATCGAGTGGGAGTCTCAACAATCAACTCAATAATAATAGAAGTAACAAATGTCATATGGAATAATTTGCAACAGGAGTTTATGAAATTGCCCGACACAAAATATGAGTGGGAACAAATTGCTGACGCATTTTATAATAAAGCTAATTTTCCTCACTGCATTGGTGCAGTTGATGGGAAACACATAAGAATGAAGAAACCAAGTCACAGTGGTTCTATGTACATGAATTACAAGTTTTTTTTTTTCCATTGTATTGCTAGCGGTAGTGGATTCGAATTATAGATTCACCCATATCAGCGTAGGCTCTTATGGCAAAGAATGTGACTCCTCTATATTCAAAGAAAGTACTTTCTGGAAAAGATTAAATGATGGCAGTTTAGATTTACCAGAAGCTCGTCCTCTCTCTACAGGTTTGGAATCACGTGTTCCATTTGTGATAGTGGGTGATGAAGCATTTGGTTTGCATTATAATCTGTTGAGACCCTATGGAGGAACTCATTTATATAAAAATAAAAGGATATTTAACTATCGATTCACAAGAGCCAGACGTTATGTGTAGTGCGCGTTTGGAATATTGGCAAATAAATGGCGAATATTTCATCGTCCATTGGACGTAAGCACCAGTACAGCTATCTCGTTAGTTAAAACTTGCGCTGTGCTTCATAACTATATCATGCACAATGAAAGTTCATATGCGAACATTGACAGCAACGATTCAACGATATCTTTGGAAATCGTACGTAATGAGCCAAATACACGAGGTAGACGCTGTGCTAACACAATACGAACAGAGTTCACAAACTCTCTTGGTTGAGATATCTGCCTGTTTGTGTTGGTTTCCGATAAACAGAGTGCGCTAGGGTACCATCAGATCTCACCATAAGTTTGACATCCAGAAAGGCCAGGCTTCGTTTCATCTCGAGCTCGTAGGTGAACTTGATATTCGGGTGTAAAGAATTCAAGTATGTGAGAAAACTCTTCACATTTTGCTGATTACATTTCATAACACAGAAAACATCGTCGACGTATCTCTTCCATATTATAACTGTCGACAAATCTATGAGTTCTTATATATGTTCCATCCAGATATTGACCATGACTGGTGCCACAGGACTGCCCATGGCGACGCCATCTATCTGGAGATAGTCATTACCGTGATATAAAAAGTAACTGCCGTCTAAGCAATTTCTCAAGAGAACCATGTAATTTTCAGGTAGGTCATGCTCACTCAACCTTCTCTGATATCCTCAAGACATTCCTTGACTGGAACACTGGTAAAAAGAGACTGGAAATCAAAACTAACCATAATGTCCTCAGGCTCCATGTGAATGTCCTTGATTATGTCTACAAAATGGCGGGAATCTTTTACAAACGACGATGTCTTACCCACTAAAGGCTGCAGTACTCCAGCAACATACTTTGCAAGATAGTATGTAGGTGCATCAATCTGACTTACAATAGGGCGCAGTGGTACGTCAGCTCTGTGTACTTTCGGCAAGCCATATAGCTTGGGTGGTTAAACAATCTTCGGCTTGATTAGCTTTTCAAATTCGTCCTTTGTAAATAAATCTTTGTAGTCCCTGATTACTGCGCGTATGCGACGAGTTACTCTGGCAGTTGGATCATATGAGACCTGTTTATACAGCTTAGCATCTGTTAATAAATTCTGTATCTTGGAAGCATAATCTACTAAATTTAATACTACCGTGGCATTCCCCTTATCCGCTTTAAGAACCAGGATGTCCTTATTTTGGCGGAGATTACGTAGCGCCTCTCTCTCTTCAATGGTGAGGTTAGTCTTTGGTGGCCGGGCTTTCCTAAGTATAATTGCAACATCCTGTCTAAGAGCATCTGCGTCATCGGACGGCACCTTGTTACGAATTATAGTTTCTTCTACGCTGCTTATAATATTTTCATAGGGGATGTGCTTAGGCGTTAATACGAAATTTAGGCCTTTTTCCAAAACACTTACAGATGCGTCATCCAATGGAGTGTTTGACAAATTTATAACCGTATTATTCTTAGGTGAGGGTAGTTCGTTTGATGGTGATGAATATTCCCGACCAGTAGTAAGCTTAACAATAAATAAATACGTATTTTAGGATTATTGGAAATTCCACCCCTAAGGCATAAAAAAAGGAGTGAAAGTTTGTATGAAAATCCGTAATTTTTTAAGACAAACGCATGAAAATTGGTATTTGGCCTTTCAGTTAGAAATAAATAAATACGTATTTTAGGATTTTTGGAAATTTCACCCCTAAAGGGTAAAATAGGGGATGAAAATTTGTATGAAAATCCGTCATTTTTGAAGTTAAATCTGTTAAAATAGGTAGCAGTGCTCAAAAGCTATCGTTTTGAATTTTAGATTGTTATGTATGTGTAATAGCTCTAATGTGTGCGGGCTGTGCCCCGCCCCGTTCCCGTATATTCGAAATTAAACGGAGTGCGCATCTAACCACCGAGTTTGATTGTTGTGTTTCCCCCCGCCACCCTCCGCGCTCCGGGCTAGTTTTGTGCAAAAATGTCTTCAGGAGCAACGTTGGGGGTGTTGCCATGTTTTAATCATGTTACGAACGATTGGAACAGTTTTAAATACACGAATACCACAGAGGCTTATTGCTAACGAGATCAACGACATAACGGACAAAAGCAAGGTGAAGCGGCGGGCAATCATTTTGAGTGCACTCAGTGAGTCGACTTTTAAGTTGGCAAATGATTTCGCGGTGCCTGATAAAATAGAAAATGTGGAGTACGACAAGATTTTGCAACTCTTGGACAACCACTGTACCCCAAAGCGGTTCGGATTTGCAGAAAAGTGTTCGTTTTACTCCGCTGTTCAACGGTCAGGCGAGACGCCTACCCAATGAGTGGCAAGAATTAGAGGATTAGCGTCATACTGCGGCTTCAAAAGTTTGGAAGAGGCTCTGATCGACAAGTTCATAATGGGCATGGCAGCGGGACACGAGCGTGATAAGCTATTTGCGCAGGATCAGCGTGAATTAACGTTGGCAAAGGCGGTTGACATGGCGGAGAGCGTGCAGAGTGCGCGCCAAGCTTCTGCGGGAGCGGGGGCGGCTTGCGCTGCCGCCGCAGCCACGGCTGACAGCGCGGGAGACGTGTTCGTTGCAGCCAAAGTGAAGTGCAGTGTGTGTGGTTATCATAACCATAAAGCCGATTAGTGTTGATTCAAAAATTATAAATGTAAAAAGTGTAATCTTAAAGGGCATTTACGGAAAATGTGTAATAGTAATAACAGAGTAAATTACTTGGCGGAGGTGGATGCAGGAGACGATGGTATGTACATCTATAATATTCGCTGCGATAGGGAGAGGCCAATGACCCAGCGTGTTTGTCGGTGGTGTGTTTTTGGAGTTTCTAATTGATAGCGGTTCAGCAGTCATTCTAATTTCTCAGGGTACTTATGAAAAACATTTTAGCAAGATACCATTATCACCCACAGATAAAAAGTTGATAAGTTACACAAGGGATAGTAATATTACTAGTGGGGTATTAAATACATATGTTTTGTACAACAGCATGACCCGATCAATCGAGTTATATGTGGTAATGAATAGTAGTGTATCGCTCTTAGGTCGAGATTTTATCCATCTTTTTGATTTACAACTTGCCCCTGCCGTAAACGCAGTATTTTTAAAAGACAATTTAACAGCTAACGAGCTAATTTCTATGTTCCCGAGCGTGTTTTCGTATAAGTTAGGGACATTTAATAAATATTTGGTTGATCTACGGGTCAAGCCGGACGCTAAGCCCATTTATTTCAAGGCCAGGCAGGTACCTTTTGCACTTCGCGAAAAAATGGACAGGGAAATAGATCGATTGGTTGAGTTAGGTATTTTAAGACCGACTGAGTATTCTGAATACGCTTCTCCTATAGTACCAGTTTTAAAAAAGATGGCAGTCTTAGACTGTGCGCCGATTATTCAATAACACTAAATAAACAACTTATACAATATAACAACGTTATAGATAAATATCCCTTACCGACGGTTGGGGAACTGTTTTCAAGGTTATATGGGGGGGTTCAGTTCAGCAAAATAGACCTATCAATGGCCTATAATCAATTTTGCTTGAGTGAGGCCTCTCAGGGCCTTACGACCATCAACACGCATCGCGGCTTATTTCAATTTACTAAACTTGGTGAGGCGTGTAAATAGCCCGTTCACCACGCGGGGATCTTAATCGTAAGGAGGATCTGAATTCTATGATCCAGGGTATGAGGTGAATGTGTATATATATATATATATTGCAATGTGAGGGTAGGTATACAATAACCAACCAACTGACCCAACCCACCTGGACCCCCAAGGATGACGATAGCAAATCACCACCCTACGTAAGTGAGGACCCACGTACCTGCAACCCTGACCAGGGCACCAGACGGTATACCGCTGCGGACTGCTGGAGCACGTGATATGGAGGCCGGCGTGGCGTGGCGAAGATTAAAGTCCAGAAGATACTTCACTTATTATGTTCCAATGTTCAAAAACACATGCACAGTTCACATAAATGTAATTGAAGGAAAAGTATTTAGATTATATGCAAGCACACACAATTTCGACTGTCTCAGTCGACAGCTTACGCGCCAAGAGGCATCAGAGCGCGTGATGCATCTCCGCCGGTTTATGTCACCGAAACAAAGCGACGTGATTGGTGTGATCCCATAGCCAATGAATGCAAGCGTGGGAACCAAAACATACGAAGATGGCGTCAATTGCTAGGCCACACTCAGGAGCCCACCAAATCGAGTCAATTGGCAGACTTTTATTACACACCCAATCGTATGTTATATGTAAATATATAAAATAATATGAAAAATTATAAATTAATTGTATAATGAAATATGTAATGAAACCTATGCAAAGGTGTGCCTAACCAAAACTTGTATTCGGATTATCGTCGGCGCCAGCTATTTTTCAGCGCGCTATGGATTGCGTATTGACTGGTCTCGAAGGAGTAGTCAGTTTTCTGGATGATGTTTTAGTGACGGGAACAGACCGAAAGCTGCATAGACAACGGTTGATTGCAGTTTTGTAACGGTTAAAAGACGCCGGGTTGACCGTTCACGCTAACAAGTGCGAGTTTGTTAAAGACGAAATATGTTATTTAGGTCACATAATAGATAAGCACGGCATCAGGAAATCACCCGATAAAGTGACGGCAGTGTTTAAAGCGCCTAAGCCACAAAACGTCGCGCAACTGCAATCGTTTTTAGGCTTGACAAATTATTACCGTAATTTTTTACCGGAGGCATCATCTATACTTAGCCCTTTGTACGAGTTGTTACATAAGAATGTTAAATGGAATTGGTCATCGGTCCATGATGACGCATTTGATAAAATTAAAGAAATCATGGCATAAATAATTTTAACAGTGGACGCGTCACCCACGGGGCTAGCGGCTACATTATCGTAGATAGGTAGTGATGGAACGAAAGGCCACTCTTACGCGTCGCGCGTTCTCTCAGCCGCAGAGAAAAAATACTTGCAAATACAAAGAGAGGCGACGGCCATTGTTTTTGGAGTTCGACGATTTCATCAATATCTATACGGTCGAGCTGCACCCTTTGTGTTGCGTACCGATCATAAACCGCTCCTTACTATTTTCGGCCCCCATCGTGGCATACCGGAGGTGTCTGCGAACAGACTCCAAGGCTATGCGATTTTCTTATCGGCGTATAACTATATAATATAATATATACGTAGTAAGGATAACAGCGCGGATTTTTTTTCGCGCGCATGGATATCGCCGTGCGTGGCGGAGCTTGGCGAGGCGAGCGAGGCGTTTAGCGGAAACGGTACCGAAGAAGACCGAGCGGTATATGTAAATTTCATGTTACAAGGCGACAGGCCCGTGACGTCAAGTCAGCTGCGCCGCGAAACTGACCGCGATCCCATATTGGCCAAGGTCAAACATTATATAACAGTTGGGAGGCCAAGGAAAGAGACAGATCAACTTTTGAAACCCTATCATTGCTGCCGGGTACAGTTGTCAATTGAAAATAGTTTTATAATGCGTGGACATAATGTGGTTATACCAGAAATGTTAAGAGAAACCATTTGTAATGAATTACACAGCTCTCATTCGGTGTCGTAAAAATGAAGGCCCTTGCGTGGCAATGGTTTTTGCTCCCCGGCATAGACGAGGGGCTGGAGCGGCTGGCGGCGGGGTCCGCGGTGTGCGCGGCGCTGCGGCCGGGCCGCCGCGCGCGCCGCTCGCGCCCTGGCCGCTTCCGCCCTGGCCGCTCCCGCCCCATGCTTTCTATCGCATACATCTCGATTTTTTGGGCCCTCTACAGAATCAGATGTTTTTAATTATAGTAGACGCCTACAGTAAATGGGTAGAATGTTATTCAATGGCAGCGTCGTATGGTTCTAAAGCAGTAATTACTAAGCTCTGTGATTTTATGTCAAGAGTTGGTGTTCCTAATACCTTAGTGAGAGATAATGGTACCTCCTTTACGTCCGCGGAATTTCAAAATTTTTGTACATTAAATGGAATTAATCACGTTTTTTCACCCGGCTAGTAATGGCCAGGCGAAAAGCATGGTTAAAGTGGTAAAAAAATTATTCTCTTCATTCTCTTCCACTCAACTTTATCAAACGCTTTCTCTAGGTCCACAAAAGCAACATGTGTGTTCAGTCCTAGGTCCATTCTTCTATCCAGTATAAGTCTTAATGCTAAAATTGCTTCTCTTGTACCCTTCTCTTACCTAAATCCGTATTGGTCCCTACTTAAGTTGTTTTCTATTTTACTTCTAATCCTATTTTGTATTATTTTGAGAATTATTTTGGAAGCATGTGAAATTAAACTTAACGTTCTGTGTTCTTCACACTTTTTTGTGCTCGCGTTCTGCGGCAATGTTACTGTTTTAGTTATTTTAAAATCGTTTGGTATCTCTCCTGTGTTATACATAGTTTGAATAAGATTACAAATTTCATCTAGTAATTGCGTATTGTTTGAGTATTTTACGAGTTCTATATAGATTCTATTATCTCCAGCTGCTTTACAGTTCTTTATACATTTTATAGCTGTTTCGAATTCTTCCCGTATTATATCCGGTCCCAGTCTATCTGTTTCTTCTGAAATTTCATCCTCTATATCCGCCTCTGTTAATCCCTCTCCTTTATATACATTTTCTATATATCTTGTCCATCTTTGTAATATTTCCTTATTATCAGTTAGTATTTTATTGTTCTCATTCAGTATAGCTGTTGACTTGGTTTTCTTATTCTTATCATTACTTAATCTCTTAACCATGTTGTACGCAACATCTAATTTTCCTTTTTTCATATAATAGTCTATAGTGTCACAATCTCTTTCTATTTCTTTATCTTTTTGTTGTCTACACTTGAGTGTTATCCTGTTTGTTAGTTTGCGATATTCTTCTACACTATTGTCATCATCTTTGTTACGATACTTCCTTCTTTCAAGCATTAAATCTATTATTACTGTATTTAACCATTTCTTTCTAGGTTTCAATTTCTCTTTCTGAAAACATTATTCTGCACTTAATTTTATAATATCCTTAATATTGCACCATTTATCATTTAAGCTATAATTATATTTTACTTTATTTTTCTTGTAAATATCTATTTTTTCCTTTAATTTATTGTTATATTGCACTCTATCTTTAGTCACAAGTAAAAGGACAAAATTTTGTCAGAAGGTCTATTACTATGTGTGTAATTATTATGTCGAATCAAAACGACACGCGACAAAATTGGATTTTATAATACACTGTGCTTACACAAGATGGCTTAGGTGCACACTCTGTTCTGAAAGTATTTACAAAAGGTGTACGTACACCCTTTTAAGTTGGGAAATGTCAAGCTTAAATGAAAATATACAAGATAATATTCTTGTACAGTACAAGTGCCTGGTACAATGTTCCTAACCTTAGTGGTATAAAATAATAATAACAATACTTTCTATTCTACATTCTTCTATTATATTCTATTCTACATCTATTCTACAGAATTAGATGAAATAATAACGAAACGTTATTGACTCTCGTTTCTTCTCTCCGTGGTGAAAACTGGACTGTATCATCGTTTTGAAGCATTGCTTAATGGATGTTGAGACTGATTTAAGACACGAACCTTAGCCTTGAAGCACACATTAACCTACTTACTGGCAGAGTTCACAAATTTCAAATCAGAAGTTGTCCGACCACGGGCATGGCTGGTTGTGCTGCCTTAAACTTCCATTGTTGCGAGACTTGTGAGGTAATATACACTGTATGATAATTACTCTTTGTGTATAACGTATCTTTTACGTCGCACGTCTTTGTTTTTTTTGTATTAGATCGTTAAGTTGTGGTTTACGCATGTCCTTTTCATATGGTCTATATATGCTTTTCTACTAACCGGGATTCCATTTTGCCTTCTTGTCATTAGTTGTAGTGGCAGGAATAATTAGTTTGTTGTGGTACGGAGCATTATTATCGATAGCCACCACCGAGTGAGGGTTCGAATTTGGAATCAGTTTGGGCCGTAACCATTTCTCTTAGTTTATGAAATAATTTAATCATGATAGTCTCCGCTTTTGCTTTGAACATTGGTGCCGCGTTCGGAACAAATTCTGCTTCTGACCCAATTTTTGCCATAACTATCCAGCATCCGCTAACCTTTTGAGAAATTAAGCGAACTTACCTCAGGTGAAGTTCTATTTCAATTTTACGTTACTAAGTTCACCATCATGGACACTTTGTAGCAGCATGGAATGTTGCCTTGACTTCATAATCTTCAAAAAATCTTTAAAAAATATACGCTTGCATCCTCCTTACTCTGTGGTCACTCCTCAATCTTCACTAGTTTGAAGCTAATCGCGATCAACCCTAAAACATGGGGTAATTATAACCTTAATAAGGGTTAGCCGGTAAGGGTGGGCCGGTCCATGAAGGTGTACTTCGTAAATTTAAAATAGAACTTCACTTAAGGTAAGTTCGTTTAATTTCTCAATTTTACTTATTCACCATCATGGACACTTTGCAGATGTTGCAAGGGTTGAGAGTGAATAATCTGATTGATTAATTAATGTAATCAATAAATCAATTTAAATAGTGCCAGTTTTACATAACAATAAAACTTGTATTATTGAGCAGAGACGATGCACAGCATCTGGGAGAGAGCGTTGTATACTTCCCTTTGTAATTCGTCCAATCGCAGCGACTTCCGGTGCCGAGAGCGCCTATTGGTTGCGATCTTTAATTCTCTTATAATTAAATAACGACGGACCCGAAGGGCGTTTTTAAAAGTCAAATTAAAATTAATTAGAAGACTTTATTCTTCGACCGAAGCTTACAGACTAACAATACAATTTCAAAGTAGCCAGGAGCACACAGGATGCTGGCACAGCAAATCTCCCGGTGGTCTAGTCCGGCGATCTTATTCTAAGAAGCTAACTGTGTGGGCGTGTGTTGATAACCATGGTGTTCCCTGGTGGTCCACCTGACATAACTCCTCCGTCCGCGAGTTCGAGATTATCCTGGGGATTATCTCGAGAAATCATATTCCTCACACATTGTGCTTTACAATTTTTGAGTTTAAATGTAAAAGTTACAACTAACAATATAAAAAGTATCCAAAGTATAAGAGTTGCTATATTATAGACGTCGAAACCTTGGTAATCACTAACACTGTTAATTGCCCTTACACTTTCACTTTTGTGCAATAGATAATTTAAGAACTGGACATCTGCAACATCTATGCCTTTCAGATTAACGGGTTTGCTGTTGAAGGCATGGGAGTTAAGTAATGTTGGTAGCTGTATTATGGGTAATCTCTCGTACACTACATCTTTCCCTGAATTTTGGAGTCCTTTCAGATTTATATCCAGTACTTTAATTTGGCAATCATCATCTATGGTTATCAGGTAAGTACCACGAATTGATTGATTCCTGTAGTATTTTATTACTACACTGTTTGGTAACAAATGTTTCATTTCTAGTGTAAATTACCCAGCGGTTTGGTTGTATATTATAGATGCTTATATCATCAATGATCACAGGAATGGGGTGGCAGCTAGAGGCATTTCTGGACAATTGTAGAAGCTCATTAATGCAGTCATCTTGCAACAGTACTGAAAATTCATTTTCAACACACAGGAAACGGTCTTCATCAATTTCGGGGCAAGCCTGGGAAAGCGATTTCGTTTTCGACCCCTTCACAAGGATATTTTCACATGGGTATTTAGGAAGGATAAGAGTCGTCTGGCCATTGTTAATGTCAGTGATCGGCAATGGTATTAGTTTAAAGTAATTATAAATTTCGTCTCTTATTAAAGGAACACGCATAATAATTTTTATCTGATTCTGCTTGATATAACCCTGTATTTCTATACACTGTTCTAATTTAATTAAGTTATCAAAATTAACAGGAAATGGTAGTTTACTATGCTTCTCTATTTCTTCTAATAATAAAATAAGTTCCTCTACGTCGACAATTGATTGGTGCAATACTTTAACTTTACTAAAAGCAACAGCAGTTTCAATTTCATAGAGTATTTGGAAATTATTAGAAAATGAATTATAGACCTTACAATGTTTTGAAAGGATCTTGTTTCATTGATATAACTATCAATTTTTCTGAGGCTATTTTCAACTGTAATAAAGTTCCTTCGAGTAGAGTTCGCTACATTCGTAAGTGTACCCACCATTTCGGCGACAATAGTAATTTTATTAGCAATGGCATCCTGTCTTGATTTCAAATTATTCATCATCTTTTCATACATAATTGCGTCGTCATTATCCATATTACCGGTTATAGATTTTATCAGTGAACCAATAGGGTTTAAAAGACCACGCTTGACTCTCGGTGAAGGAATTAATTGCTTACACTTGTCTAAAACTGTGTTCATTATATAATCTGTTTGCTCTTCTATGTTAGCTATACCTGATACTATAATATCTTTATGTAACTCTTCTTTAAGTGATACATATCTCTTAATATTTAAATCTAACTCGTTATATACTAATTCTAAAACTAAAATCTTAATAATAGTCCATTTAGAATAGCTAACGTATGCTTGTCCTTCCCGAACAGGTAACAACCCTTTTCTTGTCAATCGGGTGCACTTGAAGAGCCTGGCCTAGGATCACTAGGCCGACCAGAAGTATTAATCTGTGGAGGGCGTTTAATATCTTTAATTGGAACTTTCGTAGCACGGGTACCTACATTTACTGGCACAACATTTCTACGAATGGCTCCGGTCACATGAGCTCTCTGATAACGCGGCTTATCTTTGCTACGCCTAGTGTTAACACCTCTAATAAATACGGTGTCACCTGTATCTATATCAAAACTGGTCTCACCACCTCGTCTTTCTACCACGGTTTGTTTCTTACATATGAGTTTGTCTGTCAAATATTCATACAATCGTTTCGTTCGTCTGGCATGCTCTTTAACTAATTGTTGTGTATACTGTAAATCAAAGTTTAAATTTTAAATGCATCATTGGCGTCTGTGTGACCGAATACTGTTTCGAAAGATGATAAACCTGTCGAAGAATGTATGGTATTATTATAGGACATAAGCGCGTATGTCATGACAGATGCAGCGTCTGTAATTTTGTGTTCGTATTTTGCGATACGATATATCTCTATTAATGTAGAATGGAGTCGTTCAATTAGTCCCATAGAGTTGGGATTATGAGGGGTGCCTATATGCATATTAATTTTATAAAATGACAACATTTCTTTCAATAAGGTATTGTTGAATTCCGTACCGGGGTCTGAGCTGACTCTATCTGGGATACCGTAAGTAGAGAAATACTTAATTAGTGCTCTCACTAATTCAGGCGTGGATCGGTAATTTATTTCTATGGCCTGGCCCAGCTTGCTAAAGGCATCTATAATAGTAAGGTATGTTTTACCTTCAATTGTAAAAGTATCAATAAAAATTTCTTGAAAAGGTTTAGTTTGCGTCTGTGACAGTTGCAACTCGGGCTTTAAGGGTCTGCGATAATATTTCATACGTTTGCATACTTCGCATGCATTGATTACACTGCTAACAGTTTCATTCATATTATTCCAAAAATATGTACGCTTAAAGCGGACCAATGTTTCTTTTATCCCTCAGTGGCTATTCTTTCCCATGTGATAATTAATTACTATATTACGCTGTTCGTCTTCGTTATCTATATACTCTATCCTTTTAGTACATTCGTATAACCTAACCGTACCTCTCTTAAAGAGTGCTGTAGTGGCATTTGAAAATTGAATGCGATGAATTTCGTTATCAAAATAAAAGAAATATTTAATTTTAGGTCGTATGTATTGCAAAAGGATTTTTTTTACAAGGTCTATATTATCATTGTAAGTGAACCTTTAATATATTTTGAGACGCTCTTGTTTCTTTCTTAACAGACAATTCTTTTCTATTCCAGGTATGAACGAGTATTTCATTTGGTTTGGTATCTATAGCTTCTTGGAGTATAAGTATAATTTCTGTATCTAAATCTTGGGCTGAGTGAGCAGTTTCAGGATCGCTACTAAACTTCTCAGAAGCCGATGCAGTACTACTGTCTATCTCTACTGTGGTATTAGAATGCGTAGAATGTCGATCACCAATTGAATTAGCGCTCAAGGTTTTCTCTGAGTCTGGTGAATCTACAGATAATGGTTGCTTACCAGATTGAGTTCGATTTTGTTTGACAATTTTATATACAACTTCTTGTAAATCGCGTTGAAGTCTCTGTTCCCTCTCATCTACATTGACTTGCGTTGATTCGTTATCTTTTTCACCAAGAACGTTAACCTTAATGCGTGACAACGCATCAGCGTTAGTATTCTGCTTACCGTTCTTATATATTACATCGTAATCGAATTCTGCAAGACGTAATTTCCACCGCGTGATTTTACTGTTTGGTTCGTCCATAGACTTTAACCATGCCAACGGCCTATGGTCCGTATATATTGTAAACCTTTTTCCGTACAGATAAGGACGGAAATGCTTTACCGCCCAAAAATCATAAATTTCTTTCTCTATAGTACTATAGCGTGTCTCAGGTTCGTTTAAAGTCCTACTTGCGAATGCAACAGGTTTGTCACTACCAATCTGGCCTTGTGATAGAACCGCGCCTATCGCATAATTTGAAGCATCAGTTGTAAGTACAAACGGTTTTGAAAAATCGGGGAATTGTAACAGTGGGGCACTCCTTAAAAGCTCTTTACATCTTTCAAACGCATCTATACAAGGTGTAACCAGAATGTGGTATGTATCTGAAACTATACTAAAGTACCCATGATTACGAACAACTTTTCTATATACGACGTTCCCCAAAAGTCAATAGTTTTTGAGTTATAAGTGTCTAAAGATATCATGACAAATAAGCTAACGCAACCCTATCATCAGCTGTGTTTCATATTTGGGGTAATGACCGCAACTGCAAAATGCACATACATACAAAAGGCACCGCCGCACGCGCCTACTAGCCTACGCGGCTCTTTTGGCGCCTGTCCTTTGATTAATTCGTTTTACCGCCATTGCATAAAACCTAAAATATTTTTTGTAGGCAAAATTAATTTCTATCATGGGCTTCAGTTCAGTCGCTCTAAGCAGCTAAAGGCATTCGGGTGTTTATGTCGCTAATTTACAAACGTGGTTCGTGTGTTTTTGTTCGGATTATTGTAGTTATTGTTATTAATCATTCTGTTATTGTTATTGCTTATTGTATTGTTTTGTGTTAAAAATGTCGACGGAGACCTACATCAATCAGGAGGACTATTATGTTGTGCATTGGTAGATTTGCGATGGATGTAGGTACTACGTTTGAGAGCATCGGGGGCTCTCCGCAAGTGTTTCGAGACGTGATAAAATCTGTTCATCGACCGACGTGCCGCTTTATGCATCGAGCGAGAAGTGCGACATATGAACCCTTCTTGTAGTTCTTGTTGGTAGCAGCTCGCAGCAACCGTCGCTTTGACGTCACGACGGTTGCGAGTGCGCCAGCCCTTGCCCTTGAAGATTCGAACCCACGTACTCAAACAGTTCGTAATAGTGTAATAGAATCCAACTGCTTCGTGTTTTACAATTTCCAATTACTAACCTTCTTTAAGTGTCCTTCCCTACGGAAAACGATTAATTCTTAAAGTGAACAAATACGTGACATGTCCAATCAAATAAAGCAACCATTAGAACAGGTAAGTTTTAGATAATTTAAAATCAAACAAATAGGTAGACGTAAATGGATGCACAATCCACTGTTACTGAGTAGGTTAATTTCAGCGGGTGCGGCACGTGTAAGGCGCTTTGTAGTTTACCGCCTGCCGCCGCGCGCCTCATTCATCGAAAATGCATAGCTATAGCTCATGAGGGTTGCTACTATTTTGAAATAAATTGCATAAGTTAATTTTAGTATGAAATTAAAAATATACGATCTCCGAGTCGGGACGTCGGCTGTGTAACAATCACAGGTGATACTTTGTATTGCCTAAATATCAGGACTCCCTTTCCGATAAACCTTGTATACTCCTGGGTAATCTCAATTTTGTTGCGCTTCTTTAGGCATGCTGTCAAGGGCTTGGTGATTTTAGCAAAGTCTTTTATAAACTTTCTATAATATCCCACTAGGCCCAGAAAGGATTTTATTTCTGTGGCTGTGCGAGGTAACGGAAAGTTTAATACTGCTTTGAATTTATCATTATTGGGCTTCAGGCCCTCTTTAGTAATTGTGTGACCTAAATAGAGGACTTCCTTCCTCAGAAACCCACATTTATCTAAGGTAACTTTCAAATTAGTTTCTCGAAGTCGATCAAAAATTTTACGAAGTTTAGAGATGTGTTCAGCAAGACTACTAGAGTACACTATGATGTCATCAAGGTATACTAAGCAATGTATGCCCTGAAGACCTCGTAGCACGTTATCCATAGCCCTTTGAAATGTAGCGGGGGCTGTTTTCAAACTCAAAGTGGCCGCCTTGTGTAGTGAATGCGGTTTTCGGTACGTGTGTGGGGCTAATTTCAATTTGGTGATAGCCGGAAGCCAGATCTAAAGTACTAAAATATACTGATTTGCCTAGCTTATCAAAAAGGTCGCTGATGTTGGCAACGGGTATTTATCGTCGACTGTTATTTCGTTCAAACGACGATAGTCTATAACCATTCTGTACTTTATTTCACCTGTCGCATCTAACTTTTTAGGGACTAAGTGGACTGGAGCACTCCAAGGTGAGTGCGACTTCTTATTATTGATTATTCTCTAAGAGTTTATTGACTTGATTTTTGATCTCTTCATTTTGCGAATGTGGGTGGCGGTACGGCTTAACATAAATTGGGTTTTCGTTAACTGTACGTATGACGTGCTTAACTTGGTTTGTAAATGAAAGAGGGATTTTGTGACAGTGAAATATATCACGATATTCAAAGCATAAAGAAGAAATACACCTACGTTCTTCTTCATTGGTATGATCTAATCTTAATTTCGACAAGTTGTTTCTTAAGGCTTCATCAATCTCAATATTATCTGTTGCTGTATTTAATTCACATATTTCGCTGTCAAATACTGTTACTTCAAATGGTTCTCTAAACGTTATCACTGCTTTCTCATTTGATATATTTTGTATAACCGTGTCAGCGAAGAAATTTTCACATTTAACTAATGCAGCTGGTATACGAACTCCGTTACTAAATTCCATGAACTTTGAAACTGAACTTTGAACTTTGAAATTCTACTGCGTCACCATTTTGTAAGTTGGTGGGTATTTTAAAGCGCATTTCAGACCTTGGTTCGATAGAGATTTCATAAGGTGGATCATAATTTATGGGTATATCGACATTAGGTGTCTGTAAGAGCTGATTTTTCAAATCGATATTTGCGGCTAATTTCTTTAATAAGTCGGACCCGATTAAACCGTCGTACCGACTATCTGTATATATAAAAGAAGAGGCTGACTGACTGACTGACTGACGTATCAACGCACAGCCTAAACGGCTGGGGGTACAGTCTTGAAATTTTGACAGTACGTACCTTTCATGACGTAGACATCCACTAAGAAAGCATTTTCGGAAATTCTACCCCTAAGGGGGTCAAATAGGGGATGAAAGTTTTGTATGAAAATCCGTCAGTTTTGAAGATAAGCGCATTAAAATTGGTATTTGGCCTTTCAGTTAAAAATAAATAAATATGTATTTCAGGATTTTTGGAAATTCCACCCCTGAGGGGGTAAAATAGGGGATGAAAGGTTTGTATGAAAATCCGTCATTTTTGAAGATTGTCGCATGACAATTAGTATTTGACCTTTCAGTTGAAAATAAATAAGTAAGTATTGCAAGATTTTCGGGAATTCCACCCCTAAGGAGGTAAAATAGGGTTTGAAAGTTTGTTTGAAAATCCGTCGTTTTTTAAGTTAATAGCATGAAAATTGGTATTTGGCCTTTCAATTAAATATAAATAAATACATATTTCAGGATTTTTGGAAATTTCACCCCTACGGGGGTAAAATAGGGGTTTAAAGTTTTGTAAGAAAATTCGTAATTTTAAAGTTAAACGCATGAAAATTGGTATTTGGCCTTTCAGTTAAAAATAAATAAATACGTAATTTCAGGAATTTTGGAAATTCCATATCTAAGGGGGTAAAATAGGGGATGTAAATCTGTCATTTTTGAAGATAAACGCATGAAAATTGGTATTTGACCTTTCAGTTAAAACAAATAAATATGTATTTCAGGATTTTTGGAAGTTCCACCCCTAAGGGGGTAAAATAGGAGATGAAAGTATTTTATGAAAATCCGTCATTATTGAAGTTAAATCCATTGAAGTAGGTAGGAGTGGGTAAAAGCTATCATATAGAATTTTAGATATAGGTTGACTTAGGACATGTTGACTTATACACTTTACCACGTGTGCGAAGCCGCGGGCAAAAGCTATTTCTTTAATAAGTCGGACCCGATTAAACCGTCGTACCGACTATCGATATTGTACACATAGAATTTATGTGAGAGGCTGCTTCTAAAAGTTTTTAATAAAGGTATGCATATAACTACATTGTGTACGCGCTGCGCATGAGTACTGATAACTATGAAGGGTTCGAATTGTTTGTAGGCTGAGAAGAATTCATTAAACTTTGCGGGACTAATAAAAGAGCGACTTCTTCCAGTATCAATTAAGAATTTTGAATTTATTTCAGGGATATCGATATGAGGTAATTTTAAGATACTGTCACAGTAATTTAAATAAATTATTTCTTTACACTGCTGGAGGCCTTCACCCGAAAATTTTCAGGGCCACTGTTATTTTCATTTACTTCTACTACTTCTTCGCTACAATCTTCAAGATAGTTGCAGTCAGCTGGGGGGGGGTTCTCTACATAATCAGTATTTGATACCTCAAAATTATTGTAATCACCATCGTCAGGGTAGTAACAAGTATCGCTTTGAGATGGTTCTTGGTTATAGAATACATCATCCATAATCATATTCTGTCTATTAGGCGCCGTGCGCATTGATATATCTGTATCACGTCCGGGGTTAGGCATTGGTC
The DNA here is from genome assembly GCA_951449985.1 of Falcaria lacertinaria. Taxonomy (NCBI): domain Eukaryota; kingdom Metazoa; phylum Arthropoda; class Insecta; order Lepidoptera; family Drepanidae; genus Falcaria; species Falcaria lacertinaria. The sequence goes on from OX602135.1 coordinate 2,359,358, forward strand.
GATGTTGTATACCAAATTTAAATTGATTTGGCTGTTGCGGAGGAACGCTATATTAATAATTGCCATATGGGGGATTTTGTATGCCAAACTTAAACCGATTGGTCTGCTGTGGTGCAATACCAAATTTAAAGTTTCCTTGCGGAGTAAGTGACGTGATTGTTGAGGCATGTTTGGTGCCTGGCCTCCATATCGGGGCCCATTGTTACTTACATAGGGAACAAATTTATTATTATTTGAAATTAAATTTGGTCTTGGCGTAAAATTATGACCTTGAGGAATACCAAATTTAAAGTTATTTGTAAATGTCATCTGGTTAAATGTAGGCCTGAACGGGGTTGATGGCTGTACTGCGGGGGGTCTATTTTTAACATGTCTCGCATTATATTGGCTCATAAAGTTAACCTCCTCAGTTACAATGGTTAGAGCTTGCTCAATGATAGAGCAACCTTTCAGCCTAACTATTCGTATCATTTCCTCTGGAAGGTTATACAAAAATACATTCAGAGCACTATTATTATAAATAATCATTTTAGCTGTCTTCTTCTCCTTCTCCTCTCTCCTTCATCCATTATTCTATTCACTTTCGAAAACAAAGAACTCTTAACATCCTGAACTCTATTGCAAAATTGGATATATGACTCACCTTGTTTTATTTTCATACTTTCTAACTCTATAGCAATGCACTCTTCAGATCGCGGGTCGCCAAAATGCTGCGTAAGGATTTCTTTTAATTCCTGCCATGTTTTTAAATTCTGGTGATCACTAAGCAAAGATGCAGCCTTGCCTGTGAGTCTACTTGTTATGGAATGAAACACATATTCATTCTGAGATGCTTTTCCTTCTTCTTGGAAGGCTCTAATTACATATTCAGCCTTTATAATAAAAAGATTTAACAATTTTTCGTCGCCATCGTATTTTGGGACGATACATAAAAGCTCTCTTGGAATCAATTTAATTTGCTCCATTATAATATTACACTAATAACAATAACTACACAACTTCGACTATACTATAAAAATCCTAGTAAATTGCGAATTACAACACTGTTACTCAAACAAGATCAGATAAAACACAATTACAAGGCCGACGATTTGGGGTCGGGAAAAGTTCGAATAGATTGGGAAATAGGAAGCAAGTGTGAAGAGGTCTACTCACATATAGCTCATTCCCATATCCTCGGTGAGTCTGCAGGCTAGTCGTATCACCGCGGGTCAGGCACTCTTAACAGTTCTGTTTTCGAAGCACACACTTTTATATTAGGTCCTTACATATGAAATTGGCGTTTTTCGTACTGGCCACTTTAATCACGAATTTCTCCTCTTTGGTAAGGAATTCCAAATTCAAATTTGTACAGCTATAGACTCATGTATTTGTGCTTCGATGATCGTCATTCATTTGTTTTTTTTCTTCTGTTTTTTTCTGTTTGCGTCACTCATTTTACAAAATGGAAAACCTTAAATATCGCATTATTTACGAGTACGAGTTCCGCCGTGGCACTAGTGCTGCGGAAACAACTCGAAGGGTGAATGATGTGTATGGCGGTCGTGTTGCAAAAGAAAACACAGTTCGTTTTTGGTTCCAACGTTTTCGTTCTGGAAATTTCGACCTGCAGAACAAGCCCCGTGGACGGCCTGAGACTCAAGTTGATAATGAAGAGTTGAAGGCTATTGTGGAAGCGGATCCATCGCAAACCACGTCCGAGTTAGCTGCAGGCTGCAATGTTAGTGATAAAACTGTTTTAATTCACTTGAAGCAAATTGGGAAGATTAAAAAGCTTGAAAGGTGGGTACCTCACGAATTGACTGAAACAAACCGGCAAACGCGCGTCGACTGCTGCGTTACATTACTAAACCGGCACAATAATGAAGGTATTTTAAACCGAATCATTACCTGTGATGAAAAATGGGTTCTTTACGATAATCGGAAGCGCTCAGCGCAATGGTTAGATCCTGGCCAGCCAGCCAAATCCTGCCCCAAGCGAAAATTAACCCCAAAAAAGTTACTTGTAAGCGTTTGGTGGACTAGTGCCGGTATTGTTCATTACAGTTTTTTCAAATCTGGCCAGACTATTACGGCTGATGTCTATTGTCAGGAATTGCAAACCATGATGGAAAAGCTAGCGGCTAAACAACCTAGGCTGGTCAATCGCTCCACGCCACTGCTGCTTCACGACAACGCTAGACCACACACTGCGCTACAGACGGCTACTAAATTAGAAGAGCTTCAATTGGAAAGTCTAAGACATCCTCCGTACTCCCCGGACCTTGCTCCAACAGATTACAATTTTTTTCGAAATTTGGATAACTTCTTGCAAGGGAAAAAATTCAACTCCGATGGGGCAGTCCAAATCGCCTTCAAAGATTTTATTGATTCCCGTCCGACTGGTTTTTTTAGTAAAGGGATCAATGAACTACCTATGAGATGGCAAAAGTGCATAGAAAATAATGGTTCATACTTTGATTAATTAAATATATTATATTAAAAAATATTCGACTTTTTGTTCCTCCCATACAAAACGCCAATTTCATATGTAAGGACCTAATATATTGTTAGAAATGAGAAGTGGTTTAACTTAAAAACATAAATAAACGAAACACAAATCGTAATGAAAATGGTTATTTTTATACAAGATAGTTTATCACTACTACTTAAAACTAACGATTAACTTTTAACATTATTCAAAGACCAGAACAAATCAAACATATACGGATACAATATAAGTACTCACCGATACACAAACCAACAGAGCTACCGCTCGCGAGCGAGTGAGAGAAAGAAGTGCCTCTATAAAGAGAGCGAGCCTTATTTTATAGGGTTCTGCCCACTACAATAATTCATGAGCCATTAGGTTCCTAACACGGCCTCTCCTGACTACGCGTCGTCCGCGACCGCGTCACTGATGTCTGGGAGCGCTGCATAGGCTCCAGCTCCCTCAAAACGTGTGCGGTGAGACGGGCCAGCCTGCGTGTCGTCAGCATCCGATGTTTCTCCACTTTGTGTTCTGCCTTCGGCCTCAGAAGTATCGTTATCATCATCTATTGGGAGAAAGCTAGATTAAATAAACCATTTATCGTAGCAAGTTTGCCTTTACCGATTCAAACATCCCCTGACAAGGCCCTCACACATTAAATCATCTCGCAAACCATAGCTTACATAAACATAAGTAACTTCAGTCACATGAGTTTCACACGAACATCTCATCATTCATCATCTCATTAGATCATCGATCGCTATACTTCGACACATCATCATCATCTCATTCGACACGACACGCTGGCAAACGTCCCGCAGTCCGTTGCCAAAGGATCGTCCCGCAGTCCGTCCTTTACGTGTCTAAAGTTATGTGACAGGCGTCCCGCAGTCCGCCGTCACGAGGTACGTCCCGCAGTCCGTCCTTCAATTTTTGTAAGCATATAGTGCACGTGAGGCAAACGTCCCGCAGACCGTTGCCAAAGGATCGTCCCGCAGTCCGTCCTTTACGTGTCTAAAGCTATGTAGCAAACGTCCCGCAGTCCGCCGCCACGAGGTCCGTCCCGCAGTCCGTCCTCCACTTATAAGGCGCACCATGCCGCTCATCGCGGCCTCAATGCTCGCAATTCGTTCTGAAACAACGCAAGATAAGCATGTCATTCAGCTCACTCACAATCAAAGAACGCAGCACACGTCTCAGGACACCACTCGCCACGCCATGGCACCATGTACTGTGCCGCGGCTTGTGTTATCTTCCCGTAGGATCCATTGAGTAAACGAAGTTCGTATCGTCCGCTCGGTAGCACGCGCGTGACTCGGTATGGGCCTCGCATGCCTGGATCCAATTTTCCTGTTGACTGGGAATTCTTAATTACGAACACGAGATCATTAATATTGAAACTCCTAGGAGGGTTCCTGTTTCGGTTAACGTAGGTGTCCTGTTGGGCCTGGTTTTTGTGGAGAAGCTCGATTGCTCGCTGGCGGCGTAGTTCGCGTTGTGCCTCTCAGTTGGGTGTCGTTCCTTCCAACGCTACATCACGGACAAGAGACTGGATAACGGGCGTCGTTGCATCGGTGCCGATCAGAAGGTTCAGCGCGGAAGCTTGCGTGGTCTTCTGCTTCGTGATGTTTAGCGTCAGTTGTAGCTTCCACAGCGACTCGGACCATTAAGCCTCCTTGTGGTTGACTTCTATGCGAACCATGTTCAGGACAGTTCGAGCGTACCTCTCCACTTGTCCGTTGGCGTGGTGCAACTCGGGTGTGATATAGTGTACTGTGGAACCTATCTCGTTTACAAAGTTAATAAATTTGGACGATTCAAACATGCGGCCTTTATCCGATACGATCAACTTTGGAACACCGAAAAGGGAAATAGCGTTTGAGAAGGTTCGAAGTAATTCATCAACATCTTGACGATAAATAGGGTAAAGTAAGATAAATTTCGAAAAAGCGTCTAAGATTAATAAAATGAATTTATACCCATGAGACTCAGGTAGGATACCTAAAACGTCTAAATGTATAGTGGAGAAGGGGAGATCGGGCTTTTGCCAAGAAGTAATATTTTGAAGAGATGCCCTTGGTACTCTTTTCTTGGAAATGCAGATCAGGCAATGCCCTATATACTTTTTGATAAACGCCCTCAAGCCCGGAAACCAAAAGTGTTTTAAGATAAAGTCTAAGGTTTTGGTGGAGTCTATGTGTCTATGTTCATCGTGAAAGATGCGGAGTAAGCTAAGTCGGTGTCCCTTGGGTACGTAACAAAGTAATCGCTTTGAGGGCATTGCAGTCGGTTACTATTTTGAATTTAATGCCGATCAGGTAGTGTCTAAGTGCTGCAATGCTCGCACGATCGCCAAGGTTTCGAGCTCATACGAGTGATAGCGACACGCGGCGGCCTAAGTAACCCTGCTAAAGTAAGCGACTACTTTCCTACAGTTGCCTTCATGAACCTGCATTAGCACAGCCCCGTATCCTATACTACTCGCATCGGTGTGGACCTCCGCGAGCAGTGCAGGGTCGAAGATCGCCAATACAGGCTCGGCGTCAGCTGCCTAATAATTTCTTGCCGAACTGACTCTTGGGCCGGACCCCAACTGAAAACAGTTCCCTGTTTCAAGAGTTGTGAGACAGGACGTGTCTTCGTAGCGTACCCCTGAATGTATCGCCTAAAGTACCCAGCTAACCCTAGGAACTGACATACCTGTTTCGTAGAATGTGGAATTGGAGAATCTACGAGAGCTTTTATTTTAGTGGGGCTCGGCCTCACCTGACCGCCACTAATTATCCTACCTGTGATACTGCATTCGTTGTGCCTACACATCCTATTACAGTGATTCCGTACCTGCCTGTATTTCTCACGGAATTTATCAGGGTTCCCCTTATACTTTGCCTTCAAAGTATTTTTCTTGGCTTGTACGGCTTTTATGTCATCGGTAAGCCAAGGAGCCGGAAGATGCTTCACCTTAACAGGTCTAAAAGGTGCGTGAATATCAAAGAGTTGTGTAAGTAAGGAATTGAAAATATCAACTTGCTCGTCAACAGTCACTGCATCCTGTATTACTGCCCAGTTTATTTCCTGGGCATCCCTTAAAAGGAGATCTCCGTCCATGGCACCAAAATTGCGCTGTAGGAGAATTCTAGGCGTACATTTAGGAGGGCGAATCTTGTAGGAGAGGTAGATAAGGTCGTGGAATGAAAAAGCGTCAGCCGTGCATTGACCATGTATAGCTACATGGTCAACTGAGGAGACAAGAATAAGATCAAGGAGAGAAGGTTCACAGTGTGGGAAGTAGTGCGTGGCTCGGGAAGGAAGAATATTGATATTGGAGGACTCCACTGTGGTTTTTAGTTATTTAGCTCTGCTGTCACATTTGAGTAAACAGGTGTTGAAATCCCCCATGATGATGGTGTGGTCGTAAACAGGGACTAGGTTTTCCAGAAGGACTTCAAAAGACGGGAAATAGTTGATATGAAGGGAAGGACTGTAAAAGACGCCTAGAAGTGTTTTAGAGTTGGATAGGAGGACCTCAATGAACAGAAATTCTGATCCATCAGAGGAGGAGTTAGGAGAGGAAGTTTGCACAATGTTAAAAGGGATGTGCGCTCGTAGATATATGGCTACACCACCTCCACGCTTACCTACCCTTTCGTTACGAATAAGGTGAAAACCGGGTATTGAGTACGATGCGGAAGGCAGACACGGTTTCAGCCACGATTCCGAGACGAGGATAGCATGGATGTTTTGGTCAGCTAGAGACGTCAGCATGTCAGGATAGTGAGTTGACCCATTGATATGAACAACGTTGAAATTTTTAGGAACATCTTTGAAATGAGAGTTCAGGGTATCACATAGAGTAGGAGAGGCGCTGTGGAAACTGTCGTCACTAGTAAGACTGTCTTCAGAAGCAGAAAAATAATGTATACTAGTACTGGTTATATCAGAATCAGACATACCTATAAAAATAATAATTAATATAATATTTATATATATATACTAATGTAAATACGTTAACCTAATATATATATATAAAACAAATATAATTTAAAGTACCCGCCAGCTGCAGTGAAACAAAAGGATGTTAAAAATAAATAAATAATCTAAAGTAGCATTATTGCTAAAACTGAACGTTTTACATAGACTATTTGAGTCTGGCAACACTACACAAAAAGTCATTTTTGGCTAGACATTTCTGACACAAGTAATGTCAGAATGACATTTACGTAGGTACTAAACAACCCGTGAACAATATAAGTCAGACGTTAGATGTCTTTACAAATAAAATAGAATAGAATAAAACAGTGGGTAAACAAAATTATTGTAACTTTAGGGTAGCCCGATTGTGATTTGATAAAAAAAAGTAAGTTAATTTTGTTCATTCTACCCGAATAGTGAAAGGAAAAGAAAAGCAAAATGAAAATTAAAGACTGGTACCGAATGTCTTCAGAATAGCCACAGGGACGATGTTACAATTACTTCCTTTTAGCACGCTTGGTTCTCGCAGCTGCAGTCTTGGGTGAACCCTCCAAGGGAGCATTCGGGATGACTTCAAGTTCCTCTGGGGCTTGCAGAGCATTAAGCTCTTCCATCGACGATATTCGGTGGTCAGCCCCGTTCGATCCCAAGATGAAGATCCAACCATCTCTTGTCCAGCATTTGTTAACCCCGAAACGTTTCCGAGCCTCCATAAATGCTGAGTGACGTGCCTTGGTCAGAAACTCAGAAAGTATGATGCCGGAACCCTTAACCTTGGCAAACCAGATCTTGTGCCGTGCTGATGTCTCCTTCAACTCCACAACAACAGGCCGTGGTTTGCTTCCTGCTGGTTGCCCCATACGATGACAACGGCTGATGTCATTGCCACTGATAGCAATTTTTAAGTGCTCAGATATCACTTTCACAACCACAGCGGCCACATCCTCATTCTTTGCTTCAGTCAAGCCATGGAAAAGAAGGAGCTTCCTTCTGCTGCACATTTCCTGCCGGTCTTGTTCCCTTGCCAACAGTTGTACTTGCCGCTGCAGAGTGTCCAGAGCTTTCAGGATAAAATCCTTGAAGGAAAGGAAGTCCGCTGCCAGTGATGTGGAAGGTGCAGTGACAGTGCTTGTGGTGGTACCTTGCAGGGTGCGCTGGAACTCCTCCATCTGTCTGCTAAATAACTTGGTCATGTCCTCCATGCCTTGTTTAAGTGTGTGCACAGTGTCAACCATAGTAATTGTTAGTGTAGTAAGATAAATCCGTAGGAAAGAAGGTGAGGAAAACACTTGCTGGCGGCTAAAGAGGCTAGTTAAGCATTAATTTAACTATTCACAGTAAATATATGCGATAAATATTGATAAAATAGCAAAAAATAATTAATACTCGAAATTTGCACAATTGCACAGCATACCGAGGTTACCTAAGCCCTGACAATACAATACAATTTACGCGATTTCATAATCAAAAACAAAGCTTAAACCACTAGTGTGATACCTTTATAGAATCGTCTCAGCATCTACTAACACCTTAAAACCTTAAAATAGACTCTTTCTTAAAATCCAAAAACTTAACAAAAATTGTTCGCCTAAAACTATTTTTTCATATTTTCTTAAAATTTTCACCTTTTTCTTCTGTTTTTTGCACTATGGCAGCTCCCTGTAGTGTCCCGTAGTCCGTCTGCATCGTTTCTATCCGCCTTCTGTGGAAAAAACGCAAAAAAAAAATAATACTCGAAATTTGCACAATTGCACAGCATACCGAGGTTACCTAAGCCCTGACAATACAATACAATTTACGCGATTTCATAATAAAAAACAAAGCTTAAACCACTAGTGTGATACCTTTATAGAATCGTCTCAGCATCTCCTAACACCTTAAAACCTTAAAATAGACTCTTTCTTAAAATCCAAAAACTTAACAAAAAATTTTCGCCTAAAACAATTTTTTCATATTTTCTTAAAATTTTCACCTTTTTCTTCTGTTTTTTGCACCTTTGCAGCTCCCTGTAGTGTCCCGTAGTCCGTCTGCATCGTTTCTATCCGCCTTCTGTGGAAAAAACGCAAAAAATAATTAATACTCGAAATTTGCACAATTGCACAGCATACCGAGGTTACCTAAGCCCTGACAATACAATACAATTTACGCGATTTCGTAATCAAAAACAAAGCTTAAACCACTAGTGTGATACCTTTATAGAATCGTCTCAGCATCTCCTAACACCTTAAAACCTTAAAATAGACTCTTTCTTAAAATCCAAAAACTTAACAAAAAAATTTCGCCTAAAACTATTTTTTCATATTTTCTTAAAATTTTCACCTTTTTCTTCTGTTTTTTGCACCATGGCAGCTCCCTGTAGTGTCCCGTAGTCCGTCTGCATCGTTTCTATCCGCCTCCTGTGGAAAAAACGCAAAAATTATTTAATACTCGAAATTTGCACAATTGCACAGCATACCGAGGTTACCTAAGCCCTGACAATACAATACAATTTACGCGATTTCATAATCAAAAACAAAGCTTAAACCACTAGTGTGATACCTTTATAGAATCGTCTCAGTATCTCCTAACACCTTAAAACCTTAAAATAGACTCTTTCTTAAAATCCAAAAACTTAACAAAAAAATTTCGCCTAAAACTATTTTTTCATATTTTCTTAAAATTTTCACCTTTTTCGTCTGTTTTTTGCACCATGGCAGCTCCCTGTAGTGTCCCGTAGTCCGTCTGCATCGTTTCTATCCGCCTCCTGTGGAAAAAACGCAAAAATTAATTAATACTCGAAATTTGCACAATTGCACAGCATACCGAGGTTACCTAAGCCCTGACAATACAATACAATTTACGCGATTTCATAATCAAAAACAAAGCTTAAACCACTAGTGTGATACCTTTATAGAATCGTCTCAGCATCTCCTAACACATTAAAACCTTAAAATAGACTCTTTCTTAAAATCCAAAAACTTAACAAAAAAAATTCTTCAGACATTTTTTCTTCGACAGAACTTTACTATCACAATGATTGAAATGTAAGTTTCTTGTAAAGCGTACGTTTCGCTTCTATAGTTGTGGCAATTGATTCGTGTAGGCTAACATATGTCATGATAGTACTGAATAAATTTTGGCAACGATCATAAAATTCTTGGGGTGTATTGTTGCCTTGGGTAGCAAGTGAAAGGTCATTGTAGAGGGCTGTTTCGTCCCTTTGGTCTGAGAAATTATTAAAGAGAGCATTTCTGATACCTTCCCAGCTTTCTGGGATACCTTTCGAGTTTATAGTGCGGGCGGCAGGCCCGGTAATTCTGTTAAGAATTCCGTTTAATAAGCATAAGTTGGAAAGCTCACTACCCGGCTCGGCACGCAAATACGCTGCACATAGTTGATCACACAATCGTATAAATCTAGTTAAAACATTAGGGTTTCCATCAATCTCGGGCACAGGGCGTAAGGCCTTAAAGATGGTATCGGGGTCCATCGAAATAATTTCACTTAATTCAGATTAAGTCTAAATGTGTATTACTATCTACTAGGTTTCTACGGGCTTGCCTACTTGATGTAGGGCTTAAAGAAAATTTTCTAGGATGGAAAATTTTGAAATATTATTAACACTCAAAAGGATAAAACTAAAGGATAGCTAGTACAGGAGCGATTCAAGTACTTACATGAGATACTTCATATTGGTTCCTTTGGAATCGATTTCTTGATTTGTCCTCCAGCCGCGGGCCTCCAGGTTTTTTATGAAGATATTCGGAAGGGCGTAACGCAGAGCACTAGGTAGTTCGATGTGAGAATTCCCTAGCTATCCTATCCGAATATCCTACCGACTGCGCCAATTACGAAGGTCGGAGTCGGAGGATCCAAAAAAAAACAAATTACTTTATATTATATTTAATTAAACTTGAATCTAATTCTAATTTACAATGGTCTGAATGTTACCGATGCTAGGTTAACAATGACAATTTTATTAATTACGATATAAAACTAAGTTGCTGCGAAAGGATCAGGTTGAAGTAACTTTCCGTAGAAATCGCTGACTCGATGCCTCGTGCATTTGCTGCACCGTGGGAACGTGGGTTCGGTGCAACTGGGTAAATTCCATGTCCACAATTAGTCAGCGATCTTCATGAGTTGCGATTACGTAACAAAATAATGCAGAAATTTTGTTTACAAAACATGAGGTACGTGTTACTAAAAATAATCAACTTATAATGAAAGGAAAGAAAAATGAAGATGGTCTTTATGAAGTTTCATTAGACAACGAAAATAAAGAGCAAGTTCTAATGACTAAATCTGACAACGATGCCCTCAGCTGGCATATAAAACTTGGTCAACCAAGCAAAGAAACCATTAAGAAAATGTTGGGAATGGTGGATGGCTTGAATATAAACAACAAAGATATAGATCAACCAGGCCTATGTGAAATATGCCTAAAAGCTAAACAAACCCGTTTTCCCTTCAACACAGAAAGAAAAAAAGCTGAGAGAACATTGGAGACTATACATACTGACATATGCGTACCGATCTCAACTGAAACTTATGACAAAAAGAAATATATACTAACATTTTTGGACGACTACACACATGTAACTACAGTATATCTACTAGAACACAAAAGTGAAGTTTTTAATTATTTAAAAGAATATGTAGAAAAAAATGAAAGACAAAAAGAAATGAAAATAAAAACAATCCGCTGCGATAATGGTGGAGAATATACTTCCAACATCATAAAAGAATACATGAAAGAAAAAGGTATTACCCTAGATTTCACAATACCATACAGTCCCCAACTTAACGGAAAAGCTGAACGTCTCAACCGAACATTGATGGAGAAAACCAGAGCATTACTATATGAATCTAATGTGACAGAAAAATTGTGGGGAGAAGCAGCAAGAACATTTGCATATTTGCTCAACAGAACTCCTACACATGGACAAAACGAGACACCCATTGAAAGATGGACAGGAAAAAAATCTGACATGAAAAATATTGTAACATTTGGAGCTGATGCTTACAGCAAAAATCTTGGAAACATGAAAAAGCTAGAAAAAAGAAATGAAAAGTTAATAATGGTTGGATATGCACCCACCGGCTACCGTCTCTATGACCCTGAAACAAAAAGATACTAAGAAGAAGAGATGTAATATTTAATACCCAAAAGAAAACTGCAACAACATCTGAAAAAAACTATAAAGATATTAAACGAAGATGAAGAAAGAAAACAAATAATATATCAAGCGGAAGAAGAAACAACCTATGAAAATGAAGAAAGAAGAGAAGAAATAAATTATGAAAATGAAGAAAGAACAGAAGAAACAACTCATGAAGATGAAGAAAAAAGAGAAGAAATAAATCAAAATGATAACAGAAAATAAAAACGCAATCAAGATGAAGAGAACATACAAGAAAAAACTAAATACCAAGACACAGAACAAGTAAACACCATAGAAGAACCAGAAGAAAATATGAACAGACAAAAAAGAACACTAAAACTACCTGAAAAATATAAGGATTATGTAATGCTTACCTACAAAGATTCAATATCAGGACCAGACAAAGAAAAATGGATTGAAGCAATTAAAGATGAACAAAACTCATTACTTGAGAATAAAGTTTGGAGAGTAATTGATGAGAACGAAGCTAAAGGAAAAAGATACTCAGTAACAAATAGGTACTAAAGATCAAAGAAGACGGAACATACAAAGCAAGACTTGTCATTCGCGGATTTGAACAACGAGAAGGAGTTGATTATCAAGAAACATTTAGTCCTGTGATAAACAGCAGCCCCTTGAGAATCCTGTTTACACTAGCAGCCCAGAACAATTTCATATTAAAGCATTTGACATTAAAACTGCCTTCTTGTATGGAGAACTTAATGATGACATTTATATGTACCCACCCGAAGGAATGAACATAAAAGGGATATGTAAACTACAAAAAGCCTTATATGGCATGAAACAAGCGCCTCTAAGATGGAACAAGACTATGACAGATATTCTAAAATCAGAAGGATTTACCAATTTAAAGACTGATCCCTGTATATTCAAAAATCAAGATAAATCCATGTTCATCGGAATACATGTTGATGACGGAATCTTAATAGGAAGAAATGAAGAAGAGCTGGAAAATGTTTTAAATAAAATTGGTAAAAGATTTAAAACTAAAGTATATCACCATCCAGTAAAATATATCGGATTTGAATTAGAAAACCAGGAAGAATACTTAAAACTGAAACAAGAAACTTTTAGTGGTAATTTGCTGGAAGATTACAATATGACAGATGCCAAGACTGCAGAAACTCCAATGGAGAAAAATAATAGTGAAAATTCAAAGACAAATTATAAATTCCCATATAGGGAACTACTAGGAAGCCTCACCTACATTTCAAATAAAACAAGACCCGACATAAGCTTTGCTGTAAACTATGGCAGTAGAAACGTGGAAAATCCAACAGAAACTGACATCACAAACATAAAAAGAACTCTGAGATACCTGAAGGGTACAAAGACTAAAGGGATAGAATATTCGAAAGAAAAACATGAAAATGAGCTTATTGCTTACTGCGATTTGGACTATGCAGGTGATATAAAATCTCGAAGGAGTACTACAGGCTATATTATTTATTTCTGCAACAGTCCTATCAGCTGGGCCACCAGGAAGCAATCCATAGTATCCCTGGGATTTTTATTTTACAATATGACAATCCCATCGTAACTTAAACTAAACACACTAATTAACATATACATGTAACATTTATAGTAATTAAGCTAAACACAAATTTACCAGCTTGCATAAGTTTAAGGCAACTTCGGAAGTCGGGGTATGCAGTCTACTCTGTATGATACCCACATCGTACCGATTGATATTATGAATCTTTAAGAACGACTCCCTCTCTACTCGGTTCCGGTCACATTCCATCAATAGATGTTGCACATCTTCAATCTGCCCGCAAGTCTCACAGTTAGGTGAGTTCTCCTTTTTCATAAGATATGCAAACTTCCTCGATGGAAAGTGACCAGACCTAATTCTCATTAATAACTTAATATCAGATCGATACCTTTTTGTGTTTATGAACCAGGGCACTGAAAGTGGCTCACATTGAATGGTTTTATACCAAATACCTTTTGTTAAGGAACGTTCATCGAAATACTCTTTCCATTGATTTTGACAAAATTTATTCGCTAATGGTAGTACTTCTGTATGACTTGGGCTAATAGTGAAGTCTTTACCATTTAAACTGGCAGCTTTTGCCAGTCTGTCAGCCTCTTCGTTGCCCAGTATGCCAATATGACCCGGAACCCACTGTAACCTCAAGGGTACATTACGTGTATAAAATTTATGTATCTGAGCGATTACAGTTTAGGCTATCGGAACACCTCTGTTTCCAGAGGCGCAACGAGCCAGGTGTTGGATTGCACTCTTGCTGTCTGAACATATAACTATTTTATTTAAATTGTTGTACTAAGCATATTCCAGAGCCTCAGAGATCGCAACAAGCTCAAGTGTCATAATGCAGACTGTATTTATAATTTTATAACCTTCCGAAAATGCTCGAGCAGGATCGTGCGTTACAAGTTTATAAATGAGAGAGTCATAAATGGAGATCTCTCTGTAATTTATTGTCCAAGCTCAGAACAGATTGCTGATTTGTTAACTAAACCTTTAAATAAAACGAAATTTAATTACTTTGTTAAAAATATTGTATCTTAAATAAATTCAGGCATTGTGGATAAAATGTATAACTTCATTTCTAAAGAAACATTTTCAAAAATATTTTTAAAACAAAGATATAATAAAATTAGGGGGTTGTGTTAGGCAATAATTTTTAGTTATATCCAATGCCTTAAAAAATAAAAAAGAACGCGCCTTACGCGCTATTTCTGAAGTGTCAATGTCAACATTCCTAATATACTTACTCGCTGTCATCTCATTCTCAACTAAGGAATAAAAGTGCTACATATTATCTAAAAACCTTTTGTTTCACAGGTAGGATAATTAGTGGCGGTCAGATGAGGCCGAGCCCCACTAAAATAAAAGCTCTCGTAGATTCTCCAATTCCACATTCCACGAAACAGGTACGTCAGTTCCTAGGGTTAGCTGGGTACTTTAGGCGATACATTCAGGGGTACGCTACGAAGACACGTCCTGTCTCACAACTCTTGAAACAGGGAACTGTTTTCAGTTGGGGTCCGGCCCAAGAGTCAGTTCGGCAAGAAATTATTAGGCAGCTGACGACCGAGCCTGTATTGGCGATCTTCGACCCTGCACTGCTCGCGGAGGTCCACACCGATGCGAGTAGTATAGGATACGGGGCTGTGCTAATGCAGGTTCATGAAGGCAACTGTAGGAAAGTAGTCGCTTACTTTAGCAGGGTTACGTAGGCCGCCGCGTGTCGCTATCACTCGTATTAGCTCGAAACCTTGGCGATCGTGAGAGCATTGCAGCACTTTAGACACTACCTGATCGGCATTAAATTCAAAATAGTAACCGACTGCAATGCCCTCAAAGCCACCAAGAAAAAGAAAGATCTACTCCTGCGAGTGGCACGGTGGTGGGTATATTTACAGGATTTCAATTTTGAAATCGAGTATAGGAAAGGCATCATGATGCCCCATGCGGATTGCTTAAGCCGCAATCCTCCATTAAGGGCTTATAATATCACTAGACCCCGTAATTGGGCTCATTAGCCCAACAGGCGGACGATGACACTAGACATCTTGTCCAGCGACTCAATGATGGTGAACTTGACTCCAATAGTTTTTTTGTGCAAAATGAAATCTTGTGTTATAAATACAAACCCGTGGGTGAGGAGTCCCGATTACTTTGTTACGTACCCAAGGGACACCCACTTAGCTTACTCCGCATCTTTCACGATGAACATAGACACATAGACTCCACCAAAACCTTAGACCTTATCTTAAAACACTTTTGGTTTCCGGGCTTGAGGTCGTTTATCAAAAAGTATATAGGGCATTGCCTGATCTGCATTTCAAGAGTACCAAGGGCATCTCTTCAAAATATTACTTCTTGGCAAAAGCCCGATCTCCCCTTCTCCACTATACATTTAGACGTTTTAGGTATCCTACCTGAGTCTCATGGGTATAAATTCATTTTATTAATCTTAGACGCTTTTTCGAAATTTATCTTACTTTACCCTATTTATCGTCAAGATGTTGATGAATTATTTCGAACCTTCTCAAACGCTATTTTCCTTTTCGGTGTTCCAAAGTTGATCGTATCGGATAAAGGCCGCATGTTTTAATCGTCCAAATTTATTAACTTTGTAAACGAGATAGGTTCCACAGTACACTATATCACACCCGAGTTGCACCACGCGAACGGACAAGTGGAGAGGTACGCTCGAACTGTCCTGAACATGGTTCGCATAGAAGTCAACCACAAGGAGGCTTCATGGTCCGAGTCGCTGTGGAAGCTACAACTGACGCTAAACATCACGAAGCAGAAGACCACGCAAGCTTCCGCGCTGAACCTTCTGATCGGCACCGATGCAACGACGCCCGTTATCCAGTCCCTTGTCCGTGATGTAGCGTTGGAAGGAACGACACCCAACTGAGAGGCACAACGCGAACTACGCCGCCAGCGAGCAATCGAGCTTCTCCACAAAAACCAGGCCCAACAGGACACCTACGTTAACCGAAACAGGAACCCTCCTAGGAGTTTCAATATTAATGATCTCGTGTTCGTAATTATGAATTCCCAGTCAACAGGAAAATTGGATCCAGGCATGCGAGGCCCATACCGAGTCACGCGCGTGCTACCGAGCGGACGATACGAACTTCGTTTACTCAATGGATCCTACGGGAAGATAACACAAGCCGCGGCACATTACATGGTGCCATGGCGTGGCGAGTGGTGTCCTGAGACGTGTGCTGCGTTCTTTGATTGTGAGTGAGCTGAATGACATGCTTATCTTGCGTTGTTTCAGAACGAATTGCGAGCATTGAGGCCGCGATGAGCGGCATGGTGCGCCTTATAAGTGGAGGACGGACTGCGGGACGGACCTCGTGGCGGCGGACTGCGGGACGTTTGCTACATAGCTTTAGACACGTAAAGGACGGACTGCGGGACGATCCTTTGGCAACGGTCTGCGGGACGTTTGCCTCACGTGCACTATATGCTTACAAAAATTGGAGGACGGACTGCGGGACGTACCTCGTGACGGCGGACTGCGGGACGCCTGTCACATAACTTTAGACACGTAAAGGACGGACTGCGGGACGATCCTTTGGCAACGGACTGCGGGACGTTTGCCAGCGTGTCGTGTCGAATGAGATGATGATGATGTGTCGAAGTATAGCGATCGATGATCTAATGAGATGATGAATGATGAGATGTTCGTGTGAAACTCATGTGACTGAAGTTACTTATGTTTATGTAAGCTATGGTTTGCGAGATGATTTAATGTGTGAGGGCCTTGTCAGGGGATGTTTGAATCGGTAAAGGCAAACTTGCTACGATAAATGGTTTATTTAATCTTGCTTTCTCCCAATAGATGATGATAACGATACTTCTAGGCCGAAGGCAGAACACAAAGTGGAGAAACATCGGATGCTGACGACACGCAGGCTGGCCCGTCTCACCGCACACGTTTTGAGGGAGCTGGAGCCTATGCAGCGCTCCCAGACATCAGTGACGCGGTCGCGGACGACGCGTAGTCAGGAGAGGCCGTGTTAGGAACCTAATGGCTCATGAATTATTGTAGTGGGCAGAACCCTATAAAATAAGGCTCGCTCTCTTTATTGAGGCACTTCTTTCTCTCACTCGCTGGCGAGCGGTAGCTCTGTTGGTTTGTGTATCGGTGAGTACTTATATTGTATCCGTATATGTTTGATTTGTTCTGGTCTTTGAATAATGTTAAAAGTTAATCGTTAGTTTTAAGTAGTAGTGATAAACTATCTTGTATAAAAATAACCATTTTCATTACGATTTGTGTTTCGTTTATTTATGTTTTTAAGTTAAACCACTTCTCATTTCTAACAATATATAAAAGTGTGTGCTTCGAAAACAGAACTGTTAAGAGTGCCTGACCCGCGGTGATAAGACTAGCCTGCAGACTCACCGAGGATATGGGAATGAGCTATATGTGAGTAGACCTCTTCACACTTGCTTCCGATTTCCCAATCTATTCGAACTTTTCCCGACCCCAAATCGTCGGCCTTGTAATTGTGTTTTATCTGATCTTGTTTGAGTAACAGTGTTGTAATTCGCAATTTACTAGGATTTTTATAGTATAGTCGAAGTTGTGTAGTTATTGTTATTAGTGTAATATTATAATGGAGCAAATTAAATTGATTCCAAGAGAGCTTTTATGTATCGTCCCAAAATACGATGGCGACGAAAAATTGTTAAATCTTTTTATTATAAAGGCTGAATATGTAATTAGAGCCTTCCAAGAAGAAGGAAAAGCATCTCAGAATGAATATGTGTTTCATTCCATAACAAGTAGACTCACAGGCAAGGCTGCATCTTTGCTTAGTGATCACCAGAATTTAAAAACATGGCAGGAATTAAAAGAAATCCTTACGCAGCATTTTGGCGACCCGCGATCTGAAGAGTGCATTGCTATAGAGTTAGAAAGTATGAAAATAAAACAAGGTGAGTCATATATCCAATTTTGCAATAGAGTTCAGGATGTTAAGAGTTCTTTGTTTTCGAAAGTGAATAGAATAATGGATGAAGGAGTTAAGGCAGCTAAAATGATTATTTATAATAATAGTGCTCTGAATGTATTTTTGTATAACCTTCCAGAGGAAATGATACGAAAAGTTAGGCTGAAAGGTTGCTCTATCATTGAGCAAGCTCTAACCATTGTAACTGAGGAGGTTAACTTTATGAGCCAATATAATGCGAGACATGTTAAAAATAGACCCCCCGCAGTACAGCCATCAACCCCGTTCAGGCCTACATTTAACCAGATGACATTTACAAATAACTTTAAATTTGGTATTCCTCAAGGTCATAATTTTACGCCAAGACGAAATTTAATTTCAAATAATAATAAATTTGTTCCCTATGTAAGTAACAATGGGCCCCGATATGGAGGCCAGGCACCAAACATGCCTCAACAATCACGTCACTTAGTTCCGCAAGGAAACTTTAAATTTGGTATTGCACCACAGCAGACCAATCGGTTTAAGTTTGGCATACAAAATCCCCCATATGGCAATTATTAATATAGCGTTCCTCCGCAACAGCCAAATCAATTTAAATTTGGTATACAACATCGACCAATGCCTAACCCCGGACGTGATACAGATATATCAATGCGCACGGCGCCTAATAGACAGAATATGATTATGGATGATGTATTCTATAACCAAGAACCATCTCAAAGCGATACTTGTTACTACCCTGACGATGGTGATTACAATAATTTTGAGGTATCAAATACTGATTATGTAGAGAACCCCCCCCCAGCTGACTGCAACTATCTTGAAGATTGTAGCGAAGAAGTAGTAGAAGTAAATGAAAATAACAGTGGCCCTGAAAATTTTCGGGTGAAGGCCTCCAGCAGTGTAAAGAAATAATTTATTTAAATTACTGTGACAGTATCTTAAAATTACCTCATATCGATATCCCTGAAATAAATTCAAAATTCTTAATTGATACTGGAAGAAGTCGCTCTTTTATTAGTCCCGCAAAGTTTAATGAATTCTTCTCAGCCTACAAACAAGTCGAACCCTTCATAGTTATCAGTACTCATGCGCAGAGCGTACACAATGTAGTTATATGCATACCTTTATTAAAAACTTTTAGAAGCAGCCTCTCACATAAATTCTATGTGTACAATATCGATAGTCGGTACGACGGTTTAATCGGGTCCGACTTATTAAAGAAATAGCTTTTGCCCGCGGCTTCGCACACGTGGTAAAGTGTATAAGTCAACATGTCCTAAGTCAACCTATATCTAAAATTCTAAATGATAGCTTTTACCCACTCCTACCTACTTCAATGGATTTAACTTCAATAATGACGGATTTTCATAAAATACTTTCATCTCCTATTTTACCCCCTTAGGGGTGGAACTTCCAAAAATCCTGAAATACATATTTATTTGTTTTAACTGAAAGGTCAAATACCAATTTTCATGCGGTTATCTTCAAAAATGACAGATTTACATCCCCTATTTTACCCCCTTAGATATGGAATTTCCAAAATTCCTGAAATTACGTATTTATTTATTTTTAACTGAAAGGCCAAATATCAATTTTCATGCGTTTAACTTTAAAATTACGAATTTTCTTACAAAACTTTAAACCCCTATTTTACCCCCGTAGGGGTGAAATTTCCAAAAATCCTGAAATATGTATTTATTTATATTTAATTGAAAGGCCAAATACCAATTTTCATGCTATTAACTTAAAAACGACGGATTTTCAAACAAACTTTCAAACCCTATTTTACCTCCTTAGGGGTGGAATTCCCGAAAATCTTGCAATACTTACTTATTTATTTTCAACTGAAAGGTCAAATACTAATTGTCATGCGACAATCTTCAAAAATGACGGATTTTCATACAAACCTTTCATCCCCTATTTTACCCCCTCAGGGGTGGAATTTCCAAAAATCCTGAAATACATATTTATTTATTTTTAACTGAAAGGCCAAATACCAATTTTAATGCGCTTATCTTCAAAACTGACGGATTTTCATACAAAACTTTCATCCCCTATTTGACCCCCTTAGGGGTAGAATTTCCGAAAATGCTTTCTTAGTGGATGTCTACGTCATGAAAGGTACGTACTGTCAAAATTTCAAGACTGTACCCCCAGCCGTTTAGGCTGTGCGTTGATACGTCAGTCAGTCAGTCAGTCAGCCTCTTCTTTTATATATACAGATAGTCGGTACGACGGTTTAATCGGGTCCGACTTATTAAAGAAATTAGCCGCAAATATCGATTTGAAAAATCAGCTCTTATAGACACCTAATGTCGATATACCTATAAATTATGATCCACCTTATGAAATCTCTATCGAACCAAGGTCTGAAATGCGCTTTAAAATACCCACCAACTTACAAAATGGTGACGCAGTAGAATTTCAAAGTTCAAAGTTCAGTTTCAAAGTTCATGGAATTTAGTAACGGAGTTCGTATACCAGCTGCATTAGTTAAATGTGAAAATTTCTTCGCTGACACGGTTATACAAAATATATCAAATGAGAAAGCAGTGATAACGTTTAGAGAACCATTTGAAGTAACAGTATTTGACAGCGAAATATGTGAATTAAATACAGTAACAGATAATATTGAGATTGATGAAGCCTTAAGAAACAACTTGTCGAAATTAAGATTAGATCATACCAATGAAGAAGAACGTAGGTGTATTTCTTCTTTATGCTTTGAATATCGTGATATATTTCACTGTCACAAAATCCCTCTTTCATTTACAAACCAAGTTAAGCACGTCATACGTACAGTTAACGAAAACCCAATTTATGTTAAGCCGTACCGCCACCCACATTCGCAAAATGAAGAGATCAAAAATCAAGTCAATAAACTCTTAGAGAATAATCAATAATAAGAAGTCGCACTCACCTTGGAGTGCTCCAGTCCACTTAGTCCCTAAAAAGTTAGATGCGACAGGTGAAATAAAGTACAGAATGGTTATAGACTATCGTCGTTTGAACGAAATAACAGTCGACGATAAATACCCGTTGCCAACATCAGCGACCTTTTTGATAAGCTAGGCAAATCAGTATATTTTAGTACTTTAGATCTGGCTTCCGGCTATCACCAAATTGAAATTAGCCCCACACACGTACCGAAAACCGCATTCACTACACAAGGCGGCCACTTTGAGTTTGAAAACAGCCCCCGCTACATTTCAAAGGGCTATGGATAACGTGCTACGAGGTCTTCAGGGCATACATTGCTTAGTATACCTTGATGACATCATAGTGTACTCTAGTAGTCTTGCTGAACACATCTCTAAACTTCGTAAAATTTTTGATCGACTTCGAGAAACTAATTTGAAAGTTACCTTAGATAAATGTGGGTTTCTGAGGAAGGAAGTCCTCTATTTAGGTCACACAATTACTAAAGAGGGCCTGAAGCCCAATAATGATAAATTCAAAGCAGTATTAAACTTTCCGTTACCTCGCACAGCCACAGAAATAAAATCCTTTCTGGGCCTAGTGGGATATTATAGAAAGTTTATAAAAGACTTTGCTAAAATCACCAAGCCCTTGACAGCATGCCTAAAGAAGCGCAACAAAATTGAGATTACCCAGGAGTATACAAGGTTTATCGGAAAGGGAGTCCTGATATTTAGGCAATACAAAGTATCACCTGTGATTGTTACACAGCCGACGTCCCGACTCGGAGATCGTATATTTTTAATTTCATACTAAAATTAACTTATGCAATTTATTTCAAAATAGTAGCAACCCTCATGAGCTATAGCTATGCATTTTCGATGAATGAGGCGCGCGGCGGCAGGCGGTAAACTACAAAGCGCCTTACACGTGCCGCACCCGCTGAAATTAACCTACTCAGTAACAGTGGATTGTGCATCCATTTACGTCTACCTATTTGTTTGATTTTAAATTATCTAAAACTTACCTGTTCTAATGGTTGCTTTATTTGATTGGACATGTCACGTATTTGTTCACTTTAAGAATTAATCGTTTTCCGTAGGGAAGGACACTTAAAGAAGGTTAGTAATTGGAAATTGTAAAACACGAAGCAGTTGGATTCTATTACACTATTACGAACTGTTTGAGTACGTGGGTACGAATCTTCAAGGGCAAGGGCTGGCGCACTCGCAACCGTCGTGACGTCAAAGCGACGGTTGCTGCGAGCTGCTACCAACAAGAACTACAAGAAGGGTTCATATGTCGCACTTCTCGCTCGATGCATAAAGCGGCACGTCGGTCGATGAACAGATTTTATCACGTCTCGAAACACTTGCGGAGAGCCCCCGATGCTCTCAAACGTAGTACCTACATCCATCGCAAATCTACCAATGCACAACATAATAGTCCTCCTGATTGATGTAGGTCTCCGTCGACATTTTTAACACAAAACAATACAATAAGCAATAACAATAACAGAATGATTAATAACAATAACTACAATAATCCGAACAAAAACACACGAACCACGTTTGTAAATTAGCGACATAAACACCCGAATGCCTTTAGCTGCTTAGAGCGACTGAACTGAAGCCCATGATAGAAATTAATTTTGCCTACAAAAAATATTTTAGGTTTTATGCAATGGCGGTAAAACGAATTAATCAAAGGACAGGCGCCAAAAGAGCCGCGTAGGCTAGTAGGCGCGTGCGGCGGTGCCTTTGACTCCTTTGTCGGTATTGTGGATAGGGCATGCGGATAGGTAGCGTCCGTCGGCCATTTTGCAGTTGCGGTCATTACCCCAAATATGAAACACAGCTGATGATAGGGTTGCGTTAGCTTATTTGTCATGATATCTTTAGACACTTATAACTCAAAAACTATTGACTTTTGGGGTTGTTCGTAATCATGGGTACTTTAGTATAGTTTCAGATACATACCACATTCTGGTTACACCTTGTATAGATGCGTTTGAAAGATGTAAAGAGCTTTTAAGGAGTGCCCCACTGTTACAATTCCCCGATTTTTCAAAACCGTTTGTACTTACAACTGATGCTTCAAATTATGCGATAGGCGCGGTTCTATCACAAGGCCAGATTGGTAGTAATAATAATAATAATAACTTTATTTATTTCTTCTCACAAGGCATATACATTTTAACAAGACCAGCCTATTAATCTAATTACAGACAGAATGTACACACAGTGTGGGAAGCTGGTATCCAAACTAGGCAATGCCTGTATTTCAGACTACCAGGCTCCCCTCCCTTGCAGTGACGAACAAAAACCGTTTTAGATAAAGACCATTTAAGACTTAAAAAGAAATAAAAATCTACACCACATGATGAAAACATACACATGGAAATAAAAAATGTATATATGATAGTGTGTCAGTGTGTGTCGTGTGGGTGTGCGAGTGCCTGAGTGCATGTGTGAGAGAGAGTGAAGTGTGTGTGTGAAGCTTTAGATTTACGTTTAATAGGTAGGTATATTTTTATAGTAGTGATTAAGTTAATATCGTTAATACATTTTCCGTAGAATCATAATCAAGATATAGGAGCCAGTTTCTTATAGTATTTTGGCATGATATTTTATTCAGTGAGTAAATAGAGAGTTTAGCGTTACATTTTCTGTATAAATAAGGTGCAAGAAATCCGAAGAATCTGTGTGAAAAGCTTGTGCTGTAGGTGTGCTTTGTGCGGATAAAAGGAATCCTTCTTTTTTCATTTACTATGCTTGGGTTAAAAGTAACGAGGGTGTGTTCTTTTACTATAGTGTGTAATATGAATAACTGACGTACAGTGAGTACATTACATTTTTTGTATAACTCTGTGGTCGGGAAAAGAAAGGGTAGAAAATTACTAACCTTAAGGATGGCTCTTTGAGCGCGCTCTAAGGGAATTAAAATTGATTTCGATGCGCCACCCCATGAAGTGATGCAGTAGGTCAGAATGGATTGACAAAGAGCGAGATACACCGATCTCAGTAGTGACAAACCTGTTGCATTCGCAAGTAGGACTTTAAACGAACCTGAGACACGCTATAGTACTATAGAGAAAGAAATTTATGATTATTTGGGCGGTAAAGCATTTCCGTCCTTATCTGTACGGAAAAAGGTTTACAATATATACGGACCATAGGCCGTTGGCATGGTTAAAGTCTATGGACGAACCAAACAGTAAAATCACGCGGTGGAAATTACGTCTTGCAGAATTCGATTACGATGTAATATATAAGAACGGTAAGCAGAATACTAACGCTGATGCGTTGTCACGCATTAAGGTTAACGTTCTTGGTGAAAAAGATAACGAATCAACGCAAGTCAATGTAGATGAGAGGGAACAGAGACTTCAACGCGATTTACAAGAAGTTGTATATAAAATTGTCAAACAAAATCGAACTCAATCTGGTAAGCAACCATTATCTGTAGATTCACCAGACTCAGAGAAAACCTTGAGCGCTAATTCAATTGGTGATCGACATTCTACGCATTCTAATACCACAGTAGAGATAGACAGTAGTACTGCATCGGCTTCTGAGAAGTTTAGTAGCGATCCTGAAACTGCTCACTCAGCCCAAGATTTAGATACAGAAATTATACTTATACTCCAAGAAGCTATAGATACCAAACCAAATGAAATACTCGTTCATACCTGGAATAGAAAAGAATTGTCTGTTAAGAAAGAAACAAGAGCGTCTCAAAATATATTAAAGGTTCACTTACAATGATAATATAGACCTTGTAAAAAAAATCCTTTTGCAATACATACGACCTAAAATTAAATATTTCTTTTATTTTGATAACGAAATTCATCGCATTCAATTTTCAAATGCCACTACAGCACTCTTTAAGAGAGGTACGGTTAGGTTATACGAATGTACTAAAAGGATAGAGTATATAGATAACGAAGACGAACAGCGTAATATAGTGATTAATTATCACATGGGAAAGAATAGCCACTGAGGGATAAAAGAAACATTGGTCCGCTTTAAGCGTACATATTTTTGGAATAATATGAATGAAACTGTTAGCAGTGTAATCAATGCATGCGAAGTATGCAATCGTATGAAATATTATCGCAGACCCTTAAAGCCCGAGTTGCAACTGTCACAGACGCAAACTAAACCTTTTCAAGAAATTTTTATTGATACTTTTACAATTGAAGGTAAAACATACCTTACTATTATAGATGCCTTTAGCAAGCTGGGCCAGGCCATAGAAATAAATTACCGATCCACGCCTGAATTAGTGAGAGCACTAATTAAGTATTTCTCTACTTACGGTATCCCAGATAGAGTCAGCTCAGACCCCGGCACGGAATTCAACAATACCTTATTGAAATAAATGTTGTCATTTTATAAAATTAATATGCATATAGGCACCCCTCATAATCCCAACTCTATGGGACTAATTGAACGACTCCATTCTACATTAATAGAGATATATCGTATCGCAAAATACGAACACAAAATTACAGACGCTGCATCTGTCATGACATACGCGCTTATGTCCTATAATAATACCATACATTCTTCGACAGGTTTATCACCTTTCGAAACAGTATTCGGTCACACAGACGCCAATGATGCATTTAATGTTAACTTTGATTTACAGTATACACAACAATTAGTTAAAGAGCATGCCAGACGAACGAAACGATTGTATGAATATTTGACAGACAAACTCATATGTAAGAAACAAACCGTGGTAGAAAGACGAGGTGGTGAGACCAGTTTTGATATAGATACAGGTGACACCGTATTTATTAGAGGTGTTAACACTAGGCGTAGCAAAGATAAGCCGCGTTATCAGAGAGCTCATGTGACCGGAGCCATTCGTAGAAATGTTGTGCCAGTAAATGTAGGTACCCGTGCTACGAAAGTTCCAATTAAAGATATTAAACGCCCTCCACAGATTAATACTTCTGGTCGGCCTAGTGATCCTAGGCCAGGCTCTTCAAGTGCACCCGATTGACAAGAAAAGGGTTGTTACCTGTTCGGGAAGGACAAGCATACGTTAGCTATTCTAAATGGACTATTATTAAGATTTTAGATTTAGAATTAGTATATAACGAGTTAGATTTAAATATTAAGAGATATGTATCACTTAAAGAAGAGTTACATAAAGATATTATAGTATCAGGTATAGCTAACATAGAAGAGCAAACAGATTATATAATGAACACAGTTTTAGACAAGTATAAGCAATTAATTCCTTCACCGAGAGTCAAGCGTGGTCTTTTAAACCCTATTGGTTCACTGATAAAATCTATAACCGGTAATATGGATAATGACGACGCAATTATGTATGAAAAGATGATGAATAATTTGAAATCAAGACAGGATGCCATTGCTAATAAAATTACTATTGTCGCCGAAATGGTGGGTACGCTTACGAATGTAGCGAACTCTACTCGAAGGAACTTTATTACAGTTGAAAATAGCCTCAGAAAAATTGATAGTTATATCAATGAAACAAGATCCTTTCAAAATATTGTAAGGTCTATAATTCATTTTCTAATAATTTCAAAATACTCTATGAAATTGAAACTGCTGTTGCTTTTAGTAAAGTTAAAGTATTGCACCAATCAATTGTCGACGTAGAGGAACTTATTTTATTATTAGAAGAAATAGAGAAGCATAGTAAACTACCATTTCCTGTTAATTTTGATAACTTAATTAAATTAGAACAGTGTATAGAAATACAGGGTTATATCAAGCAGAATCAGATAAAAATTATTATGCGTGTTCCTTTAATAAGAGACGAAATTTATAATTACTTTAAACTAATACCATTGCCGATCACTGACATTAACAATGGCCAGACGACTCTTATCCTTCCTAAATACCCATGTGAAAATATCCTTGTGAAGGGGTCGAAAACGAAATCGCTTTCCCAGGCTTGCCCCGAAATTGATGAAGACCGTTTCCTGTGTGTTGAAAATAAATTTTCAGTACTGTTGCAAGATGACTGCATTAATGAGCTTCTACAATTGTCCAGAAATGCCTCTAGCTGCCACCCCATTCCTGTGATCATTGATGATATAAGCATCTATAATATACAACCAAACCGCTGGGTAATTTACACTAGAAATGAAACATTTGTTACCAAACAGTGTAGTAATAAAATACTACAGGAATCAATTCGTGGTACTTACCTGATAACCATAAATGATGATTGCCAAATTAAAGTACTGGATATAAATCTGAAAGGACTCCAAAATTCAGGGAAAGATATTTTGTACGAGAGATTACCCATAATACAGCTACCAAAATTACTTAACTCCCATGCCTTCAACAGCAAACCCGTTAATCTGAAAGGCATAGATGTTGCAGATGTCCAGTTCTAAAATTATCTATTGCAGAAAAGTGAAAGTGTAAGGGCAATTAACAGTGTTAGTGATTACCAAGGTTTCAACGTCTATAATATAGCAACTCTTATACTTTGGATACTTTTTATATTGTTAGTTGTAACTTTTACATTTAAACTCAAAATTTGTAAAGCATACTGTGTGAGGAATATGATTTCTCGAGATAATCCCCAGGATAATCTCGAACTCGCGGACGGAGGAGTTATGTCAGGTGGACCACTAGGGAACACCATGGTTATCAACACACGCCCACACAGTTAGCTTCTTAGAATAAGATCGCCGGACTAGACCACCGGGAGATTTGCTGTGCCAGCATCCTGTGTGCTCCTGGCTACTTTGAAATTGTATTGTTAGTCTGTAAGCTTCGGTCGAAGAATAAAGTCTTCTAATTAATTTTAATTTGACTTTTAAAAACGCCCTTCGGGTCCGTCGTTATTTAATTACCTATACCGATAGTTATATAAAATAAATTAAAAAGAAAAAGCACAAATAGCCATAGATCATAAATGCTAACCGCCGTGTATTGGAGCGACGTTTGAACGACAATTAGTTCGAGAGTAGTATAGATAGTCTTTGAAGAGGTTTGATTGCCATAGTTACGAAGAAGAAGAAGAAATACTCCAGTGACACAATACTTTGTCCGTGCAAGTCGTGTGTAAAAGTAAAGCGTACTCAGGTTTGTCGGACACGGCTTGCTATTAAGCGTCGTAGGTTCACATCACGGCAGTGACAATGACATGTGTCATGATATTTACATTTTACACGCAATTTACAAATTTGACAGCATGACAGACTTCAAGTCGATTAAAAAGCGCGTTAAAAAGTTATTTATATAATAAGACAGTACTTAAATGAAAATTTTTTGAAGAATATGAGTAGATAAAGGATTGAAAGTTATTGAGTACACCATGTGAATTGAGGATCGGAAGAAATAAGATTGCCTACCTAGGCTATAGCACAAAACAGCGTAGACACTCACGGCTAATAATATTATTGGGTGACTATTTTTTGGAGACAGCCGCTCGTTAATTAATTATTATCTTTAGCATCCATCTCACATAGTGCCGTTGACATTCACCAGGAGATATAAACACGTCCCTCACAGATGCTGTGCATCGTCACATGCCGATAATAGTGCAAGTTTTACATAATAATAAAAATTATTGAGCAGAGACGATGCACAGCATCCCAATAAGGGCTCCTAGTGAGAGACTTCTATGAGGGCAAAATGGCGCCAAACGGCCCCTGGTGACAACTGACTGTAGATGGCGCTAAGATCGCAACCAATAGGCGCTCTCGGCACCGGAAGTCGCTGCGATTGGACGAATTACAAAGGGAAGTATACAACGCTCTCTCCCAGATGCTGTGCATCGTCTCTGCTCAATAATACAAGTTTTATTGTTATGTAAAACTGGCACTATTTAAATTGATTTATTGATTACATTAATTAATTAATCAGATTATTCACTCTCAACCCTTGCAACATCTGCAAAGTGTCCATGATGGTGAATAAGTAAAATTGAGAAATCAAACGAACTTACCTTAAGTGAAGTTCTATTTTAAATTTACGAAGTACACCATCATGGACCGGCCCACCCTTACCGGCTAACCCTTATTAAGGTTATAATTACCCCATGTTTTAGGGTTGATCGCGATTAGCTTCAAACTAGTGAAGATTGAGGAGTGACCACAGAGTAAGGAGGATGCAAGCGTATATTTTTTAAAGATTTTTTGAAGATTATGAAGTCAAGGCAACATTCCATGCTGCTACAAAGTGTCCATGATGGTGAACTTAGTAACGTAAAATTGAAATAGAACTTCACCTGAGGTAAGTTCGCTTAATTTCTCAAAAGGTTAGCGGATGCCGGATAGTTATGGCAAAAATTGGGTCAGAAGCAGAATTTGTTCCGAACGCGGCACCAATGTTCAAAGCAAAAGCGGAGACTATCATGATAAAATTATTTCATAAACTAAGAGAAATGGTTACGGCCCAAACTGATTCCAAATTCGAACCCTCACTCGGTGGTGGCTATCGATAATAATGCTCCGTACCACAACAAACTAATTATTCCTGCCACTACAACTAATGACAAGAAGGCAAAATGGAATCCCGGTTAGTAGAAAAGCATATATAGACCATATGAAAAGGACATGCGTAAACCACAACTTAACGATCTAATACAAAAAAAACAAAGACGTGCGACGTAAAAGATACGTTATACACAAAGAGTAATTATCATACAGTGTATATTACCTCACAAGTCTCGCAACAATGGAAGTTTAAGGCAGCACAACCAGCCATGCCCGTGGTCGGACAACTTCTGATTTGAAATTTGTGAACTCTGCCAGTAAGTAGGTTAATGTGTGCTTCAAGGCTAAGGTTCGTGTCTTAAATCAGTCTCAACATCCATTAAGCAATGCTTCAAAACGATGATACAGTCCAGTTTTCACCACGGAGAGAAGAAACGAGAGTCAATAACGTTTCGTTATTATTTCATCTAATTCTGTAGAAATCGGCGAAAGTATTGTTATTATTATTTTATACCACTAAGGTTAGGAACATTGTACCAGGCACTTGTACTGTACAAGAATATTATCTTGTATATTTTCATTTAAGCTTGACATTTCCCAACTTAAAAGGGTGTACGTACACCTTTTGTAAATACTTTCAGAACAGAGTGTGCACCTAAGCCATCTTGTGTAAGCACAGTGTATTATAAAATCCAATTTTGTCGCGTGTCGTTTTGATTCGACATAATAATTACACACATAGTAATAGACCTTCTGACAAAATTTTGTCCTTTTACTTGTGACTAAAGATAGAGTGCAATATAACAATAAATTAAAGGAAAAAATAGATATTTACAAGAAAAATAAAGTAAAATATAATTATAGCTTAAATGATAAATGGTGCAATATTAAGGATATTATAAAATTAAGTGCAGAAGAATGTTTTCAGAAAGAGAAATTGAAACCTAGAAAGAAATGGTTAAATACAGAAATAATAGATTTAATGCTTGAAAGAAGGAAGTATCGTTACAAAGATGATGACAATAGTGTAGAAGAATATCGCAAACTAACAAACAGGATAACACTCAAGTGTAGACAACAAAAAGATAAAGAAATAGAAAGAGATTGTGACACTATAGACTATTATATGAAAAAAGGAAAATTAGATGTTGCGTACAACATGGTTAAGAGATTAAGTAATGATAAGAATAAGAAAACCAAGTCAACAGCTATACTGAATGAGAACAATAAAATACTAACTGATAATAAGGAAATATTACAAAGATGGACAAGATATATAGAAAATGTATATAAAGGAGAGGGATTAACAGAGGCGGATATAGAGGATGAAATTTCAGAAGAAACAGATAGACTGGGACCGGATATAATACGGGAAGAATTCGAAACAGCTATAAAATGTATAAAGAACTGTAAAGCAGCTGGAGATAATAGAATCTATATAGAACTCGTAAAATACTCAAACAATACGCAATTACTAGATGAAATTTGTAATCTTATTCAAACTATGTACAATACAGGAGAGATACCAAACGATTTTAAAATAACTAAAACAGTAACATTGCCGCAGAACGCGAGCACAAAAAAGTGTGAAGAACACAGAACGTTAAGTTTAATTTCACATGCTTCCAAAATAATTCTCAAAATAATACAAAATAGGATTAGAAGTAAAATAGAAAACAACTTAAGTAGGGACCAATACGGATTTAGGTAAGAGAAGGGTACAAGAGAAGCAATTTTAGCATTAAGACTTATACTGGATAGAAGAATGGACCTAGGACTGAACACACATGTTGCTTTTGTGGACCTAGAGAAAGCGTTTGATAAAGTTGAGTGGAAGAGAATGAAGAGAATAATTTTTTTACCACTTTAACCATGCTTTCCGCCTGGCCATTACTAGCCGGGTGAAAAAACGTGATTAATTCCATTTAATGTATAAACATTTTGAAATTCCGCGGACGTAAAGGAGGTACCATTATCTCTCACTAAGGTATTAGGAACACCAACTCTTGACATAAAATCACAGAGCTTAGTAATTACTGCTTTAGAACCATACGACGCTGCCATTGAATAACATTCTACCCATTTACTGTAGGCGTCTACTATAATTAAAAACATCTGATTCTGTAGAGGGCCCAAAAAATCGAGATGTATGCGATAGAAAGCATGGGGCGGGAGCGGCCAGGGCGGAAGCGGCCAGGGCGCGAGCGGCGCGCGCGGCGGCCCGGCCGCAGCGCCGCGCACACCGCGGACCCCGCCGCCAGCCGCTCCAGCCCCTCGTCTATGCCGGGGAACAAAAACCATTGCCACGCAAGGGCCTTCATTTTTACGACACCGAAATGAGAGCTGTGTAATTCATTACAAATGGTTTCTCTTAACATTTCTGGTATAACCACATTATGTCCACGCATTATAAAACCATTTTCAATTGACAACTGTACCCGGCAGCAATGATAGGGTTTCAAAAGTTGATCTGTCTCTTTCCTTGGCCTCCCAACTGTTATATAATGTTTGACCTTGGCCAATATGGGATCGCGGTCAGTTTCGCGGCGCAGCTGACTTGACGTCACGGGCCTGTCGCCTTGTAACATGAAATTTACATATACCGCTCGGTCTTCTTCGGTACCGTTTCCGCTAAACGCCTCGCTCGCCTCGCCAAGCTCCGCCACGCACGGCGATATCCATGCGCGCGAAAAAAAATCCGCGCTGTTATCCTTACTACGTATATATTATATTATATAGTTATACGCCGATAAGAAAATCGCATAGCCTTGGAGTCTGTTCGCAGACACCTCCGGTATGCCACGATGGGGGCCGAAAATAGTAAGGAGCGGTTTATGATCGGTACG
Organism: Falcaria lacertinaria; assembly: GCA_951449985.1. Lineage (NCBI taxonomy): Eukaryota > Metazoa > Arthropoda > Insecta > Lepidoptera > Drepanidae > Falcaria > Falcaria lacertinaria. The sequence continues at coordinate 2,391,632 of OX602135.1, forward strand.
CAACACAAAGGGTGCAGCTCGACCGTATAGATATTGATGAAATCGTCGAACTCCAAAAACAATGGCCGTCGCCTCTCTTTGTATTTGCAAGTATTTTTTCTCTGCGGCTGAGAGAACGCGCGACGCGTAAGAGTGGCCTTTCGTTCCATCACTACCTATCTACGATAATGTAGCCGCTAGCCCCGTGGGTGACGCGTCCACTGTTAAAATTATTTATGCCATGATTTCTTTAATTTTATCAAATGCGTCATCATGGACCGATGACCAATTCCATTTAACATTCTTATGTAACAACTCGTACAAAGGGCTAAGTATAGATGATGCCTCCGGTAAAAAATTACGGTAATAATTTGTCAAGCCTAAAAACGATTGCAGTTGCGCGACGTTTTGTGGCTTAGGCGCTTTAAACACTGCCGTCACTTTATCGGGTGATTTCCTGATGCCGTGCTTATCTATTATGTGACCTAAATAACATATTTCGTCTTTAACAAACTCGCACTTGTTAGCGTGAACGGTCAACCCGGCGTCTTTTAACCGTTACAAAACTGCAATCAACCGTTGTCTATGCAGCTTTCGGTCTGTTCCCGTCACTAAAACATCATCCAGAAAACTGACTACTCCTTCGAGACCAGTCAATACGCAATCCATAGCGCGCTGAAAAATAGCTGGCGCCGACGATAATCCGAATACAAGTTTTGGTTAGGCACACCTTTGCATAGGTTTCATTACATATTTCATTATACAATTAATTTATAATTTTTCATATTATTTTATATATTTACATATAACATACGATTGGGTGTGTAATAAAAGTCTGCCAATTGACTCGATTTGGTGGGCTCCTGAGTGTGGCCTAGCAATTGACGCCATCTTCGTATGTTTTGGTTCCCACGCTTGCATTCATTGGCTATGGGATCACACCAATCACGTCGCTTTGTTTCGGTGACATAAACCGGCGGAGATGCATCACGCGCTCTGATGCCTCTTGGCGCGTAAGCTGTCGACTGAGACAGTCGAAATTGTGTGTGCTTGCATATAATCTAAATACTTTTCCTTCAATTACATTTATGTGAACTGTGCATGTGTTTTTGAACATTGGAACATAATAAGTGAAGTATCTTCTGGACTTTAATCTTCGCCACCCCACGCCGGCCTCCATATCACGTGCTCCAGCAGTCCGCAGCGGTATACCGTCTGGTGCCCTGGTCAGGGTTGCAGGTACGTGGGTCCTCACTTACGTAGGGTGGTGATTTGCTATCGTCATCCTTGGGGGTCCAGGTGGGTTGGGTCAGTTGGTTGGTTATTGTATACCTACCCTCACATTGCAATATATATATATATATACACATTCACCTCATACCCTGGATCATAGAATTCAGATCCTCCTTACGATTAAGATCCCCGCGTGGTGAACGGGCTATTTACACGCCTCACCAAGTTTAGTAAATTGAAATAAGCCGCGATGCGTGTTGATGGTCGTAAGGCCCTGAGAGGCCTCACTCAAGCAAAATTGATTATAGGCCATTGATAGGTCTATTTTGCTGAACTGAACCCCCCCATATAACCTTGAAAACAGTTCCCCAACCGTCGGTAAGGGATATTTATCTATAACGTTGTTATATTGTATAAGTTGTTTATTTAGTGTTATTGAATAATCGGCGCACAGTCAGACTGCCATCTTTTTTAAAACTGGTACTATAGGAGAAGCGTATTCAGAATACTCAGTCGGTCTTAAAATACCTAACTCAACCAATCGATCGATATTTCCCTGTCCATTTTTTCGCGAAGTGCAAAAGGTACCTGCCTGGCCTTGAAATAAATGGGCTTAGCGTCCGGCTTGACCCGTAGATCAACCAAATATTTATTAAATGTCCCTAACTTATACGAAAACACGCTCGGGAACATAGAAATTAGCTCGTTAGCTGTTAAATTGTCTTTTAAAAATACTGCGTTTACGGCAGGGGCTAGTTGTAAATCAAAAAGATGGATAAAATCTCGACCTAAGAGCGATACACTACTATTCATTACCACATATAACTCGATTGATCGGGTCATGCTGTTGTACAAAACATATGTATTTAACACCCCACTAGTAATATTACTATCCCTTGTGTAACTTATCAACTTTTTATCTGTGGGTTATAATGGTATCTTGCTAAAATGTTTTTCATAAGTACCCTGAGAAATTAGAATTACTGCTGAACCGCTATCAATTAGAAACTCCAAAAACACACCACCGACAAACACGCTGGGTCATTGGCCTCTCCCTATCGCAGCGAATATTATAGATGTACATACCATCGTCTCCTGCATCCACCTCCGCCAAGTAATTTACTCTGTTATTACTATTACACATTTTCCGTAAATGCCCTTTAAGATTACACTTTTTACATTTATAATTTTTGAATCGACACTAATCGGCTTTATGGTTATGATAACCACACACACTGCACTTCACTTTGGCTGCAACGAACACGTCTCCCGCGCTGTCAGCCGTGGCTGCGGCGGCAGCGCAAGCCGCCCCCGCTCCCGCAGAAGCTTGGCGCGCACTCTGCACGCTCTCCGCCATGTCAACCGCCTTTGCCAACGTCAATTCACGCTGATCCTGCGCAAATAGCTTATCACGCTCGTGTCCCGCTGCCATGCCCATTATGAACTTGTCCAACAGAGCCTCTTCCAAACTTTTGAAGCCGCAGTATGACGCTAATCCTCTAATTCTTGCCACTCATTGGGTGGGCGTCTCGCCTGACCATTGAACAGCGGAGTAAAACGAACACTTTTCTGCAAATCCGAACCGCTTTGGGGTACAGTGGTTGTCCAAGAGTTGCAAAATCTTGTCGTACTCCACATTTTCTATTTTATCAGGCACCGCGAAATCATTTGCCAACTTAAAAGTCGACTCACTGAGTGCACTCAAAATGATTGCCCGCCGCTTCACCTTGCTTTTGTCCGTTATGTCGTTGATCTCGTTAGCAATAAGCCTCTGTGGTATTCGTGTATTTAAAACTGTTCCAATCGTTCGTAACATGATTAAAACATGACAACACCCCCAACGTTGCTCCTGAAGACATTTTTGCACAAAACTATCCCGGAGCGCGGAGGGTGGCGGGGGGAAACACAACAATCAAACTCGGTGGTTAGATGCGCACTCCGTTTAATTTCGAATATACGGGAACGGGGCGGGGCACAGCCCGCACACATTAGAGCTATTACACATACATAACAATCTAAAATTCAAAACGATAGCTTTTGAGCACTGCTACCTATTTTAACAGATTTAACTTCAAAAATGACGGATTTTCATACAAATTTTCATCCCCTATTTTACCCTTTAGGGGTGAAATTTCCAAAAATCCTAAAATACGTATTTATTTATTTCTAACTGAAAGGCCAAATACCAATTTTCATGCGTTTGTCTTAAAAAATTACGGATTTTCATACAAACTTTCACTCCTTTTTTTATGCCTTAGGGGTGGAATTTCCAATAATCCTAAAATACGTATTTATTTATTGTTAAGCTTACTGCTCGTCGGGAATATTCATCACCATCAAACGAACTACCCTCACCTAAGAATAATACGGTTATAAATTTGTCAAACACTCCATTGGATGACGCATCTGTAAGTGTTTTGGAAAAAGGCCTAAATTTCGCATTAACGCCAAAGCACATCCCCTATGAAAATATTATAAGCAGCGTAGAAGAAACTATAATTCGTAACAAGGTGCCGTCCGATGACGCAGATGCTCTTAGACAGGATGTTGCAATTATACTTAGGAAAGCCCGGCCACCAAAGACTAACCTCACCATTGAAGAGAGAGAGGCGCTACGTAATCTCCGCCAAAAGAGGGACATCCTGGTTCTTAAAGCGGATAAGGGGAATGCCACGGTAGTATTAAATTTAGTAGATTATGATTCCAAGATACAGAATTTATTAACAGATGCTAAGCTGTATAAACAGGTCTCATATGATCCAACTGCCAGAGTAACTCGTCGCATACGCGCAGTAATCAGGGACTACAAAGATTTATTTACAAAGGACGAATTTGAAAAGCTAATCAAGCCGAAGATTGTTTAACCACCCAAGCTATATGGCTTGCCGAAAGTACACAGAGCTGACGTACCACTGCGCCCTATTGTAAGTCAGATTGATGCACCTACATACTATCTTGCAAAGTATGTTGCTGGAGTACTGCAGCCTTTAGTGGGTAAGACATCGTCGTTTGTAAAAGATTTCCGCCATTTTGTAGACATAATCAAGGACATTCACATGGAGCCTGAGGACATTATGGTTAGTTTTGATTTCCAGTCTCTTTTTACCAGTGTTCCAGTCAAGGAATGTCTTGAGGATATCAGAGAAGGTTGAGTGAGCATGACCTACCTGAAAATTACATGGTTCTCTTGAGAAATTGCTTAGACGGCAGTTGCTTTTTATATCACGGTAATGACTATCTCCAGATAGATGGCGTCGCCATGGGCAGTCCTGTGGCACCAGTCATGGTCAATATCTGGATGGAACATATATAAGAACTCATAGATTTGTCGACAGTTATAATATGGAAGAGATACGTCGACGATGTTTTCTGTGTTATGAAATGTAATCAGCAAAATGTGAAGAGTTTTCTCACATACTTGAATTCTTTACACCCGAATATCAAGTTCACCTACGAGCTCGAGATGAAACGAAGCCTGGCCTTTCTGGATGTCAAACTTATGGTGAGATCTGATGGTACCCTAGCGCACTCTGTTTATCGGAAACCAACACAAACAGGCAGATATCTCAACCAAGAGAGTTTGTGAACTCTGTTCGTATTGTGTTAGCACAGCGTCTACCTCGTGTATTTGGCTCATTACGTACGTTTTCCAAAGATATCGTTGAATCGTTGTTGTCAATGTTCGCATATGAACTTTCATTGTGCATGCTATAGTTATGAAGCACAGCGCAAGTTTTAACTAACGAGATAGCTGTACTGGTGCTTACGTCCAATGGACGATGAAATATTCGCCATTTATTTGCCAATATTCCAAACGCGCACTACACATAACGTCTGGCTCTTGTGAATCGATAGTTAAATATCCTTTTATTTTTATATAAATGAGTTCCTCCATAGGGTCTCAACAGATTATAATGCAAACCAAATGCTTCATCACCCACTATCACAAATGGAACACGTGATTCCAAACCTGTAGAGAGAGGACGAGCTTCTGGTAAATCTAAACTGCCATCATTTAATCTTTTCCAGAAAGTACTTTCTTTGAATATAGAGGAGTCACATTCTTTGCCATAAGAGCCTACGCTGATATGGGTGAATCTATAATTCGAATCCACTACCGCTAGCAATACAATGGAAAAAAAAAACTTGTAATTCATGTACATAGAACCACTGTGACTTGGTTTCTTCATTCTTATGTGTTTCCCATCAACTGCACCAATGCAGTGAGGAAAATTAGCTTTATTATAAAATGCGTCAGCAATTTGTTCCCACTCATATTTTGTGTCGGGCAATTTCATAAACTCCTGTTGCAAATTATTCCATATGACATTTGTTACTTCTATTATTATTGAGTTGATTGTTGAGACTCCCACTCGATATGTGTAATGTAAATCCATGTATGAACACCCAGATGCCAAGTACCTGCAAATTGAAAACATATGTAGTGTTATTACAAAACACATGTTTAACAAATAGCAGAATACCTAATACTGGAGGCTGTTGATGGTTCTTTCTCCGCGCTTATTCATAATTTATGTTTTATTTTTCAGCTAAAATGTTTGTTAAAAAATGGAATCAGATAAGAGACAGCTGGAAGAGGAGTTTAAATGCGAAAAAGAAAATAAATAAATCTGGATCTGCAGCAGTTAATACCAAAAAATACTGTTATCACGATCAGTTTTTGTTTTTAAAAAAAAATATGGATCCGGCTGAAACACAGTGGCGGTAACAAAGGTACATATATTGAAGAGGGTGATACGGAAAATCCTATCCAAAATGAAGAAAGTGAAAATGAACCTACTATCGGACATGGAAGTCCAGGACAAGAAAATTCCGCAGGTGGTGCTAAACGACTTAAGAGAAGTGTACTACCAAGGCAGAGGATTTCTGTAATGGATCAAAAAATGGCGACTTTTATTGATCACCAGATGAAAAGTCAGCCGAATACGCAGAAAGAAGATCGTAACTTGTCATTTTTTTAAAGTTTACTTCCTACACTAGCTTCACTCAACGATGATCAAATATTACAGTTTCAAGCAGGTGTTATAAGTTTGTTGCAAAATATATAAAAGCCCCAACTTTGACCGATGGTCCTCTCAACAACAATCTACTTCTTATAACTACTTTCAATCAGCACGTTATTTCACACCGCATTACAGAGTTCAGTCATCGCCATCGGCACAATCAGTTGAATCGCAGAACTCTGATTTTCCGGATTTCACTAATATTTAATTAATATTAACGATTATCATGTGAAAATATCATACTTACTTACATTACTTATTATGTTTGGTAATAAATATTAAACTTTAAGTATGAGTTTCATTCTTACCTTAAACATATTGCTAACTTTTCTTCAGGTGTGATGCTTTTTCTCATATTTGTATCATGTTTTTTTAAATCTTCATTCACCCTTTTTAAAAGATCGTCAAATGTGGTCATACGCATTCTAAAATAATTGAAAAATGTTGACTCATCTCTTCTCAAATCGCTCATAAGATTCCGAAAAATACCCAAATTCAAACGTTGTGTCAAAATAGGATGAACCCATAATCTTCTATTTCGCTGCCGACGCCGATAATACCAATAGAAAATTAAGAAAGTATTCACGTCCATTTCACCTGATAACTGGCGTAGGAATGGTAAAAATACAGGATGCAACCATGTTCATATGGCAGTCTAGTTTTGCGGGACCAGCTTTTACTGAATCCTGCAAAACTGAACTGCCATGTGAACACAGCGTCCAGTTTAGCAGGATACCGTAAAAAGCCGATCCTGCAAAACTGGACTGCCGTGTGAAAGGGCTGTAATACGCTCAGCCAAGAAAGGAAACAGAATTGGAGGTGTCCTGCATGTCGGAGTAGACCCAAAATCCGACAACACAAATACTCCTGTTCGTGGCGCCGCCACATCAGCGCAAGACTCCATTAACATAACGACACGCAGTTCAAGACCAAAACCACGTCGTAGGTCATCTGACGAGCAATTGGCTAGTAATCTAGATGCAACAGAGAGCATTTGCGATACAAAAGAGAGCTTGCGCGACGTCATACGGGAGGAATTACAAAACGCCCTTAGGTCCACGATGATCGAACTAAAGAATATTAGTGACAAGGTGTCCTCGTTTGAGCAATCGCTGTCATTTTTTAACACGTGTTACGAGGAGTTGAAGAAAGACTTGGACGATAAAACCCTCCAGATTGAAAACCTTAAGAAGAATAACTCTTCTCTTGAAACGAGAGTTTAAAGGATTGAGACAGAAGTCTACACCAGAATGAATGCACTGGAACAGCATTTGCGTGAGTGCAATGTGGAAATAAACGGCGTCCCCGAGAACCGTGCCGAAAATGTTTTAAAAACCGCTGTACAAATTGCAAGCAAGGTGGACTATACCCTAACGGAAACAGATATTGTTCATGCCACCAGAGTAGCTAAACTAAATAAAGACCGTCCGATCGGACCGTCCTCGGTCCTTAGTTGTGAAGCTGCGCACGCGCACTCTACGCGACAGTTTCCTCGCGGCAGTCCAAAAGTTCAATAAAACAAACCCCCGCGATAAGTTGAACTCTCAGCACTTGGGCATAGGCAGCAGTCGATTACCTATCTACGTGTCTGACATCCGAGCCCGTCTAATGAATCTCTTCACGCAGCTACTAGGAAGAAGGCAAAAGACGCTGGCTTCATGTTTGTGTGTGTTCGTGACGGACGCATTTACGTCAGAAAAGACGAACACTCGCAAGCACACCAAATTCGCAATTTAGATAGTCTAGACATGATGGTGAGGCACTCAGATAATCGTGGACATTAGTTCTTTTTCAATTGATAATGTTACTGTGTTAATACAATATAAATGGCTACCTTATATTACCAAAACGTGCGCGGTATGAGGACTAAAACAAGTAATATTTATTATAATATTCTTCAATGTTCATATGATGTCTTGGTCCTCGCTGAAACTTGGCTAAATCAGAGTATAAGAAATGGGGAATTCATCGATTCACGTTATATTGTATATCGTCGAGATCGATCAAGCGTGAATAGCTACCAAAAATGGGACGGCGGGGGAATTGGTTGCTATCTCTAAAAAAATTCAATCGGTTCGACTAGAAACTTGGGAAAGCAACTGTGAAGATCTTTGGACCATGATACAACTGCCAATAGGCCACAAAACAAAAAAAATCGCCATATGTGCTGTGTATATCCCGCCGCCTGTCAAACGCGACACTTTGAGTACGTTCCTAAATAATGGTTTTAACTTTATAACACACGCTGACGAAATTATCATACTTGGAGACTTTAATCTACCATTCATACACTGGTCTAAAGATCAAAACACGAGTGCCTTGGTTCCCTCCAACTATGATAACACTTTAGGAAATACACTTGTTGACTTTATGGCTTTTTCAAATACTTCGCAGTTTAATCTGCTACGTAACGAAGACAATAGGACCCTGGATCTTGTTATAAGTACAATTTGCGACATTAAAGTGACCGATCTCCAAGATTCAATCCTAAGGACTCGATCCCAAACACCCCCCATTGCTATGCACACTATCTGGATTAGAACCAAGATACTTGCGTCCAAATCCTTTAATTAACTTCAACTATGACAAGGCTAACTATGAGTCGATTTCCGCTGAAATAATAAAGAACGATTGGAACCTGCTCTTTGACGACTGCACGACTGTGAACGAAATGACTACAAAATTTTAAATCACATAAAAGATGATTTCGTGCCCAGGGCTACGCTTAACAAATCCGCTTATCCGCCATGGTTCAATAAGACCCTATTAAAAATGTTGTCCGAAAAGGAAAAATTAAGGAATCGGTATCATAGATATAAGAACCCACGCGATAAAATGGAGTTCCAAACTATTTGAGACAGATCACATAAGCTTTATAAGGACCTTTATGCAAATTAAATGGTTAAGACCGAAACCGGGATAGCCAGAGATCCAAAGGGTTTCTGGCGTTATATCAAGGACAAGCGCAAGGAGCGCTCTAGTCTTCCAGCAGAGATGCACATGCAGGATAAATCATCAAACACGGGCAAAGGTATAGCAAACCTTTTTTCCGAGAGCTTCTCCAGAGTATTTAATATAGTAAATCCCCCAACCGGCAGTACTTTCAATTCCAATATCAGCTTAAGTCCAAATCATTCCAACTCCATAGGCCTAATCAAATTCTCTGAACGTGAAGTTCTAAATAAAATTAAGTCACTAGACATCCTAAAGGGGCCGGGCCCGGACGCGATTCCTCCACTATTTGTTAAACGTTGCGGGAAGGCTTTGGCTCTTCCATTAGTCTTAATATTCAACAAATCAATGCAAATCTTTCCCGATACTTGGAAGAAGGCTAAAATTATACCCCTCTACAAGAAAGGCGATGTCACAGACATGAAAAATTATAGGCCCATTTCTATACTTTCCTGTTTCTAAAAAATTTTTGAATCTTTGGTATGCCCTTTTTTTATCTCATCACTGTCGTCAAATTATATCTGAGCACTAACTTGGCTTTCAAAAAGGACGTTCAGTTGAAACCAATCTGGTTCCATTTCTGTCAGAACTGAGCAGTAAGGTCGACAAAGGAAAGCAGGTCGATGCAATTTACACTGATTTCCGTAGCGCATTCGTTAAAGTCAATCATACTGTTCTACTAGAAAAACTTAAGGGCATTGGTGTATTTGGTCCATTACTTTCTTGGATAAAGTCTTATCTTGAGATGCGCCCCCTAGTTGCATGCGTGAACGGTTTCGAATCTGATGTCTACTTTGCCAAATCAGGAGTACCTCAGGGCTCTCATGTCGGTCCGATCCTTTTTTCTATTTTCATAAATGATGTCACGAAGCACATCAAACATTGTAGGTATAAACTTTTTGCAGACGACCTGAAGATCTATAGAACGGTCGACACAGTCTCCGATACAAATTTAATTCAAACAGATTTAAATAATCTGAGACATTGGTGCGATACTAACCAAATGTATCTCAATGTACAAACATGTTTTGACATTAAGTATACGCGTAAAAAAAACAATATCACAACATCCTACACCTTGGATGGGTGTACCCTGCAAGAAGTCGATGAAGTGCGTGATCTCGGAGTGATTATCGATAAACGATTAAATTTTAAGTCAGATATCAATGAAATCGTCACTAAGTCTGCCAAAATGCTCGGCTTCATTAGACGAAACACTAAGCAATTTCGCTCTTCTCAAACTAAGATCATCCTTTATAATACACTGGTACGAAGTCACCTTGAATACGCGAGCGTGGTATGGAACTCTCATTATGCGGTACACTCACAACGTATAGAAAATATACAACGTGCGTTTACTCGATCTTTGGCTTTTGTCTCCAGTGGTATTACACATAGAAGTCCATATGATCAAAGGCGGAAATATTTCAAAATTAGCACCTTGCAATATCGAAGGAAAACGCGAAACGTGTTATTTCTCTTTAAAATGGTTCGTGGTCTATTCGAGTGCTCTGATTTGTAAAATAAAATCGAATTATGCATACCATACCAATACTCTAGGCACAGAATATGTAGGACCTTCTCAATCCAGCCTGCCAGATCCAATCTTGGCTTGTACGCTCTAATACCGCGTGTGTGCCGTACATATAACGAACTCAATGGTCACATCGATAACTTTGATATCTTCCATGACTCATATTTATTTTATTTATTTATTTTATTTATTTATTTTAAGACTTTATTGTACAACACCAAGGAATACAATACAAGAATACAATACAAGAATACAGTGTGACATAGTATAGTACAAATGGCGGCCTTATCACACTCGGCGATCTCTTCCAGGCAACCGTGGGATGGAATGGATTTAGGATACATCTTAACGGGCAGTTGGTGATGTAACTAATAAGGCTTAAAACAAGAAACAATATAATACTAATTGGTATTTAAAAGAAATACATAATAAATATTCATTAGTACATATTATACGCATACATAAAACAACAGGATATCATAGAGTATAAGGATGGTACCACGCAAAACAGGATAATTTTCTTCTGCTTCTGCTCATTCAGCTAGTTAAGTAATTGTCTTTAAGGAGCTTTTTAAATGCTTGCAAAGTTTTAGCCTGTCTTATGAATAGTGGCAATCCATTCCACAGGCGGACAGCCTGCACTGAGAAGGATTTGTCCATGAATCTTGTGGAATGGATCGGTGTCCGTAGCTTTAAGTCTTCCGATGACCTCAACCGTAAAGAATGTGTGGCATGAAGGTAATCGAACCGCTCTTTCAAATAAGAAGGGGAAGAAGGAGAGCAAAGTATATTATAGAGTAATGAAAGAATATGAGTATTCCGAGCTTAGTACGAAATTCTGACACTCGATCATATTTGCGCAAGCCAAATATTAATCTTATACAAAAATTTTGGAGACGCTCAAGCTTATTAAGTTGGTTTTCAGTTAAATTTAGATAGCTGGCATCTGCAAAGTCAAGGATTTGAAGAAGGAGGGATTGGACAAGCGCAGTTTTCGTAGAAATTGGTAAAAGGTTACGTAGTCTTCGCATGCAACCGGCTGCAGCAAAGATTTTGCGGCTGAGTTCCTGCAGGTGTGGATCCCACGAAAATGTCTTATCTATGACAATACCCAAGTTTTTGACTTTGTCGTCAAAAGGAGTAATGGATCCATCGCAAAAAACTTGGGGAAGTCTCGGCCATTCGATACTTCATCTTTAAAAAAAAACTCTGTGAAATTGAACACAATTGCAGCTCTTTATAAGATTGTTTCTACATTTAATTATATATATCTTTTATTATAACAATATCTTAAGTTAAACCATCTCTGTTTTAAATGTTGAGTGTGCCTGTTATTGGTATATATCAGAAACTGTATTCATACATAAGAAAACTATGTAAAGTTTGAATATGTGCACTGTTGGCATATCTTAAATAAATAAATAAATAAATGAATTGCTACTGTGTATACTGTTTTCTTTGCCTTCATTATAACTGATTTCCATAACACTCCCTCGAGTTTCAATGTCATAAAACTTTCACGGCCGAACCTACGTGAACCCACAGGACTCACACACACTATAAAAATGGCTTCCGGTGTTGCCAGCGAGGAAAAAAATGGAGGAAAAATTATAACCTACAGGCCGCCACGATTGCCGGGACTTTCTTATTTGTGACGTTTGACTTGTGACAGTCATAGTGTTTGTTAGAGCCAAGCCTGCGCACGTGTTAGTTTCCTGACAGTTGTTTAATTGAGTAAAGTGATTATCTACGCACTTTTGCTATTTTGTTCAATTCGCTCGAGTACCCACGACAGTGCCCACAGTACCTACGCCATCCTGAACAGAACCTGACAACTACAAGGACTCCCTATAAACCTACTTCTGATGATGATGCTTGCCGCGTCTACGTATAATATATGTAAATAAACATTTAAGTTTCTTTAATTTAATGTAATTTAATTAAATTTAATTATTTCCGGACATCAACCTCCGTCGTGGGATAACATAACATAGATACTGGTTTATATTTGTAATCTGTGGTTGAATAATAATCTATGTAGACTTTAGCTGTCAATGTTTTGCGAGGGACTGAGATAAATAATTTAATGTTATTTAATAATAACCTGTAATAAAATATACGACATTTAATGTTATTAATAACAATGTCGATTTCTTAATAACTACATATTACAATAATTACTTTACATGTAAGTATTATACTTATACGTAGTATTATACATAGAGATTTGTTTTTAAACTCTTTTATTTATGTAAAAAAAAAAAGTAAAGTTAACACATTTAACTTTTAATACAGAGAAACTCAATTGTGTTTTGATTAACGGTGTCGTCGAATCACTAAAATAAAAAAAAAAAAATGTAAATAAACAAGCCCATCCTTTCAACACTCGTATTCAAGTACAAGAGCGTCTTGTACTCAAGCAATGAAAAAATAAAGGGATGAAGGACGACCAATTGTATTTACTGACGAGTCGTATGCCCAGTCATCACATATTTTGTATGTGATGACTGGGCATACGACTCGGTAAGGCGTTGTCAGATGGTTCCGCTCAAGGACTAAAGCGCTCGATGTTAAAAAGTAAGCGGATAGTTATGGCAAAAACTGGGTCAGTAGCAGAATTTGTTCCGAACGCCCTACCAATGTTCAAAGCAAAAGCGGAGACTATCATGATGAAATGAATTTCACAAACTAAGAGAAATGGTTACGGCCCAAACTGATTCCAAATTCGAACCCTCACTCGGTGGTGGTTATCGATGATAATGCTCCGGACCACAACAAACTAATGAATCCTGCCAGTACAACTAATGACAAGAAGGCAAAATGGAATCGCGGTTGGTAGAAAAGGATATATAGACCCTATGAAAAGGACATGCGTAAACCACAAATTAACGACCTAATAAAAAGAAACAAAGACGTGCGACGTAAAAGATACTTTATACACGAACAGTAATTATAATTCAGTGTCAATATTACCTCACAAATCTCGCAACTATGGAAGTTCAAGGCAGCACAACCAGCCATGCCCGTGGTCGGACAACCGCTGATTTGAAATTTGTGAATTCTGCCAGTAAGTAGGTTAATGTGTGCTTCGAAGTTAAGGTTCGTGTCTTAAATCAGTCTTAACATCCATTAAGCAATGCTTCAAACGGATGATACAGTCCTAAGTTTTCACCACGGAGAGAAGAAACGAGAGTCAATAACGTTTCGTTATTATTTCATCTAATTCTGTAGAAATCGGCGAAAGTATTGTTATTATTATTTTATACCACTAAGGTCAGGAACATTGTACCAGGCACTTGTACTGTACAAGAATATAATCTATATATATGTATATAAAAGAAAGTCGTGTTAGTTACACTATTTATAACACAAGAACGGCTTTACCGATATGGCTGAAAATTTGTGAGGAGGTAGCTTAGAGCCAGGAGACGGACATACGATACGACTATTTATTCCGTTCGACAGTGTTCCCGTGTGACTTGACATAAAGCGTGGTATAAAAAAAAGAATCAGACTTGGTATAACAAAACACAAATGACAGCTATGTAATGGACGTATGGATGACAATTTGATTTTTGTAAAAAAAAAAAACTAAATAATTTTGTCTATGAATGAATGGTTGAAAATTTGAGTTTTGAAATAAATATTTAGGTGAATTGAAGTTTAATTTCTAATGCCGCGACCAAGACGATCGAAACTTTCCCGACAAAGCCGTAATGCAAGGATACGAAACACTGCAAATGAAAGGACTGAAGAAGAAGAAGAAATTGCACGTGAACAGCGCAGCGTTAGTATGGCTCGACTTCGTGCTTCTCAATCACAAGAGCAAAGTGAGGCAGCCCGTGAAACGGCTCGGTTGACAATGCAAAATCGTCGAGCGAACAACAGAGGTCAACAAACAGATAATTTGCAACGCAGAACAAGAGATTTATCAAGTGCTGATTTGAATCGGGCAGCGTTTCGATACGATTGCAGCAATGATTACAGCTTGCATACTAGCGTTTGCATTGGGTAAATGGACGTTGTTTGCAAGTATTGTGGTGCATTAAAGTTTTCCGGAGAAACGCCAGGATTATGCTGCCTTAGTGGTAAAGTGAAAGTGCCATTGTTGACTCCGCCACCTGAGCCATTGTATTCATTGCTTTGTGGCGAAACACCAGAATCACGCCACTTCGTTGCAAACACTCAAAAATACAATGGTTGTTTCCAAATGACGTCATTTGGGGCAGATATTATCGAAGAGCGAGGATTTAATCCGACATTTAAGGTATTTATTAATACGCTTATATAAGCCTGGGTTGTATGTATGTATGTAATGGAATCTTTGAGAATGATTTTCACCAATTTACAGAAATAATATATTTGCTTATTCTGAACTCTGCTCTCACACCGAAAAAAGTGTATATAACTCAGTTAATACTGACTGGTTTTTATATTGTAGATACAAGGACAGATTCATCATCGAATTGGATCATTACTACCACTCGAAGATGCACAGCATAAATTTTTACAAATATATTTCATGGGCATCATGAAAGAACAACTTGATCGACGTGGAGAGATCAATGCAGGAATGAAGCGAGAAGCAGCTCTTCAAGACTTGCAGCAACTGCTTCATGAACATCATGCGTTTGTCAGGTTGTTTAAGAGTGCTTTACAGCGCATGCCAAATGATGACTATAAAGTTGTCATCAAAGCAGATAAACGACCATCTGGAACACATGAACGCACATATAACGCTCCAACAATAGATGAAGTTGCCATTCTGATTGTTGGTGAACAATTGGAAACACGCGATATTGTGCTTACACGTCGCAATACTGGGCAACTGCAAAAAATATCTGAATCACATCGATCATATGACGCATTGCAATACCCGCTGATGTTTTGGCAAGGAGAAGATGGATATCATTTTAATATCAAAATGATAAATCCATTGAATGGTGAGTATCAATATCATTTTTTTTTTTATTAGACAAATTACTGGCAACCGATAATTAACTATGCAAAAAAATTACATATGAAATATTAAATTTACTGTTTTAATTTCAGGTGAAGAAACTACACAGAAAGTTAGCTCAATGAATTATTACGCATATCGTTTGATGATTCGTCAAAATGCTGACAGCTATTTGCTGCGGTTTTGTCGATTGTTTCAGCAGTATTGCGTCGACATGTATGTCAAAATAGAAACGGAACGGTTAACTTTCATTAGGTTGAACCAAGCCAAACTGCGTTCTGAGGAGTACATCCATTTACGTGATGCAGTTAGTACTGAAGAAAATGCAGCTAATATTGGTCGATTAACTATTCTGTCGGCGACGTACATTGGTAGTCCACGTCATATGCATGAATATTCGCAAGATGCAATGACATATGTTCGTCATTACGGTCGGCCAGATCTATTTATTACTTTTACCTGTAATCCAAAATGGATAGAAATTATTCAATTGCTGCTTCCCGGACAAACATCAAGTGATAGACACGACATCACAGCACGTTTATTCAGACAAAAAATCCGGTTCCTGATGAACTTCATTGTTAAACAACGCGTCTTTGGAGATACTCGATGCTGGATGTATTCAATCGAATGGCAAAAGCGAGGCCTGCCGCACGCACATATTCTTATTTGGTTAGCGGAAAGAATTCAACCTGACCAAATAGATGATATTATATGTGCCGAGATTCCTGATCATGAAGCCGATCCAGTCCTACATGATGTTGTTATTACAAATATGATTCATGGACCGTGTGGCGCCATCAATCCCCAATCACCTTGCATGGTTCCATGGAAAGTGCTCTAAACGATATCCACAGAAATTTACGGCGGAGGTCGTCACTGGTAACGATGGTATCCGCTGTATCGGCGTCGATCACCAGATGACAACGGTCGAACTGTCACAACAAAAGTGAAAAGAATGGATTTCGTTGTCGACAACAGTTGGATTGTTCCATATTCGCCACTTATTTCTAAAACGTTCAAGACACATTGCAACGTTGAGTATTCCAAATAAGTAACGTCCATAAAATATATTTGCAAATATGTCACGAAAGGCAGCGATATGGCGGTTTTTGGATTGCAATCCTCAAATACCAACGATGAAATTTCACGCTATCAAGTTGGTCGTTATGTAAACTGTAATGAAGCGATTTGGCGTATATTCGCATTCCCTATTCACGAACGTCAACCTACTGTTGTGCATTTGGCGGTGCATCTGGAGAATGGTCAACGAGTATATTTCACGGCTTCGAATGCTATGCAACGTGCTGAAACACCTCCAGCAACTACATTGACCAGTTTCTTTGCGATCTGCCAAAGCGATCCGTTTGCACGAACTTTGCTTTACTCGGAGATGCCACGTTATTATACTTGGAATGCTTCATCGAAGAATTTTCAAAGACGGAAGCAAGGCGATGCGGTTCCTGGGTATCCGGATGTGCTTTCTACTGATGCTCTTGGTCGTATGTATACAGTTCATCCAAAGAATGATGAATGTTTCTATTTGCGGTTGTTGCTGGTAAATGTGCGTGTGCCAACGTCATTTGAGACACTACGGACTTTTAATGGTGCAATATTCCCAACATATCGTGCTGCATGTGAAGAACTGAACTTATTAGAAAACGATACCCATTGGGATACGACAATCGCTGAAGCCATTATCTCTGCATCTCCAAGTCAGATACGCACATTATTCGCTATCATATTTTACATAAAGATATTTTACATCAAATTCGTGTCACTTCCAGAAATCACGATGTTGAGATGAATGAGGAGATACATAATCGTGCTTTACTCTTGATCGAAGATATGTGTTACCTCATGTGCGGTAGTTTATTAATCAGGTTAGGAATACCAGCGCCCAATCGTGAAATGAATGACGCATTTAATCGAGAATTGGAACGGGAACGTGAATATGATCACCACGAATTAGATTTAGTAGTTCAAACGGATGTACCCCTGTTGAATTCCCAACAAAAGGATGTTTATGATACTTCAATGAAGGCAATCGATGATGGAAATGGTGGTTTATATTTCCTAGATGCCCATGGTGGAACAGGTAAGACATTCCTCATGTCAGTAGTTTTAGCCACTGTTCGTGCGAGATCCAACATAGCGGTTGCAGTTGCTTCTTCTGGAATAGCAGCCACATTGTTAGAAGGATGCCGTACGGCTCATTCAGCATTAAAATTACCGTCAAATCTTCAAACTATTGAAGAACCAACGTTATTACAAAAAATTCAGCAATGGGCAAAGTTTTTATGGGCATCGAAAATCATCATCTGGGACGAATGCACAATGGCACATAAACGTGCATGAGAAGCACTTAACCGAACATTGAAAGATTTACTGAATGACTCGAGATGTTTTGGAGGAGCAATGATTTTACTGTCTGGCGATTTCCGCCAAACACTGCCAGTAATTCCAAGATCTACGGCTGCCGACGAAATAAATGCTTGTCTCAAATCGTCGAATCTATGGCGCTATGTGAAGAAACTGCAGCTGACAACAAACATGAGAGTTGCATTGCTTAGTGATACATCTGCTGAAGATTTCTCTGAGAAATTGCTGACTATCGGTAATGGTCAAGTACCTGTCGATGAATCGAGCGGATTGATATCATTTCCAAATCATTTCTGTAATTTTGTCTCACCAAAAGACGAACTTATCAACAATGTATTTCCAGACATTATTTCTAACTACAAAAATAATGAATGGTTGAGTGAGCGAGCAATTTTAGCGGCTAAGAATAAAGATGTAGACGACCTGAACTATATAATTCAAAATAAGATCATAGGAACTATGCATTCATTCAAATCTATTGACTGCGTCACAAATGAACATGAAGCCACCAACTATCCAATTGAATTTTTAAACTCCTTGGATGTGCCTTGCTTACCACCACACAATTTACGCCTAAAGGTTGGCTCCGTAGTATTCATGTTTCGAAACATAAACCAACCAAAACTGTGCAACGGTACGCGTTTGGTGGTTAGAAAATTGATGAACAATGTAATTTACGCGACGATACTGAAAGGACAATTCAAAGGTGAGGAAGTTCTCATTCCGAGGATGATCCCAACCGATATGCCGTTTGAATTTAAAAGACTTCAATTTCCGATCCGTCTTGCATTTGCCATAGCCATCAACAAATCACAAGGCCAATCCTTAAAAGTTTGTGGTAAGAAAACAAAAAATTTCGTGTATCACAAGGTACTTAAGTGAAGAGCAACCTATGTACTGAAATGCAGAAACAATAATAAATGATGAATGTACTTCCTTATTTTATTTCTAATAAAAAAAATTACTTAATAAATTCGAAAATGTGCTTATTTATTGCCTTTAAGGCGGAACAGAGTTCGCCGGGTCAGCTAGTCTTGTATATTTACATTTAAGCTTGACATTTCCCAACTTAAAAGGGTGTACACCTTTTGTAAATACTTTCAGAACAGAGTGTGCACCTAAGCCATCTTAAGATGTAGCTGACGCCGCCGCCGCACAGTGGATTATAAAACCCAATTTTGTCGCGTGTCGTTTTGATTCGACATAATAATTACACACATAGTAATAGACCTCCTGACAAAACAAGACCTTCTGACTTCTGACCTTTTACTTGTGACTAAGTAATGAAATATTTGTATTTTGATGTTTTTTTTTTTATTTCATTTCTCGGTTTTAAGTCCGTATTAGCACAGTATAAATATCTACAGTAGTGTGACTCGGCCGTGTCCTTGAAATAAATGCCTACAGCCGCGCGGTACGTAAGCGGTACGTACGATAGGGCTGCCGGCCTCCAGTTTTTTTATTACATTTGCCTACTTTGTGTTTCCATTTAGTTTTGTGATTGTAAATATACTTTTTTTATATATACAAATAAAATACTTTGTGAATTGAAAATTGGAAGTGTTCAATAAAAATGGGTGGTTTTTTTATTCATAGATTTTCATTAAATAAACCATGTTTAAGAGCTTATACTACCTCAAACGCGAGTTTTATATAAAAGTATATGATTCACTGCAGTAATCAAAATCAGAAAAATATATGATATTCTTCAGGATATATTATGCTAGTGACATAGTGTTGTGGAAACATAATACAACTAACTTTGCTCGATAGAAAAAATCACGAAGATACCTCTAAAATTTTCTTTTAACCATACTAAAATACAATCCATCGTTCTGATTTTTTTGCCAAATAATTTTACAAGCAACATACTAAAATCATAGTGTTTTACTTTTTTAGTCCAATCAATAGTTTTTTTGTAAATCGCAAAATACCACTAATTTCGCACTATTCGGCCGCAGCGAAAAACGTAACAACCGCAATGTAACAACTCGTCATATTAAATATGTACTTAACTTATTCTTGTGTAAAGACTGCGCGGTTATTGTTAAAAAACAACACACCGTCCGTTCGTCACTGCGGCACAGTCGCGACTGTCCGCATACCAGGCGCATCCCTTAATCGAGGCGCGTAGGCATAGCTCGCGCTTCGTCCGTTTGTATGAAGTCAAACTACTGTATGATAATTATACTGTGGTATTAGATTGAGATTCTTTTACCAGCCGATTCCGCCTAAGTACCTATATCGATAGTACTAACGCCATTGAATTCCCTAGAGTTAAGAAGTTATCCGTTTTTTTTTATCCGTATTCATATCCGGATTTTTAGACCTAGGGCTGTCACTGCATAAAAATATTATTGTAGCGATGCCGCCCGAAAGGCGATTTTCTGTAGAGCGGAACTCACCGCTCCCGCGCAACGCGAAGTCGCAGAGATTTCGAATGACTTGACGGAAACGAGGCCAACTAACGACCGTGCGCGCCGTATTATAAAACGACCGGCTCGATTCAATGTTTAATGATTCAATCTCTTTTTACTACTATTGCTACTGTGTATACTGAGTTTTCTTTGGCTTCATTATAACCGATTTTCATAACACTCCCTCAAGTTTCAATGTCATAAAACATTCACGGCCAAACCTACGTGAACCCACAGGACTCACACACACTATAAAAATGGCTGCCGGTGTTGCCAGCGAGGAAAAAAGGGAGGAAAAAGTATAACCTACAGGCCGCCACGATAGCCGGGACTTTCTTAATTGTGACGTTTGACTTGAGACAGTCATAGTGTTTGTTAGAGCCAAGCCAACGCACGTGTTAGTTTCCTGAGAGATGTTTAATTGAGTAAAGTGATTATCTACGCACTTTTGCTATTTTGTTCAATTCGCTCGAGTACCCACGACAGTGCCCACAGTACCTACGCCATCCTGAACAGAACCTGACAAATAGAAGGAATCCCTATAAACCTACTTCTGATGATGATGCTTGCCGCGTCTACATATATAGGTAAAGAAACATATATTTTTCTTTAATTTAATGTAATTTAATTATTTCCGTACATCAACTTCATTCGTGGGACAACATAACATAGATACTGGTTTATATTTGTAATCTGTGGTTGAATAATAATCTATGTAGACTTTAGCTGTCATTGTTTTGCGAGGGACCGAGATAAATAATTTAATGTGATTATTTAATTACATGTAAAGTAATTATTGTAATATGTAGTGATTAAGAAATCGACATTGTTATTAATAACATTAAATGTCGTTTATTTTATTACAGGTAAAAAAATGTTTTTAAAATCGTTTATTTATGTAAATTAGAACCTATGTAAAATTAACACATTCAACTTTTAATACAGAGAAACTCAAATGTGTTTTGATGAACGGTGTCGTCTAATCACTAAAATAAAAAATAAATAAAAAAATGTAAATAAACAAGCCCATCCTTTTAACACTCTCGTACTCAAGTACAGGAGCATCTTGTACTCAAGCAATGAAAAAATACAGGGATGAAGGACGACCAATTATATTCACCGACGAGTCGTATGCCCAGTCATCACATACAAAAGGTAAGGCGTTGTCAGATGGTTTCGCTCAAGGACTAAAGCGCTCGATGTCAAAAGGTTAGCGGATGCCGGATAGTTATGGCAAAAACTGGGTCAGAAGCAGAATTTGTTCCGAACGCCCTACCAATGTTCAAAGCAAAAGCGGAGACTATCATGATGAAATGAATTTCACAAACTAAGAGAAATGGTTACGGCCCAAACTGATTCCAAATTCGAACCCTCACTCGGTGGTGGTTATCGATGATAATGCTCCGTACCACAACAAACTAATGAATCCTGCCACTACAACTAATGACAAGAAGGCAAAATGGAATCGCGGTTAGTAGAAAAGGATATATAGACCCTATGAAAAGGACATGCGTATACCACAACTTAACCATCTAATAAAAAGAAACAAAGACGTGCAACGTAAAAGATACGTTATACACGAACAGTAATTACAATACAGTGTCAATATTACCTCACAAGTCTCGCAACTTTGGAAGTTTAAGGCAGCACAACCAGCCATGCCCGTGGTCGGACAACTTCTGCTTTGAAATTTGTTAACTCTGCCAGTAAGTAGGTTAATGTGTGCTTCGAAGTTAAGGTTCGTGTCTTAAATCAGTCTTAACATCCATTTAGCAATGCTCCAAATGGATGATACAGTCCTAAGTTTTCGCAACGGAGAGAAGAAACGAGAGTCAATAACGTTTCGTTATTATTTCATCTAATTCTGTAGAAATCGGCAAAAGTGTTGTTATTATTATTTTATACCACTAAGGTCAGGAACATTGTACCAGGCACTTGTACTGTACAAGAATAATATCTTGTATATTTTCATTTAAGCTTGACATTTCCCAACTTAAAAGGGTGTACACCTTTTGTAAATACTTTCAGAACAGAGTGTGCACCTAAGCCATCTTAAGATGTAGCTGTCGCCGCCGCCGCACAGTGTATTATAAAACCCAACTTTGTCACGTGTCGTTTTGATTCGAGAAAATAATTACACACATAGTAATATACCTTCTGACAAAACAAGACCTTCTGACTTCTGTCCTTTTACTTGTGACTAAGTAATGAAATATTTGTATTTTGAAGTTTTTTTAATTTCATTTCTCGGTTTTAATTTCGTATTAGATTGAGATTCTTTTATCAGCCGATTCCGCCTTAGAACCCAAATCGATAGTACTAACGCCATTGAATTCCCTAGAGTTGGGAAGTTATCCGTTTTTTTTTATCCGTATTCATATCCGGATTTTTAGACCTAGGGCTGTCACTGCATAAAAATATTATTGTAGCGATGCCGCCCGAAAGGCGATTTTCTGTTGAACGGAACTCACCGCTCCCGCGCAACGCGCAGTCGCAGAGAGTTCGAATGACTTGACGGAAACGAGGCCAACTAACGAGCGTGCGCGCCGTATTGTAAAACGACCGGCTCGATTCAATGTTTAATGATTCAATCTCTTTATACTACTATTGCTACTGTGTATACTGTGTTTTCTTTGCCTTCATTATAACTGATTTTCATAACACTCCCTCGAGTTTCAATGTCATAAAACTTTCACGGCCGAACCTACGTGAACCCACAGGACTCACACACACTATAAAAATGGCTGCCGGTGTTGCCAGCGAGGAAACCGAGTCGTATGCCCAGTCATCACATACAAATGGTAAGGCGTTGTCAGATGGTTCCGCTCAAGGACTACAGCGCTCGATATCTCAAACTCAAACTCAAAAAGATCTTTATTTGACTAGACTTTACAGGCAAGCTCTTTCAAATCGTCTTAATCTACCACCGGATTCGGATGGTCGGTTTTGCCTAGAAGAATCCGGCAAGAAACTCAGCAATTACTCTTTTAAAAACCAAAAGAATAACATTTAGTTTACATTTCAAATACTAACTTAACATGGATACCTATTTCACAAAAGAATATATATAAAAACAATTGAGAACACTAAAAAATAATATTAACACACTAGCTTTTTCCCGCGGCTTCGCACGTGAAAGATATTTAACATTATAGGTATTTAAAAACAAGTGTTAATTATTTTAAAGTTATTTAAAACAATTTAACTATATCTAAAGTATTTATTTTTCTAATAACTTTGATATTTTACAAGTCAAATTACAACTATTTATTTATAGTATGAGGTGGGAAATAGGTATCCATGTAAGGTCTTAAAAATGTGTAATATATTCTAAACCAATTTAAATCATTTTTCAATATTTGATGTGTTTAATCTTACCAGTAATATTGTCACTGTTTACAACTTCCTGTTTGAAATTATGTGGTGGGAAACGGCCAGTACGGCTATAAATAACGGTTCACAATGTTATGTGTCAGTCATTCTGAATCCAGCTGGCAGACCGTACAGACGTAAATGTTATCTTGTATTATTATTATTGAAGTTATTGATGATCGTTGATATTTAGCATAATGTAATTGTGATTAAAACTATAATAGTGTTATGTTTTATATATTTTACGTTGTGTTATTATTATATCTATATAGTGTACAAATAGATAACATGGGCTATGGAAGTATATGTGAAAACATAACTTTGTCTAGAATAAAATAAAATAGATTAAATAAATAGATGGTATGTGATCTTTTCAATTTATTTCCTAAAACAAAAACAAAGTAATCAGTCTGTAATTATCCTCGAGTAATAAATATCTATCCCCCTTCAGTAATTACCGTTGAGAATTTATAGGATTTTATCTTTTGGCAGAATTCATAACCATTTCTAACATCAGAAGTGGGATTGCCCAGCTCTTTATTAACCTAATGAAATACAAGTTTCAGGATGGATGTTGAAGTAATCGGTGATCTCCTCCAAGCGATTCACGATGCTGTTACCACTACACATCAGAAGGATGACGACATTGCGCTGCCACTGTTCGACCCCGATCGGAATGACTGCGGAGCTGCGAGCTGGTGCAGCAGCGTGGAGGCCCTCTCTAAGGAGCTGAGGTGGAGCAGCATCAGGACGGCAGCCAAAGCTGGTAAGGCCCTTAAGGGCTCTGCTTTAGTATGGTACGAAGCGTGGGAACCTTCGGAAGGCAGGTCCTGGGAAAATCTCCGTAGAGATATTGTTGATGCCTATCCCGAAAAGAGGAATCTGTCTGAAAAACTCTCCAAGGCAGTTCTTTACTCATCTGATACTGTGGACTCCTACAGCGAATATGCCAGGGAAAAATTTAGGCTACTTCGCAATACTAAAGTAACTTTTACGGATGCGCAACTGATAGAATTGGTATGTGGTGGCATCAGTGACGTTGACGTCAAAATGGCGTCTTTAAACAGTGGTGTCACTACTAGTGCTGCACTTATTTCTTTGCTGTCATCTTATATGAAAATTAAAAAAAGATCACTAGATAGTAGTAATAAGGATAATAATGGTTCCGGACCCAGTGTAGCTAAACGACTGAAATCTAGCATAGACAAAAAATGTTTATCATGTAGTCAGACTGGACATTTTCAATCCCAGTGTCCTCACAGGTCACAGATTCAAACGGGGTCAAGTTCCACAATTCCCGAAACCTAGTGATTCTTATTATAAATCTTGCACATATTGTAAAAACGTGGGTCATACCGAAAATATTTGTTTTCATAAACAGCGAGCTGAATCAAAACGTTCTGTAACTTTGGTCCCTACAAAAGAAGTAAATTTTTTAGGAAAACCGAATTAAACCTCACACCCGTTTCTATTAATGGTTTGTTGATTAAGTGCCTTGTTGATACCGGGGCGAATTGTAGCTTAATCAAAGAATCCATAGCAAGAAAGCTGGAGTGTCGTTTAATTCCAACGTCCTTGTATCTAAATGGAATAGGAAAAAATAAAATACATGTATTTGCATTAATTACTGTTTGTGTTCAGTTTGAAGGTGTAGGATTAGAACTTGATATACACGTAGTTAGAGACGTTGATTTTCAGTATGATATTCTTATAGGCAGAAATGCAGTGCAATATCCTGATATAGAAATTGTAACTGATTCTACTAGTTGCCGCTTAATTAGAAAACCTATCGATAACATGCCAGAGGCAAATATCATTCATCATTATCAGAATTATCCGAATTAACATCCAGAATTGACCATTTAGATTTAGATTTACAAAACCAAATTCGAAGTATTTTTCAGAAATATCCTTCTGTCTTAGACGAACAAGGCACGGTAAAAACGGGCGAATTAACAATTAGGTTAAAAGTGAAAAACACTGTCTATTACCGCCCTTATCGATTGGCCCCTGTGGAAAGAGAGAAGGTGGATGAAATTATTAAGGACCTTTTGAACAAAAAAATTATTTGTGAAAGTGATTCTCCCTTTGCCAGCCCTGTAATATTAGTAAAAAAAAAAGATGGCAATGATAGGCTTTGCGGAGATTTTAGAGCATTGAATAAAATTGTAGAAAAAGATCGATATCCACTCCCTCTGATCGAAGACCAAATCGATAAGCTTGGTACGGCAAAGTATTTTATAGCTATAGATATGAAAAATTGATTTTATCAAATACCGGTAGCTGTAGATTCTAGGAAATACACAGCCTTTGTAACGCCAAGTGGTCATTATGAATTTATTAAAATGCCCTTTGGTATTTGTAACGGACCAGCTGTTTTTCAAAGATCTATCACAAAGGCTGTGCAGCACTTAAAATTTCTGCTAGTTTACATCGATGACATCTTGATCCCATTTTCCACTGTAGAAGAAGGTCTAGATTATTTAGAAAAAACTGTTTGTGCCCTTTCCTCTGCAGGGTTTACTATTAATTTGAGAAAATGTAATTTTTTTGTGGACAGTATTGAATATCTCGGAAGACATATATCACAGGAAGGTGTGAGGCCTTAGTTAATTCTCCTGTCCCTAATAACGTCAAGCAAGTACGCCAATTTATGGGCCTTGCTAGTTATTTTAGAAAATTTATTCCCGACTTTGCAACCCGTACGGCTTGTATTACAAACTTAACTAAAAACAATCAAAAATGGCAATGGGTACTCGATCAGGATGAGGCTAGGGATTATGTCATAAAACATTTGTCATCTAAGCCCTTGCTAACTGTATTTAATCCAAAATTACCAACAGAACTTTACACCGACGCCAGTTCATTAGGGTATGGAGCAGTACTAGTACAGAAAGTAGACAATGTCAAAAGGGTGGTGGCTTATTATAGTAAAAAAACATCTCTCACCGAATCTAAATACTGTTCGTACGATTTAGAGACTTTAGCCATATATAACGCTTTAAAGCAATTCAGAGTATACCTTTTAGGTATTAAATTCAAAATTTTCACAGATTGTAATGCTATAATGGCTACAATTAATAAAAAAGACTTGTCTCCACGTGTAGCCCGTTGGTGGACTTTTATGCAGGATTTTGAGTTCGATATCGTATATAAAAAGGGGAAATACATTGGACACGTTGATTTTTTTAGCCGCAATCCCGTAATTAGTCCTGTTGTAGTTAACCTTGCTGAAGGACCTAGCCAATACGCACCAAGTAGTATTTCGATTTCAAAAGATGTATTGTCAACACCAGGTACTTCCCGAGTGTTAAATGTTATAAATTTTATTAATGAATCCCCGTCATGGTTAGAAGTTGCTCAACAAAATGACCAAGAAATCCAAAATTTAATTAGTCAAGTTATAGCTGGTGATCTTGATGAGAACCGATATCTTGTACAGAACCATTTATTATTTTACCGAATACCATCTGGAGAACTAAGACTGTATGCACCAAAGGGTTCTAGATTCAACCTTTTGCAACTCTATCATGATGAAAATTGTCATGTGGGATTTCAGAAAACTTTATGTAAACTTCGTGAGCATTTTTGGTTCCCAAGGATGGCCGCATTTGTAAAAAAAAATCTAAAACACTGCTTAACTTGTGTTGAACGTAAAGGTCACTCTGGCCCAAAGCAAGGTTTCTTACATCCAATTGAAAAGGTTCCTGTACCTTTTCACACAGTTCACTTAGATTGCACAGGTCCATTTATACAAACAAACGAAGGTTACAGGTACATTCTGTTGCTTTTAGATGGTTTTACCAAGTTTTGTTTAATGAAACCCCTTAAAACTCTTAGCGCCCAAGAACTGGTTCCTCTTATTAGAGACACTATAACTTTATTCGGTACCCCTTCAGTAGTTATCACAGATAGAGGTACTAACTTCAGTTCCCTTCAAATAAGATCACTGTTTACGGAATTACAAATTGAGCACCATATGATTGCTACGGGCACCCCAAGAGGAAATGGTCAGGTGGAGCGATATGTAGCGACAGTAATTAATATGTTAAATACTTCTTGTAACGGTTCGTCAGACTAGCCAAACGGTTTGTGGAAGGTCCAGCAGTCAATAAATACGACTATCCAAAAATCGACGGGTTTTGCTCCAATTCGCTTACTTATAGGTGTTAACGCCAACATACCCTGTATTCAAGCTCAATTGAACGATCTCCACGTTCCAGGGGCTAGCATTGATATAAGATTAGATCGCGAATTAGCAAACAGACGTTTACAATTGGAGGCCGGAAAGTTTAAGCAACGATTTGATAGTGTACGGCGAAATAATGTGTCATTTGAGATAGGCAATATGGTCTATGTAAATCAAGACCACAGACGTAGCGATAAACTTAGTTGCAGATTTAAAGGTCCATATAAAATTATTGCTCTTCTTCCAAATGACAGATATTCTCTTCAAGGTCAAGGTAATTTACGAAATATTATTGTAGCTAAAGAGAAACTAAAACGGTGGCATGGAGAATGGGTGGATGATCAGATCATGCCATGATTGATCCACAAATTCTTAAAACCATGAAATAAAATAATGTAACAATATCTAAATATAATTATGAATCTGTAAAAAGCTATTTGAGTATATCTAATGTGATTGACAATGTGATTGATAATGTGAAAATGAACGATAATGTGAAAATGAACGATAATAATGGAATACTGCTAGTTTGTTCACCAGATGTATACAGGGTGGGACAGTAGCAGGGGACTGTCTGGCTGTTTACCTAATGTGAGAGGTAATACAGTAGTGACAAACCATAATTACCATCACTAGCGTGTTCACCTAATGTGAAGGGTAGAACAGTAGCTAGAGATTCACTGACTGTCAACCTAATGTGAGAGGCCTTACAGTAGCGATTTAAATATAATGTAATGATTCAATATAAATACTGTATGATTAAATGTTGAAATGTTGAATGTTATTATTAATGCTGTAATTTTTTTTTTGGGTTGTACTTCGAGAGCGAAGTACTGTCAGTATGGCCGTGAAAGATATTTTACATTATAGGTCTTTAAAAACAAGTGTTAATTATTGTAAAGTTATTTAAAACAATTTAACTATATCTAAAGTATTTATTTTTCTAATAACTTTGATATTTTACAAGTCAAATTACAACTATTTATTTATAGTATGAGGTGGGAAATAGGTATCCATGTAAGGTCTTAAAAAATGTGTAATATATTCTAAACCAATTTAAATCATTTTTCAATATTTGATGTGTTTAATCTTACCAGTAATATTGTCACTGTTTACAACTTCCTGTTTGAAATTATGTGGTGGGAAACGGCCAGTACGGCTATAAATAACGGTTCACAATGTTATGTGTCAGTCATTCTGAATCCAGCTGGCAGACCGTACAGACGTAAGTGTTATCTTGTATTATTATTATCGAAGTTATTGATCATTGTTAATATTTAGCATAATGTAATTGTGATTAAAACTATAATAGTGTTATGTTTTATATATTTTACGTTGTGTTATTATTATATCTATATTGTGTACAAATAGATAACATGGGCTATGGAAGTATATGTGAAAACATAACTTTGTCTAGAATAAAATAAAATAGATTAAATAAATAGATGGTATGTGATCTTTTCAATTTATTTCCTAAAACAAAAACAAAGTAATCAGTCTGTAATTATCCTCGAGTAATAAATATCTATCCCCATTCAGTAATTACCGTTGAGAATTTATAAGATTTTATCTTTTGGCAGAATTCATAACCATTTCTAACACACGCGTGGTAAATAAGTCAACATGTACCTATATTTAAAATTCAAAATGATAGCTTTTGCCCACTGCTACCTATTTTTATAGATTTTGTGATGTATTTCAGCAGTGAAAGGAATAGGTAGGTACCTGGCGGGTTAATTTGAATTGTCCTTCGAAGTGGAGTTTTCCATCTGGCACTGATTTCACTGCACGATCACACTCTTTATATTGGGGTTTAATGAGTCCACACACTTATTAGTCTCTCGTGGTATTTTGGATAATTTAGGGAATTTTATTGAAGGAGCGCGTGCGTCGCGTGCGTAGCGTAAGCGTCGACTCGGAAGTGCAAGTGCGGAAGGGAGAGGTTGAATGATTTTGGGAACGGATTAGGAGAGTGTTATGAGCGAATGAATTAGTGTGGTGAGTAGTGCATAGATAAAATAAATAATCTACTAAGCGGCGCGTACAACTCCCCCGGCCTAGAGGTTTCCTCTAGAAGAAAGTTGAAAAAGCGTTAAACTAATGAGCTATTAAATGCGAGTGCGTTTGAAAGAACTAAAACTAAAACATATATTTATTTTTAAACTTATTGTAGAGGAAGAGGACAGACTCTTACAACTGGACGTATATAAGTACCAGAAGCAGTGCGAACCTTTAATGTGCGAATAATATTGTCTTTACCGCGGTATACTTCCTCCACGATGCCAAACGGCCAACAAAGAGGGTGCGCATTGTTATCTTTAATAACTACTACAGAACCTAGCTGAACTGGATTAGTTAGCGTATTCCATTTTGCGCATTGTTGAAGTGAAGATAAATATTCCTGACTACAACGACGCCAAAAACCTTGAATTAATTTGTTCAAAAATTGATATCGAGATAAGCGACAGTCAGCTATGTTTGAAACATCCTCAGTTGGTAGAAATTTTAAGGGTGTTACGTTTAAAAAATGATTAGGCGTTAGAGCGGATAAATCAGACGAGTCTGAGCTTAATACACACAGAGGTCTACTATTTAATAAGCCTTCTATCTGTACCAAGACAGTGTTGAACTCTTCATAGGTTAATATCTGAAGATTTATTTGTTTGAAAAGATGAGTTTTAACACAGCGTACATTAATCTCGCAAAGTCCATTGAAATGCGGGCCATAAGGTGGGCTATGCAGAAATTTAATGCGCTGATCAGCTAATTGTTGACCAATGTAATTTTTATGAGAGTCAGACTCTAATAGCGTATAAATAGAATCAAGCTTGCGTTGAGCGCCTAAAAACTTGGTACCTCCATCAGAATATATAATGGCCACAGGGCCTCTTCTACAGATAAATCGATTGAAGGCTGCGAGGAAAAGATCTGAGCTTAAGTCAGAGACTAATTCAAGGTGAATAGCCTTAGTGGTAAGACAGCAAAATAGACAAATATAAGCCTTTTGGCTTTTAACACCACGACGACGAATGTGTGTGATGTAAAAAGGACCGGCATAGTCAACAGCCGTGTACACAAAAGCCTTAGCTTCGGACACTCGAAAATATGGGAGATCACCCATTAATGGGTTAGATGATTTGGGATTAAGTCTAAAGCACGTATTACATTGGTGTACCCTTTGTATCACCAAGTTTCTAGCGGCTAGAATCCAAAACTTCTGTCGAAGCAGGGAAAGTAATAGGGAAGGACCAGTATGCAGATTACATACGTGAAAAAAGTCAACAATAAGCTGGGTAAGGCGATGTTTCGATGGAAGAATAATAGGGTGTTTCTGTCCATAGTTAAGTTGCGAATGCGTCAGTCGGCCGCCGACACGAATTATATTTTCGTCGTCAATGAACGGGTTGAGTTTAATGAGGGACTTACTGATGCGTTTATTATTTTTAATAGCGTGGATATCTTTAGCGAAGCAATTACTTTGCACGTGACGTATGAGAAAGAGTTCAGCGTTATCTAAGTCAAACGGTGTGATTAAACCGGTTGTGCGTATAATTTTTGCGAAACGCAGTACGTATACTGTGGCGCGTAATAGTTTTTTATAGGATGAAAAGCGTTCTATCAATTTATCTATTAAATGAGTTTCAGTTATGTCAATTTCAGTGACGAGAGAAACAGTTTTCTCTTCTAGATTATCGACCTTATTGGGCGATACAAGTAATGGTTTGATGGGCCACTCTTTGATAGGGTGAGAAACCCATTGCGGTCCGTGAAACCACTCTTCCTGATTTAATAGGTGTTTAGGTGTAACAGGTCGCGATATTATATCTGCTGGGTTCTCATCACCACTGATGTGATACCAGTGGTTGGCTGAAAGCTTGGAATTAACTTCCGTAATTCTGTTTGCTACGAAAGTGTGAAATTTAAAAGCGGGTGAATGTATCCACGTCAATGCTACAGTTGAATCAGATAATGCGTATATATAATTTATTGGGCAGCGTTCACTTATAATATCACGTACACAGGATATGAGATTAGCTAAGAGCAATGCGGCGCATAATTCCAGGCGAGCGAGAGACACTTTCTTCAGCGGTGCGACGCGTGATTTAGAGCTAAGAAGGTTGACAACTCCTGGCGAATCCGCGTTAGTACCGACACGAAGCATTTTGCATTTTTCACTAGCGTCAGCGAAACCAACGATAGTCACGTGAGACCCTGCGGTTATACCTACATGCCGCGGTATACTTAATTTAGACAGATCCGAGAGTTCACTTCTGAACTGAGTCCATTTTTGTCGTATGGAATCCGGGACAGGTTGGTCCCAGTCTAACTCGCGTTGCCAACACTCCTGAACTAACAATTTCATAAAAGCTGTAATACAGCCTAAAAAACCTAAAGGGTCAAAAAGACGAGCGGTAGCGGAAAGGATAGTGCGCTTTGTACAAACATCACAATCATCATCGGTGATTTTATAGGTAAAAATATCATCGTGGGGTTGCCATTGCATTCCAATAATTTTTGTGGTTAATTCACTATCTGCGTCAAAGTTTATTTGTTGTGGATTTTTATGCGAGTGCGGAATTTTATTCATGAGTTCGGAGCTATTTGAATTCCATTTCACTAAATTGAAGCCCCCGGCCATAAACATGTTCACCATCTGATGATACGTACGTTCGGCTTCGTCTATTCCGTCCACGGACGAAACATAGTCATCCATGAACATTCGGTTCTCGGCTTCTAGCGCGCCGATCGGAAACTTGTCGCGTTCGTCAGCCGCGAGCTGTCGCACTACGCGCATGGCGAGGTAAGGCGAGCTAGATATCCCGAATGATACCCGATTGAACTGAAAGACTTCAATGGCGGACTCCGAATTAAAGCGAAATAATATGCGCCGAAAAGGTTGATGACCTGGTGCGAGTTTGACACAAAAGTACATTTTCTCCGTATCTGAGGTGAGAGCGATGGAGAATATGCGTAGGTTAATTAATAAATCAAATATGTTGCGTTGTAAATTGGGTCCTGTAAATAATAATGAGTTGAGCGATTTTCCAGAAGTAGTTTTACATGATGCGTCAAGAATAATCCGAGTTTTTGATGTTGTTTTTTCCGGTCGATAAACGGCCCTATGCGGTATGTAATAAGCGTTATCGGTGGGACGGAGATCGTCCACCTCGACTTTGGTTAAAAAGCCGCGGTCAATATATTCTTGCACTGTGGCATTATAATCGTTGCGTAATTCCGGGATAGCGTCTAGTTTTTTTTCTAAATTAATTAAACGGCGTTTAGCGGTCGAGTAAGAATCACCGAGTTCAGAGGGGTCAGACTTAAATGGGAGACTGACAGTGTAGGTACCACTATCGTCACGCGTGTAGGTAGACTGGAAAATATTTTCACACATCTCATCATCCGGGCTATAATATATTTTATTCGGTACAGTTTCGAGTTCCCAAAAGCGTTGCGTCAAATTGTCTAAAGAAGGTGAGTCAACATTGCAAAAAAATGTCTTATCATTTGAGCGCGTGTTAGACGGGTCGCAGTCCGCGCGCCCCATAGCGATATATCCGAGCGTAGTCTCCACACCGATAACAGGTGACCGGGCAGAAGTTACCTTGTTCCCGCGCAACAATAATGCAAAGAGTTCATTACCTATTAGGCAGTCAACATCTGCCGGCGTGTGGAAATCATCGTCTGCCATAGGCACGTTCCGCAGATGATCTAACTGAGACAAGTCTATGGGTGCGTTCGGCAAGTGATCGGTGATAGAATTATTCACACGAGCGTTTATTGTGTATTTACACCGTTCGTCAAAGCGGGAATGAATTACGAAAGAAGCGGTTCCTTGCGAAATACTTTCCGACTTGCCTATACCCTTTATTGTAGTTGAAGCGGGCTTAATATTTAAATTTAGTTTTTCACAACATTGTTTTGTAATGAAATGGCTCATAGAACCAGTATCTAAGAATACGCGGAGCTTGTGACATTTTTTATTATTATCATAAACATAAACAGACGCAGTAGGTAATAATACGACGGTATTTTTATCATTACCAGGCGCAGGCGTAATAGCGGAAAGAGTCAAGTTCATCTGCGTTTGCTTAGTTTGAGACTGCGCTGAAGCGGGCGGTTCTACGTTGCGAGCGACGGAGTGCCCGCGCATATAGCAATCTACTTCGCGCGGTATAGGCGATAGCGGCGGCTGCGAGCGGTTCGCGTTCGCGCGGCTACTCGTATTTGTATTATACCGTTGAGGTGAAGATGTGTGCGCCGATGAGTGAATGTGAGCGTTTTGGAATGATTTTGAATTATAATATGCGTTATTTTGGTTGTTGTTGTGAGATTGATCTATATGAATGAGTGTATGGTGTTTTCTTTGACATACTGCGCAGCGGTTTTGAGATTGGCAATTATTTATGTTGTGGAATCCCAAACAGTTTCGACAAAAACCGTGTTGTGTAACTAACGAGTTACGTGTGTGTGCGTTGTGTGATAAAAAAGTACTGCACTTGAAAAGTGCATGTTCGGGATAGATTTTACAAATATTACAATTGCGGGGTGATTGCGAGGGATGCGTGAGCGAGTGGTGCGTTTGTGGCAGTGGTTGCGAATTATGTGTGAGCGAGTGATGTGTGTGTGGTAGCGTTTGCGATTGCGAAGTATGTGTGAGCGAGTGGTGTGTCTGTGGTAGACGATGCGAGGCGTGTGTGAATGTGTTGTGTGTGTGAAGCGGGTGAGAATCCGTGTCGTCGTTGCTGGCGACAACGGAGTTGTTGTTGACAACAAATGCGTGTGTAGATTTTGTGTTTTTAGCGTGTTGAGGGACTTGCGGGTTATAATTTTTATTAGCGTAGGTAGGTTTAGAGTTCGTCGATAATGATGAGCGTAGTGAATGAATTTTATTCTGTTCTTTTATGAATTGCTTAAGTTGATTGAAAGTAGGTATTTTAACGCTGCGGTGCGCTTGTTCGAAAAGGTTCAATGTGTCTTTATTTAGTTTACTCAGCGCGATGTGAGTTATAATAAAATCGGAGATATCATCAATTTCTAAAAGACGTAATGCGGCTTCGGCGGTACAGAACTGTTCCAAAAATGCGTCAGTGTTTTGAGTTTTAAAATGTAACATTTGTTCAACGTACATTGATGCTTGCACTCGAATATCGTGATATTTTTCGATTAAATTATTCCATAAAATGTTGTAATTTTCTCCCGTATTAGGAATACTACTGCAAGCGGTCAATGCACTCTTAGAAAGTTTACTAATTAGGTATTGAGCCTTTTCGGTGGGTGAAAGAGTGGGGTTGTCATGAATAAGACTTTTAAAGTTTTGATAAAAGACTGGCCACTTATGTGGAGATCCATCAAAACCTATCAATTCAATAGGAGCTAGCTTTTTAGAAAATTCGAATTTGCGACGTTCTAAGTTGGCCTTGAGCTGCGTGATCGACTTTTCTACGGCAATGATATTACAGTATAAATCATCAAATGAATCAAGTTCGCTAAACGATGGTTTGACCTCTTCGTTCTGTTGCAAATAACACATATTCAACGAGTCTATAGTTTGCAAGAAATCAGTTCTAGTCTTTTCCAACGACTGGACGCGATACATAAATTGTTGTTCATTTATAGGATCGGAAACCTTTAGACTAAGGTCGAATAATTGTTGCACTCGAGCAAACAAAGATTCTTTTTTCGATTCTAATAAAGATATTTTACGTTTTAATTCCGCCATGATGAATAGAATTCAAAAATATGTACGGGAAATTAGGCGTTATGCGTGCGATAATAAGGGCGAGCGTTGCTTAGCAAGTTGCGTGAGTCAACTACAATATGCCGCGAGTGAATTTCTAGATTCGACGAAAAGAATAGAAATATGTAGGTAATTATACGATGCGTTAAGGAATACTTTTTGTTTACAATAAATAAGCGTTATGGAATATATAAATGCGTTTAGATATATATGCGTTTATGAATTGACGAGTTTTCTAATTTAGACCGGGTAGGTAGTTAAATGGCGGAATGATCGAGAACAAATTGCGAATTGCGAACTAAATTTGCGAAAATAATGAGCGTGTGAGTGTTTTGTGAGGGAATTTGAGTGTCTGGAGTGATAGGGTTAAATGATCCGGCGCGATAAGGATCAAGAGAAGAGTTGTGATGTATTTCAGCAGTGAAAGGAATAGGTAGGTACCTGGCGGGTTAATTTGAATTGTCCTTCGAAGTGGAGTTTTCCATCTGGCACTGATTTCACTGCACGATCACACTCTTTATATTGGGGTTTAATGAGTCCACACACTTATTAGTCTCTCGTGGTATTTTGGATAATTTAGGGAATTTTATTGAAGGAGCGCGTGCGTCGCGTGCGTAGCGTAAGCGTCGACTCGGAAGTGCAAGTGCGGAAGGGAGAGGGTGAATGATTTTGGGAACGGATTAGGAGAGTGTTATGAGCGAATGAATTAGTGTGGTGAGTAGTGCAAAGATAAAATAAATAATCTACTAAGCGGCGCGTACAGATTTAACTTCAAAAATGACGGAGTTTCATACTAACGTTCATCCCCTATTTTATGTCTTAGGGGTGGAATTTTGCGAATTATGCGTTTATCTTAAAATGATAGATTTTCATACAAACTTTCACCCCTAAATTTATGCCTTAGGGGTGACATTTCCAAAAATCCTGAAATACGTATTTATTTATTACTAACTGAAAGGCCAAATACCAATTTTCATGCTTTTATCTTCAAAACTGACGGATTTTCACACAAAACTTTCATCCCCTATTTTACGCCCTTAGGGGTGGAATTTTTAAAACGCCTAAATTAGAAAGAAAAAACATTTAAGGAAGACAAGTAGAAGAAGCATATCGTGTCGTTTTGAAACGGTCCCAACTCAGCATGTGCTGGTAGTCTTGTGACGGACAACCAGCGCTGATCTTCCGTTGGGACCGGCCCGTGACGTCACGTGTCGAGAAAAAAGAAAGAAAAATAATGTAGAAAAAAAATAAAAATAACATGAATATTGAAGTAGAAATAACAATAGAGTACTAAGAAATGATATACTAAGAAATTTACATAGATAGCGCGTCGGCTAGTACAAGCTACAAAAGATAAAGAATTTAAGATAGTACGAGAACAAACGATTAAAATTAACAGAAAATGTAATAATAATAATGCAAGCATAACGAACTGACAGCAATGTGTTACATCCTTCAGTAGAAGGCATACCTACGCAATAGCGAAGTCGGCATGACACATTCTGCCAAAAAAGCGTCCTACATATAAGTTGGTAAGTTGAAGTGTAGTGTGGTGGGGGGCGTCTAAGGAGGAGAAATATATAATAACAGTACGATAATTGAAAGGCGATGCATTAGGTGCATATATGTATAAGCTGTGGGGGAAATGTGTGGATATAAATGATGTTCAGAGAATAGAGTACAAACTAAAGAAGTACTAATGAACAAGTAATAAAATGTGTACGTCAGGAGAGGCGCAGATAATATTGCCAAATTATATAGCGCTTGTGTCATGTCTATCGTTCTCTTGGCGTTTTTGGTGTTCAACAATGTGCTTTTTCAGTTGAAACCTAAACCCGTACATACCAAGACAGTTCCTAATGGGTGGAGGGATGTTGTTCCAACATTTCGTTGCGGCATATCTGAAACTGCCTCTAAAGCATGCTGTCCTATGTTTCTGGGTCTTGAGCTTTATCACACTCTGATACCTACGCGACAGCAGCCACGTGAGCTTGCTGTACAAGTAGCTGGTCGTCTTGTATTTTACGACACCAAAGAGAAGGCAAGCTAAATGGAATTTGCGTCGGTGTTTCATTTTTAAAACAGAGTGTTTGTTCAGATAAGGAGTCACGTGATCTCTTAACGGAATGTCGAAACAGAACCATGCGCATGTGTTTTGAACCCGTTGGATGTGTTTTTGTGTCTTGGTTGATAAGCGGGGACCGAAAACGATATCCATATAGTTAAGCTTAGATAAGACCAAGGATTCTACTAATTGAATTCGTAACGCTTCTTTAATATACGGACGAATTTTGTACAATACTTTCAATTTATATAAACAATTTCTGACCGACTCGGCAATATGCTTTTCGTAACGTAAGTCACAATCCATGTGTAGCCCTAGGTTACGGACCTCATATACCCGCTCAATGGGTTGACCTAATAGCGTTACTTGCTTTGATGTGTTAGAGGTGGCCCGTTGACGTATGTTTCCAAACAATATATATTTAGTTATGCCCGGGTTAAGCAGTAAGCAGTTTTCTTCAGCCCATGTAGCTATTCTAGTAAGATCTTCATTTAGGCGATTTACAGCACTATCTATTTCCTCCGGATGGCAAGAGATATAAACTTGTACATCATCTGCATAAATATGAAACTGGCAATTCTTTATCACACCTATTATATCAGCAGAATAAAGCGCAAACAGCATAGGCCCCAGAACAAATCCCTGTGGGACACCTCTATTTACTTGTAAAGTATCGGACACAACAGAAGAACCATCGGGATTTGAGAGTTTAACATACTGATATCGATCTGTGAGATAACTATGGAACCAATTGGTAGGCATTGCATCGAAGCCGTAGTAGATCAGCTTGGCTATAAGCAAGTCGATATTGATGGAGTCGAAGGCCCTGGAAAAATCAAGAAGTACGAGGAGTGTGCACATGCCTTTGTCCTGTGCACATAGTATATTGTCAGTCACGTCGAGCAAAGCAGTGACAGTGCTACGTCCTTTTCTGAAACCAGATTGAGCCTCTGGGAGAATATGATTTGTTTCAAGGTAGTCCCGTAATTGTGAGCTGACAGCTTTTTCCATTATTTTCGATAGTAAGCATAACATGCTGATGGGCCTGAGATCCTTATATTCGAGGGGGGATGGGTTTTTAGGTAAGGGAACCACTATGGCAAGTTTCCATATATCTGGAAAAGTGGAAGTTTCAATAGATTTATTAATAATATTGAGTATTGCATCAAAAGAATAAGGGAGGGTCAAAGAAAGCATGTCCAGGCTAATATGATCACAGCCCTCAGAATTGGAATTCAAGCTATCGAAGATTTTTTTAATTTTGTCTAAACTAACTCGTTCTAATTGAAACACTGATTCACTATGTTTGTGAAATGAGTAATAAATCAGAATTGAAATTGGAACATCAATAGTGTCGGGAATGTTTAAGAAATGTCTATTAATTAAGTTAGGGTCATTAAAATGTGGTGGTAAAT